>CM050917.1:41672972-41971574 GCA_027742785.1 Vigna reflexopilosa | reverse complement strand
TGATGATGAAAATGTAAACTTTTAAACTTATAAAAAGTATAAATAAGGTGAGAAGATAAAATAATAATCATATTGTTAATTATCGTTCAATAAATAGTCTCATCATCAAATTAATAGAAAAATCATTCAATTAATAATCATATCATCAAATTTTAAAATTAATAATTACAAAATATTATTGTATTTGAGTAATCAATTATCATAAAAAATTAATAGTGAATAAATCGAAAATATTCAGATTTATCATATATTTTTTAAACTTTGTTATGCTAGAAACAAATGAAAGCCAAGATCTATAATCTATTTAATTATAACTTTATTAACAATTTAAATATGATGTTAAAAGATATATATATATATATATATATATATATATATATATTATATGAATATCGCATATTTGAATATCAAATGACAATAATGAAATAATTATAGAGAAGTGTAAAAATATTAAATATGTGATTCAGAATTAGATTAAAAAGTTAAAGATAAAAATAATTAATATAATTTTTTTTATATTATGAAAGATGTTTTAGTAATTTCAAATAAAAAAGAGTATTAAGAAAGAAAATACTGAAAC
Source organism: Vigna reflexopilosa (assembly GCA_027742785.1). Classification (NCBI taxonomy): domain Eukaryota; kingdom Viridiplantae; phylum Streptophyta; class Magnoliopsida; order Fabales; family Fabaceae; genus Vigna; species Vigna reflexopilosa. Next base: position 41,970,994 of record CM050917.1, on the reverse strand, counting down.
GGATATATATTTCTTATACTTATATTTGTATCCCTACTTTCTCAATTGGGGTTCATTTGCCACCTTAAATTTAACATGTCAAACAGTACAGCAGACACTACTCTGGAATATCACATAAATTGGTAATAGTGATCTTTGTTCTGTTAATTCACAAAAATTGCTCCGAGTATTCTTTATCAGATGCACGAAGGTTTCACATAGCCAAGAATTCATTACTCCTAACACATGAGAATGGTCCCCATTTTTTAGAAAATTGGCCTTTGATTAAGGGCTTCTCATACCAATACATTTTCTGCTGACAATTCATCATCGAATAACCTCTTTCTTGCTTTGATGGCCTGCATGATAAAACCAAACAATTGAAACACAATGTGCAAAAGGGAAACTACCTTTGCAAAGACATTAAGTGTTATTAAGCAAATTAAAGTTGCTCCCAAAAGTTTTAGGAATTATTTCATTGAACTAAACTTTTGTTTTAGCATATTTGTTTTAACTTGTCAGAGAAAGGTTAGAAATTTTATACCTGCTTTTCCCAATTTATGTTACTGGTTATGACAGAAAGTAGAATAGTTTGAACAAGAGCACCACATTGTATACCAATCCAGAGTCCTTTTCCTCCCACTCGCACCACAAATGCCAATATGACAGCCACTGGAATCCCACAAAGGTAGAAAGCCCCAAGATTTACAAAAACTCCTAAATGTTGCCATCCACAACCTCTTGCAATTCCTGAACCATAGCATTATTAAATACATTGACAAAAACTTTTTCAATATCTAATGTTTATATAAGAATCAAATTAAAATATTTATTAAATGTCAAAGATACCAGAAACTTATTAATCTATGATATAAGGTTACCTGTTTGAACACCTTGTAAGCTGTCTAGTATAACAGATATACATACGAGAGGGGCCATGACAGTGACATATTCAATAACTTCCTTCTCGTTGCTGAAGACATAACCAAAAACATGGCGGCAGGCAAAGAGTGTTGCGCTTACTACACTTGTCTCAATGACTGCAAGAGACATTGCAGCTAACACAGCAACACGAGCAGCATGTGGTTTCCTAGCTCCTAATTCATTTGCAACCCTTGTGCTATAATCATCGAGGGGACGGATAGTTAGCTTAGATATACATACTCAAGGTACTGTAACATGTAAGCTGTGTAGAATGAATGTTATGTATGAGATGTTACCTTGCTGCAGCACCAATTCCAAAGGGTATTGTATAAAGAGTTGAAATAGTGTTTAGACTGTAGAAAAATGACAGAAAATCAGTTCAGTCACTTAAACTTATAAAATCTCATAAAGAGAAAATTGGGAGCAGAATAGATCATGAGTTGCAGTTTAATTAAAAGGGAGTGTAATATACTTACCAAACTGATAGAACTGAAGTCTCAAGTGCTGGATTTGGTAACAGCCCTGACAGCAATACAAGCAGCTCATACGACCACCATTCAAGGCTGCCATCATCAGCATGAATGCAAAAAAAATGCATGTTAAATACTAGTTTTGGAAAAACAGCAGAATATATTACAGGTGGAAACTTTGTATAATTTGATAAAGTGAATAGGTAAATATTAACTGAACAGGAAGATTAATCACCAAACCATTACTGCCGAAGGGATGGCAAACCGAAAGAACTCCCACATTCCTCTAAACAGATCCAAAGAAATGGGTGCACGGGTTTTTGCACACGCAGAAGAGTATCTCATGTATAATCCAAGCATAATCACATTTGACCACATTGAAATGCTAACTGCCAATGCTCCACCAACATTATTCAGCCTTGTTTTGAACACCAGGGCCCAACAAAGAGGTATATGAATAATGAGTGTGACAAAAGAAGTTGCAAGCATGGGAAGAATCATACTTTGGATTTGGTAATATCGAACTAATGGCTGTAGAATTGCAAATGCAAAAAGTGCTGGTAGAAGCCAAAGTGTGAACTTCCCTGATTCATGTGAAATTAGAGGGTCCTGGCCCATGAAAACTAGTATGTTTTCCATGTTGAGCCAAAGGACAGACAGGGGAATACAAACCAATATGAGAGAGAAAACGGCAGTGTATGTTTGCAGTCCAATTTTTTGATATTGCTGAGCTCCATAAGCCTGTCCGCAAATTGTCTCTAGTCCACTAGCCATTCCCATCTGTTAGCATACGAAGATTTTCAAACAGTTACAGGGGAAGAAAATAATGATAGTTTTGAGCGGGATAACTTTCTTGAAATAGTTGATGCAGAAGATAACTAATTACTAAACACAAACATCAGTGTTACAGTCAAAATATTAAGAGGAACAGTTCTTATCTTGTGAATCAGGTTTATAATATTGAATTAGTTTCAAATAATTATCAAGATAATGGATAACGAGTTTTTCATTTTTATATTATATTTTATGTTCTCATTTTTATTTAATTTGGAGCTTGGTCTTGCTTGGATTCTCAAGAACATGAGAATTTTTTATTGTTTTCAATTATTGAAAATAATGAGAATACAAGGTTTTACATTTCATTCAACAGTCATTAATATATTAAAAAACCAAGTATGTTAATATATTTTTCAATAATAAAGCAACGGATATGACATGACAAGATAAAATCATAAAAATACAAAAGAAGTAAATGGTATCTTTCTAAAGAAGTGCAGTGCAGGTTCTGAAAGGTAAAACTCGAGTGTCCCGTAGAATAATTAAAAATACTGGTACGAGTCTCAATTACTCATCCTCGTGTTACTTTCACAGAATCAAAATCAAACAATGTGGCAACTACCCCGTTTTTGTTCATAAGAATTTATTATCTGGATCCTGTACAATCAATAATGTTTACGGAGGTTAGGAGTGGGCCAATGAACTGTTTAGATTAAACATTAAACACTATCATTTCATAGTATAGTTTTAAAATATTGAACCCTCTAAAATTATAATTTATTTAAGTACTCAGTAGCTTAAAAACGGTTCTGTTTTATATTTTTTATTTTGGTTGAGTCGACTTTGCTGAATTAGACTTATTTTTAGCTAGAGTCGACTTTGTTAAATTTGACCATTTTTCGATTAAAATTGACTCATCAAATTAGGTCAAATTTTGATTAAAATCAATTCGAACGAATTTCAATTGTTATTGTTATGTTTAAATTTGGTTGAGTTTTGATCGAGATTAACTTAATCAAATTTCAATCAAAACCAACTCGACGGAGTTTCGACCGTAGTTGTTTCAACTGATTTTAAGCTAGGGTTGATTGGGTTGAATTTGGCTAAATTTCAATTAGAACCAACTCTACTGAATTTCAGTTGTGGTCGTCAGTCGAATTTCGGTCAGAACCAACTCAACTGAGTTTCGGTCATGGCAATCTCGGTTAATTTTCAATGGTGGTCATTCTAGTTAGATGCAACCAATTTATACTGGTTAAAGAGATACAAACTATTTTTTCAGTTTAGTGTAAAGTTATTTTGGCACAAAGTAAAAGTAAATGAAATGATTCGTAGACCTAATAATGATACGAGGAAGTTTAGATGAAAGGAACTTACAAGAAGACTGAAACCAGACACCCCTGCTAAGGAAATGGCTAAGGCGGCGCTAGAGAGATAGAGTTCACCCAAATGACCAACTATCATGGTTGACACAATTTGTAGCAAAAATTGGGAAGAAACCACAGCCACCATAGGCCCTGCTATTACACTTATCCTTCTCATTTCTTCACTGAAACCACTCCATCTCACTCTTTTTTCTTCACTTTCTTCTTCATGCTTCTGTACCAGACTTTCCTCCATGCTTTTCAATCCTCAAAATGGTCGGAGAGAGCCACAGAGAGAGAGAGAGAGAGAGAGAGAGACGGGACGAAAATAAACCAGAGTTTTCCTTTGTTTTCTTTTCCTCTATGCTTTCAGTCTCAACTCAGTTTCTACTTTTATAAATTAAATTATCTCTCAATATAATTTTCTTCTTGTCCTATTTCTTTGTTTTACTTAACATTTTCTCAAATTTTGTTTTCATTTCTTTTTCTCTTTCATCATTCATTCTTTTTCTCTCACTGTAACTTACAATTCTTTTAAAAATAAAATGTTTTCTCTCCACCATCATCAGTTAACTGTTGTATATAATTAATTCAAATAGCGAGATATAGATTTACTTAAAATAAAAATGAATATAAAAGAATAAAATTATTTAAAGAGTTGTTAATTTACCAAAAATTTTAAAGTAATTTGATTTTTTTAAAATTCGAAAAAAAGTTGACCTTTTATGATATTTTTCCACTATCATATTTTTTACCTTTTTATTTAATAAGTGAGATTCATGACAGTAGACACAAAATGATTCTAATTTAAGACGGTGGATGGATGAAAGTCTGAGTGCACATGTGCTGACTCTTCCAAACATGGCTAATACAACACATTTGTTAATATTATCTTGTCGTTTTGATAATCAATACTATTTATTCTATCAACTTAATTTAGAAAATTAATTATAAAAAGTTGCCTTTTTACTCTTTTCGTGACTCCACCGCAGCTTTATTGTATTAAGTTATGGCTTTCATTTCATTTGATTTTCAACGAAATATATAATATTAAATGCTTTACTTTGTAGTTGATTTTACAAAGACTTTGTTATAGAATGAATCTAACACGAAGAAAATGTATTATTGGAACAAAGACAATTACGTCTCTAATTAGTGTATATAAAAGGTGTATGTGTTGGATTTTGCTTCTTCCATGAGAAGCGAGAAGGAGAAGGAGGGCCACCACATTTTGCCTTCTCCTTTGTCTTTGACGCTTCTCCTTATCATTTTCTCTTTTCGTTTACAATCACACAAAAAAACAACCAAGATAAAAATAAGAAAATAATAATAATAAATTAAAATACCATTTAGATTTGACTGCCTGTTTTGTCTTGTTATGTGTTGATTTGCTCCACAACTTAGTGTATTTCCTAATGCTAAGAAAAGAATTACTCAATAGTCTAAGAGGAAATGTTTCATGGATTATTTCATGAACCGTTTTTTATATGCGTAAATAAAAAAGAGAAAAAAAAAATACAATTCTTGGTGAAATGTTATAAAATGAAGATGTTGCTCTTTAGTTGAAATTTGCTCCTCTCTTTTTTTCTAGTGATTGATTGATTTAAAAAGTGAATGCCAAAAAATACTCAAATACTCAAGTGAGATAAATTTTTTTTGAAAATCTTAAAATAATTTAATTATAAAAAAAGTAAATTTATTTCTAAATTAAACTTTTATTCATAGAGTTTAAAATCTTCTTTTCTATATTTTAACCGTTTGGTCCATTCAACTTAACACATAATCTTACTCGATTTCGATTGGTCAACTCTCAATACACAATAACAATTACAAATGAATGATTCCCAAGAATTGAATTACACAAAAACAACTAAAAAAGTGGTGGATTTCGGGGAAAACAGAATGATGCTATGTGGGGGAAGAGATGTAGTTCCATCATCCATGCGGGATTTTGACTTTCTAACAATAAAATAGTGCTTTGAATGCTTAGATAATTATTCAAATGTTGATGGGTTGAGATTATTCAAATATGTTACAGATAAGTTATTATAAATGAGTTATTAATAATTTAAAAATAAGTTTGAAGTTTCGAAATTAAAAGTATTCTTAAAAAAAAAATCGAGCCAATGTTAAGTTGATGAATTATTAATCCTCACCAGCCAAATATAATAACACATTAAATGAACTAATATTCATGCTAGTACTTTCACCGACACTCACTATCGCAGCAGACTTCAGTCCTAAAACCCTACACAATTTATTATTATGGTCTTCATTCTAAATACATATATTTAAGAGAAAAGTCATTATTATGGTCTTCACTCTAAATACATATAGAAAAGTGTCTGTTTTTTTTTTAATTTAAAGATAAATGAAAGTAATTTTGAAAGTTTAATGCAAATTGATTAATGATAGAATAAAATTTTTTAATGATGAAAGATAAAATTATTTTTAATGATAAAAATAATATAAAATAATATTTATGGATAATATATTTTTTGATAAAAAATATTTAAAATAGTATAATTAAAAAAATAGTAATAATTAATACAATAATTTTCTTTTAGGATACTAAAATATTTTTTTTGGATAATATTTTTTTAAGAATATATTTTCTATATTTTAACTTTTTTTAGGATACTAAAATATTTTTAAGATTATACTTTTAAAACATAAGGTGACTTTCTATATTTCTTTCTTGTCATTCTCTTTATTCATGCATGGTGTTATTCTCTCTTGTTTTTTTTTTTTTGTTATTTTCTTTATTTTTTTTTTCGAGATTCCAAGAGTAATCAATTATACTCTTAAAATTTAAGGTGAGTTTTTTCTATATTTTTCTCTTGCCACTTTCTCTTTATTCATATATGGTGTTATTCTCTCTTGGTATTCTTTTTCATATATTTTTTAACGTGTTATGTTCTGTTATGGACTTTAATTTTGTGTATTATTTTTGTTGAATGTTGAGTCATAACAGGTAGAATCGGTTACTCGTTGTAGTGTAATTGATTGCGTACTCCTGGTACTTGGTGGAATCAATTCCACTTCTTTATCTTCCACCATGAAATCGATTACTCTTTAACATCGAACGAGTTCTTCCTTCGTCTTTAATCTCAACTTCGAGCCCATTTGGACGATCGTGGATGCTGTCAACTCCACCTTAAGCCCATTTTCACAACCATGAACGTTTTTCAATTGGAATCGATTACATGACATGTGTATGGATTCAAAAACAATGTTTGTTAAGCTTTGAACTCTTTATTTATTTGAATAATTTTCAATGAGGAACACAACTCTCTTTTTTTATGTTCTCTAAATTTTCTCTTTGTTTTCTTGCCACACTAATTTAACCTGACATTTTCTAGTCCAATTTATGCATTGATTAATAAAATTTTGTTTCTGAAACTCTCAATTACTTAAAACTATTCAAACAATAAGAAATTTAAAATTTTATAAACATGGTTATTGAAGTCCAAATGGTTGTCTAATGTTATATATAATTATTTAATCAAATTTATAATATATTTATCTACTTTTGTTCTAACTAATTTAACCAAGTTATCTCTAGTCAAATGAAAGCATGGATTATTAAATTCTTATTCTCAAAACTCTCAATCATGAAGAAAAGCATTAAAGAAATAGAGACCTTTTTCACATCCAGAAGAATACGATTTCAAATATTGGAGGCGATAATGGGTAGGGATATCTCTGCTTAATCTTGACAACTAATCCCTCCGCCTCCTATGTGTTTGTGGAGAACGTGATCTTCCTCGCCGGTCCCTTGAATAACTATCCTCCTTTTGTATCGGTGTCTGACTACGAGATCGATCCCTTGAAAAACAATATCTATCCTCCTTTCTTACAGGTGACAGACTACGAGATCGGTCCCTTGAGTGACTAAGAGTTTGTCTCCCTCTCTGTTCTGCGTATGTTTATCACAACAAGTCAATCACTAATACAACAATGACAACATTGTTCTGATTCAAAAATAAGTTGCACAAATGTAGAAAGGAAAATCTATCCAAAAGGTTCAGGCGTTAAAGGGGAAAAAATTGACAATAGAACACAGTAGTGATTTTTTAGATCAAATAGATTATGGTAGAATTGCAAAAGTCTAGGAAAGATAAGCATCCAAGTTACCATGGTCGTATCTTGTACCACTGTACTTGCCAGGAGTTGGAGTCCTGGGACGCTGTCTCTTTGACTGCAAAGATATGCAAATAAGATAATGACAGGTAGGACATTTGGAACATACTGATACAAGATTACAACATACTAATATACTATTGTTTGAAGCATTTGGCACTTCAATAAATCAACTTCACACAACCCTTCACAATAAAGACATAACCAACCGGATGGAGAATTCGACGAAGCTACACAGAGAAAACCTGCTGCCAAAACTTATCAGAGAATGTTTCTCGGAAAGTAGAAATTTCGGGTGGGGATGGGGCGTCTAGAAGGGAATGAGTAATAGGAAAATTTTGTACAAAAATAATTTTTGGTTAGACTCATTCTGAAACCAGTAACTAAATATTACCCTTTCCACAACTATCACCCGATCAAACTGAACAGTGCGATCGAACTTCTTGATACAGCGCTCAGCGTCATCTGTAGTTGCCATAGTGACAAAAGCAAATCCACGAGATTCCTTGGTATGAAAATCTCTCACCAAGTGGCTGTCGACAACCTGAAATGCATGCTGTGACTGAATAATGCTATACACATCATCAAATCATAAAGGAATGAAATTGAAATCATCACTAACATATCGTAAAATCATACATACCTCTCCCTGTGTACTGAAAAGCTCCCAAAGATCCTTCTCAGTTGTCCACCAGGGCAGGAAACTAACAAACAAATTATTTCCAGGATTCCTCCAGTCAGGAGAATCTCGACTCCTATAGAAGGAACAAACTCACCATCACTGTAAAGAATGTGTTTGGATTTGACATGCTATGTTATCATATTATAACTCTTATCTTTCATGCTTGTGCATGTCTAATATACGATAACAGATTCATGAGATAAGAAGTTCGTTTGTGCAAAGCTACACCTGGAACGGCGTCTCCATGAACCTGATCTTGATCTTGATCGTCGGCCTCTAACCGGACCAGACCTGGAAAAGGTATGAAATGACAAATCATCTAAACAAGATTTGAAGTAAGATTTTCTGAAATGAACCTTAGTGAATGAATGTTACCAACGTTCCACTTTCTTCAGTGTGCACCATTGAAAGCAAGAAAGCAAGTAAAGGTTATGGTGAGATATCAATACCAAAGGGTAAACTCTGCCAGGAATTTTCTCATCTTTTCTTTCTGTCTAAATTGACTGAATATTAATACCGAGTTAACATAACATTGTTCCAAGATTTTAATTTTATAATAAATTATACTGACATCTTTTAAATTTTTTCTTGTTATATTTAATTTTCAACTTCTGAAACCCTCCATGTGCTTTAAAAACAGTAAAATAAAAAATCCTTTTACATAATATCTATTTTCTCAATTTAAAAAAACTATATATTATTTATACTTCTAACATACATGTTTTAATATGATACGATCATATATATTGTATCTCCAAATTCAATTAAATTGTATATCCTTTATGCAACAAGAGTAGAATAATGCAACAAGAACCTTTGCTAATGGAAATTACTATTTACATGTTAGATTAATTATTTTGTGTAGTTGAACTTTACAATCTCATGAATTAGCCTATGTGAAACAATTTGTAAGAGTCTAAACTTACAAAATAGGGTTAAATATGTTTTTAATCCCTATACTATGGGGCGATTTTGGGTTTAGTCCTTCTTTTAAACTAAGGTACAATTTAATCCTTTAACTTTAGAAAACTCTGGTTTTAGTTTTTTTTACCAATTTTTTTTAACTTTATTTGCTATTTCAAACACGTTTCATTATAACATTTGGATTGTTTACACTGTTTGACACATCTTTGCTTCAATGTTAACTGAGAAACGCGTTTGAAACAGCAAATAAAGTTAAAAAAAATTGATAAAAATGACTAAAACCAGAATTTTCTAAAGTTGAAGGACTAAATTGTACCTTTGTTTGAAAGAGGGACTAAATCCAAAATCACTCCAAAGTATAAGGACTAAAAACATATTTAACCCAAATAGAAAATAGAAGAAAGGTTTTTAATAGATAGAAAAAAAAATGAGAAAGAAACATAAAGAGGATAAGGAAAGAAGAGAGTAAATAGGTACTGACATTAAACTAATAAAATAAGATAGTAAATTGAACAAATAACTCTTTAGTCCTATTTTAATAATATTAATAAATTCAAATATCTATATATATATATATATATATATATATATATATATATATTGATAAAAATAATTGGTTTTATAATCGCTTTATAGTTATTTTTTTGACATATACATTTTCTTAAAAATTTTATCTTTATTAATATAAATTATTTTTTTATTTTATCTTTTAAATTTATAATTATTTTTTAAAATTTAATTAACTCCTATAATAAAATTATAAAATTATTTATTTTACAAATAATTTCTTTTATATTATAATAAAAATAGTTATTTGTATTATCATAAAAAAATGGGATCGTATAATTTCCACTTTTATCATTCCTTCGCATAAAAATATAACAATAACAATAATATATACAAAAACAAATATTAATATTACATTTTGCAATAGTTTTTCTTCCAAACATGTTAAATATAGCTAAATTCATTTATGATATATATATATTCTAAAGTAATAACTAAAAAATAAAAACGCATACGTGTATATGCATGGATTCAATTCAAACTAGTTAACCACAGAAAGTGTTCTACCCTAATTTAAATAAAAATAAAGCTAAAAAAGAAAGTAAAAAAGCACAATAAATGTATTTAAAAAAAATACAGAAAAATATATATGCATGAGAAACAATAATTATAAGTAGATTATATAAATTGCATTACGACATTCCGTTTCTTATAATTAAATAAATTGTTTCGGAATTAAATTGGTTTACTTTCATATTATATAAAATATACAGTTTAAACCCCTACCATAAGCGAAAAATCACAAATATTAAAGCAACTAAATTAATTATAACACTTTATAAGATAAATAACTAAGGAAAGGAAATCATACATAATATTCATCACCAATGCATGATAATGTAGCCTATGGTATAAATTTCTCACTTGAAAAAATTCAATCATTTTATACTATTACAATAGTATTAGTTGCAGCTATAGTTCTTAATTAACATTTTATAAATAACCATCCAAATATATTCAAATACCAGATTAGGTCATACATAACTAATTTCTTGACTGCATCTAAAAAACCAGACAAAACTCCACTTGATTATGAATTAATAGTATGACAGGAACAAGTATCCTAAAATGAATTTTGTGAGGATAACACATTCTTCTCTGATTATATTTGAAGACAATTGGGACTTAAACTAGGTTAAAAATGTTAAAAATCAAGAGAAACAATTATGAAATTGGTTTTGAAAAAAATTCATGTACTATCAACAAAAAATAAAACATTCACCCATTTAGCTGCGTGAGTACCAGATGGAACAGTGCAAAGTTTTAACATTGATGCATCCATCGTTCTCAACGAGAAAGTAAAATATACATCCTCTTGCCCTTTCCCCTTATTAAATAACACAACTTAAAAAGAAGGGGGGCAGTTGGCCACAGACCCAGACCTTAGTTCATCTCACAGTGGCAGCATTAAAATGAAGGAAATAACCTGACACATTTTCATACCCAAAAAATGGAAAATTTTGTCGTTTGGCATTGCCAATAGTTCCTAAATTATTAAATTTAGCAATTACAAAAAAAAAGGACTAAAATGATAGCAGGGCTGTGTATATGATTAAGATGCCGCAGACTCCTTAGCAATTTTCTCGGCCTTGGCAATGACCTCTTCAATGCCACCAACCATGTAAAACGATTGCTCTGGGAGGTCATCGTACTTGCCATCCAACACACCCTGTCATACAGAATAAGAAAGGAATCAATAACCAACCACACAAGTGACAAATGCATTGTTAATCACAGCAACAGGAATACAAACAAAAACAAGACAAGGGTATAACCAATAATGCTGTGCAAGCAGAAGTCAAATGGAACAGTACAGGTATGCAACAAAGCCACAGCTATTAAAAACAAAGTCCTAATCTAAATAACAGAAAAATGGAATGCAAACAGCTCAAGTGAAGAGGTGCGTTTAGATCATATAGTTCATTGCACGACCGAGCACGTTTAACAGTATTTTAGAAGACAAATGCAATTCAATATTCAGAAGAAACTAAATATTAGAGTTCAAATTACCTTCCAGCATACTGATATTCAAGAAACAAATAAAAGGGTGCTAGCACGATCAAGAAGATGCAATACACACAAATAGACACAAGTAATATCAGAGAGAATATGACCAAAGCCTCAGATTAAATGAGAAAATAATACCTGGAAGCTGGTAATGTTCTCCTTCAATTCAACATATTTTCCTGGAGCACCAGTGAAGACTTCAGCAACATGGAAAGGCTGGCTTAAGAATCGCTGAATCTTGCGGGCACGCGCAACAGTCAATTTATCATCTTCACTAAGCTCGTCCATTCCCAAAATAGCAATGATATCTTGAAGATTCTTGTAGTTCTGAAGAACCTTCTGTACACCACGAGCAGTTTCATAGTGCTCCGCACCCAAAATAAGGGGTGACAGCATACGAGATGTAGAATCCAAGGGGTCAACAGCAGGATAGATACCAAGCTCGGAGATCTATTCAATATCATCAAAACCAAACTATTTAGTTGACAATAACAAAAACCTCTATGCAACAAATACTTCAAAAAATCCAAAGAAATCAAACCTGTCGTGACAACACTGTTGTTGCATCCAGATGAGCAAAGGTTGTTGCTGGAGCAGGATCTGTCAAGTCATCAGCAGGCACATAGATAGCTTGGACAGAGGTGATTGAACCCTTTTTGGTTGTTGTAATACGCTCTTGAAGACCTCCAAGATCAGTAGACAAGGTTGGTTGGTAACCGACAGCAGATGGGATACGACCAAGCAAAGCAGACACCTCTGAGTTAGCCTACATGATACATCATAATGTAAAATAAACAGTTATAACACAAGGTATATCCCCAAGAAAATATAAGATACACTTAACAAGCAGGTCAAAATACATACTTGGGTAAAACGGAAAATGTTGTCTACAAAAAGAAGCACATCTTGCCCTTCAGCATCACGGAAGTGCTCAGCCACAGTAAGCCCAGTAAGACCAACACGAGCACGAGCACCAGGGGGCTCATTCATTTGACCGTACACAAGAGCACATTTGCTTTCACTCTAATATAATGATGCAACCATAGTTGACAAGTTAGTAAGATAATCATATAAAAGTATTACAGACACAGCTGAAAGTGTCATCAACAGAATTCAACTCACCTGCTTCTCACCAAGCTTGATAACACCACTCTCAATCATTTCTCTATACAAGTCATTACCCTCACGGGTTCGTTCTCCAACACCAGCAAACACAGAGAAACCACCTAATCAATGCAATCAGTCAGCATTCAGGATAAACAAGATAAAAGAAAACGTTAAAAAGAATAAATTAAAAGCACATACCATGAGCTTTTGCAACATTGTTAATAAGTTCCATAATAAGGACAGTTTTTCCTACACCAGCCCCACCAAACAGCCCAATCTTTCCTCCTCTTTGATAAGGTGCAAGCAGGTCAACAACCTGTAAATAAAAATTCATGCAAAAATCAGTACCTAGGCATATAAACGGGAGACGGGTAACCCAAACATCAAAAGAGAAGAGATAATATGAAAGATAAAAAGGAGAAAACAAACGAGGATAATACCTTGATCCCAGTAACAAGAATCTGCTGCTCAGTTGCTTGCTCGACAAAAGAAGGAGCTTCTCTGTGAATAGGCAAATAATGCTCGGTTGCTGAGGAAATTCACAATGTTTCCTATCAGTAAAAACATTTCATGGAAATGGCAGGGAAAGCCCTTATCTACTAATCAGCTAATTGATATAAAAGATTAAAGGATTTATGGGTTCTTACTGAGGTCGCCCTTCTGGTCAATAGGCTCACCAATGACATTAATGATACGGCCAAGGGTAGCCCTACCAACAGGAACCTAAACGCAATCCATAAAGTATATTAGATAGAAGACAAAGTAACATAGCAACATATAATAAAATATCAAGTGAACTTAATCAGCATGCGCATTGTAAGTCCACACAGTTTCACCACAAAAACAACTCAAGCCTCAAAGGGATACAGTACCAATTGAACTAAATCAAAAGTGCAATGACCATAGTTTGATTTATGTATAAAAATAAAAGCAGTATATTTGATAGCAAGATTTCTATTCATTATCTTGCTAAATAGTGCCAAGATAAAACACCAAATCAATCTAGAAAAAATAATCTACCCAAACAAAATCATTAATTTCAAATGTATGTATCTTTCCAGATCCAGGACATGACCCGGCGAACTTAAGGAAAAAACAGATAATCAAATCCATATGCATAAGTAAAATTCAAGATTTCACGTAATCCCCAAATCGGGTACTGAATCAAAAACAATGAGAAGCAACTTTGAAGAATTCAAGCGGTGAAAGATTCGGTGTTTACAGTGATGGGGGAGCCGGTGTTGAGGACGCGCCACCCTCTAACGACTCCTTCAGTAGCATCCATAGCAATGGTTCGGACAACGCCCTCGCCCAAATGCTGAGCGACTTCCAACACCAGTCTGGAGGAGTGATCCAGAACCTCGAGGGCAGTCAGGATCGGAGGCAAACCCTCGTTAAATCTGACATCAACGACAGCACCAATTACCTGGCAAACCTGTCCGATCGCACCCTTCCCAGTGAACTCATCGGTGATCTTCCCACCACCGCCAACTTCCTTCTTCTGCGGAGGCGCAGAAGGAGGAGCGGCAGCAGCAGCAGACGCGGTGGCGTACTCCGCGATGCGATTGAGCAAGAATCCGTGCGGCGAAGCACGGTTGGTGGAAGAGAGTCTGGATGCAGATGCGGCAATTGAAGGTTTGGATTGAGATCTGCGGAGAGAAGATCGAAGCAGAGACGAAACGAGTCTGCGTGAAGCCATCTTCGGAAAGAGAGGAAGACAGAAGCAGAACAGAAGAGGGCTAGGGTTTGTGGAGTGAGGGAGTGACACTATATTCACATCCAAAGGCCCTGGGTGATCAATTTATCAGTCTTCCGTTTTTGCCCCGATGCTTTTGGTTTTTATATTTTTAACCCGCTGTTTTCGTTTTTCAGAATTGGGTAGACACGTGGACTACTTCGTTATAACTTTGTGGAACTGATTTATTCTCTTCTCTCCTATTATTATATTGTTTAAAAACAAAATTTTGCCTTAACTGTTTTATTTCTATTATTGTTTTTGGCTTTCTCAACTGCAGGTAAATAGGCCAAAATTTCTCCCACCATATTTTCAAATTAATTTTTTAAAATAAATTATTTATAAATAATGTAAAAATTTAACTTTTTCAAAGGTAAGAAACTAAAATAATACTTTTAATTTAAAAATTTAGATAATTTAATTCATCTTAATAAATAAAAACACTTCTATAATTTTTTAATTAATTTTAATTTTTTTTATTTATTATTTATTTATTTATTTTTAAGTTTTCTACTATTTTTCTATTTAAAAGTTTTTCATTATTTTAAAATCAATTTTATAGTAATTAGTTTTTAATAATAAAAATATATTTTTTATTAAAAACTAATTTTTATAATATTTATATTGCTTTGAAAATTAAAAGGTAATATTTTATATTTACGTTTACTAGTTTACGTAAGTTTTTTTTTTTCAGTTATTACATCTTAGTAAAGTCAATCAAGACAAAAAAAAACTTCACTACAAAGTATACTTTAAATTCAATAATATTTTAATAATTTTAATATTTAATTTAAAATATAAAAAATAAAAAATAGTTATTTATCATGACTTTATTAATTGTTTTTTAAAATAAAAAAAAATAAAAGAGAATTATTTATTATCATAACTTTATAGTTGCCTGCAACATGTAATAAATTTCTTCTCCAATTTTTACTTATATTTTTAATAACATATTTTCTTTCTCTTAAAGTAATGGTTATTATTTCATATTAAAAGTTATTAAAAAATATTTTTTGGCGAAGATCTATGAAATAATAACCATTATTTTTAACAAAAAGTTGTAAAAGAAATTGGTTAGTAAAATGTTATAGATGGTAGATGATAAATAATTATTTTTTATTTTTTTTAAAACAAATAATACATGTGACGGACAGCAATTATAAAATGATAAATAACTACTTTTTATTTTTTTCATTTTAAATTAAATATTAAAATACCTTAAGATTTAAAATATATTTTTTTAATGAAATTTTTTTTTCTAATAAAACTAGGTACACGACCTTCCATAAATTAGCAAATCCTTTACTTAAATATTTAGTTTACTTTTACTAGCATAATGTATACACATTTTAAAATAATTTGACTTAGAAGGGATAAAAAATATGATAAAAATATTAAAAATAATGAATTATGAATAAAATTATTAAAATAATAAAAAAATTAGAATTACGATATATAAAGTATATTAAAAGTTTTAAATTAATAAAAATAATTAAATTATAAAAAAAAGTGGAAGTATTAGTAGATAAAATATAAATAACTTTTAGTAAAAAAATTAATTTAAAATTAAACTCACAATAAACGGCAAATGCTATGAAATAAATTATAAACCAAGTAAATAATTTAATCAAATTTGTAATTTAAATAATTATTCACATTTCATTATAATGTAATTTCCATCATAAATTTTAATAATTTTTTCCTCGGTATCATATTTCCTCTAATCTAAACTACCTTATTTTCACATATATTTCTCTCATAGTTCTTCAAAATCCAAGATAAACATTCATAAACAGAATAAAAAAACTCTTTCCGTAATATATATTTTATTCAAAAAAATAAAAAACAAAATCTCATATACAAAACATAATTATACAAAATATTTTTTTGTACACAATATATTTTGTACACGGTAGAAAATATATTTGATAATACAGGAATATCACCGATAACAATGGTAAAATATAAAATTATAAAATTGTAAAATGGTAAAATATGACCATTAATTATCCAGTTATAGCCTCTTCTGCCTCTGTCACAACATCGCCCTATCCATCCTCAACCCGGTCACTCGTCAAATTAGACAGGTTTCCATCGCAAACATTTTGGCCTTCAACTACGTCGGATTCGTGTTCAAGCCACCTCGCCGACGATTACAAGAAATCTCCATGTGCGTCTTCGCCCCGAACGACCAGGTGGTCATTCTCGACAACGTTAAGATTGTGAGGAGGAGGAGGTTTTGGGATGTCATCTTGGGGTGCTGCTGGTGGGGTTGGTGTTTCAATCGAAGGCGTTATTGGTGCTTTCGCTGATGTTGGGGATACTTTTGGGATAGGCAATAATGGCAATGGCGGTGGCGAAACAAGGGCTTTTTTTGGTGGTTTTGATGAAGGGATTTTGGGGGATGGGGGTTTCGGACTTGATGCTGGTGTAATCTTTGGAACAGGTGGTTTCACTAGTGCTATTTTTGGGGGTGTTATTTTTGGAACGGGCGGTTTCAAATGAGCTATCTTTGGAGATGTTGTTTTGGGAACTGGTGGCTTCACTAGAGAGGTCGTGATTGCGAGAATTAAAGGTCCAGAAGAAGTTTCATAAAAGACCTAACTTGAAACTTGTTGTAAATACAATGGGTCCACTAAGTTAAAAGGAACAATTTAAAAGTGAATTCACCCTAATAGTGTGCCAATAACGTAACCAATCAATGAAAAAATTCCAAGTTTCTTTTCCTTCCATCACAGTGGGTCTTGCTACATTTGAATCTCAAGGAGGCGCGATCTTACAGTGGTGCTTATGATGGTGTCAATGACTACCATGGGGGTTCGCTATTTCCTGATTGTAGGTTGTGTGATGACGACAGAGAAGAATCCCGGCGGCGATGCGGCAGGGAGTGGCGGCGCTATGTCGATCTCGGTTGTGAGCAACAGCGATGCTAATGGAAGATGAACACGAATGTTGCAAGCCACGTCTTCCTAATGAAGCGTTTGTGCAAGCCACGTCTCAAAAAATGTCCACGTAAACCTTATAGGTAAGCAAAAACTTAACCCCGTTAAGTTGATTTAACGACAGGGGCCCAATTCATTCAATTTTCCAATATTAAGGACTTAATTGACAAAACTTAAAAGACAGGGATGTAACTAGGACAAGACCACGAAAATATGGACCTCCGAATGGGTTTAACCTAAAATAAAATGTTAAAAAATATAAGACAACACAAATTTGTATCACATTATAGATATAATATTAATACAATTATTTAATAAAATAATCATATTAATAAGATATATCTAAGACATTTAGAAAAATTACATACGACCAAGAATAATACTTCACAACATTAGTGTCCTTTATCATATATGTTTCAACATTTATCCCTCGTATGCTCGCACCAATCAGATAATCATTGTAAAATAAATACACAAACACACGAGAAACACTAAAAGAAACAACAGGGTAAGTAAACATGCAAAAGAGTTTTCATAAATCAAACAAAAATATTATCATGCATCCATCATTAATAAATATAACCATATAAAGACTCATTATAGTCTCAATTATCCAAATAAGTTATAGGTTATATGTTACAAGTTACGTGTTACAAGTTACACGTTACAAACTATAGTTTACAATGTTACAAGTTATAGGTTACACGATACAAGTTACAGGTTACAAGTTACAAATTACAAGTTAAAGGTTACAGGTTACATATTGCAAATTACAGGTTAGAGGTTGCAAGTTACAAATTATAGGTTATGGGTTACAAGTTACTAGTTACATGTTACAAGTTAAAGGTTACATGTTACAGGTTACAAGTTTCAAGTTACATGTTGCAAGTTACAGATTACAAGTTACAAGTTTTTTGTCATCCCTAGTTATAAGTTACAAATTACAGATTACAAGTTACAAGTTTTTTGTCATCCCTAGTTATAAGTTACAAATTACAGATTACAAGTTACAAATTAACTGCTTTTATAAAATATAAGTGGTTTATCTCTTTAATAATAAATCATGACAGGTGTTACTCCATACACCACCACATCCTTCTCCCTCCACCTCCCTACTTTTTTTTTTTCTCCAAAAGTATCCTTAGTAAAATATGATTTACTTTTACCATTACATTAAAACCCTAAACGTTTCACTTTTTCACTTTACTTTTCTCTCTTCACATATGTTGTAACACACCTCCACCTCCACCCCCACATTTCATTCTCTCATCTATCTTTTCCATTTTCGTTCTCTCATTCTCTTCCTCCCTTTCTCCATAATGTTTCATCTTTTCTTCCATTTTCGTTTGCACCCATTTTCGTTCCTTCCCATTTTCATTGAACTCGTTCATTCGCTTGTGAAGAGGAATATGGTGCTTGGTGCTTCGTTTGTGTCTTCAACTCTTACAAACACTGCGATCAATGTTGGTGTGTTCTTCCTTCTCTGTTAATGCATGTCATTATAATTTTGTTTTTTATTGGTATGTTTGGTTTTTGATTGTTAATGTAGGTTTGCTTTAGGTATATTTTTAGCCTCGTTGTATGTGTTGTTGTATGTGGTGTGTGTTGTTGTATGTGGTTTGCTGTGCGACAAAAGCGAAAATGAAAGAGAGAAATCGTTGAAGGCCTCAACGAAAATGGGGATCCGTTGGGCCTTTACGGGATACTAATATCCATTTTCCCTAATGGATGTTCATATGCGTTAGGGTTCTCCATTCATCCTTTCACACTTGAGATGAACCTCTCTTGCTGCAGTAGCAACACCACCACTTGACCTCTTCTTCCACCGGCACCACTACCACTGTACCACCTTCTAGCATCACTTACGCTGTGTTCACTTGAGGGTGAACTACTATTCACGCATATTCAGAAGCGATGAATTGAAGTGAATCATGCGTTCACTTGTAGCGATTTGCACGGAAGGATTGCAACATATTTGCAGGATTGACACTTTTTTCATCACTCACTGAGGAGACGAGATTTGGAGGGATCCAAATCAAAAAGTCTCATGTGCCCCTGGTAAATATTAAATTACACTGCAACCTTCGTAGCTTAATATATTCGATTCTTAACGTCAACCGTGAAGGTGGGAAGGTGGTGCGTGGTGGAAGAACTGCAGGTGTATTCGGTTACCTTGCAACAATATTCGGTTACAAGGGATGATAAATTTTTGAAACAACGGTATTCGATTACATTTGGTTGGTGTTGTTGCTGGGTTATGCAGCAAGAGATCATGAGAGTTGAGGAACTGAATCTCTTGTTCGACGGAGTCATCGAAGGAGTGGTCACTACTACTAGTTTTCAAGTCCAAAGACTTGTCCTCGTTGCTCTCGCTCTCGCTCTCGACCACAAGCCACTACTGCTGAGTCTGCCCTCGCAGGATCCCACCAGCCCAACGCCAACAACATCATCGTTTATCTGTCCCCTTTTCCGTTGGCTCCTGAGTTTCTTGAAGAGCGAAAGATGCCCAAGACCCTGTTTGGCTTCGGTTTGGCGTGTTTGTGGATTTTGAGGACGGCTTGAAGGAGGAGCGTGGCGGTTTTAGTGTTGGAGGGCCTGAGGGGATTTTGGTAAACGATGCAAATTCCAAGAGTGGAGATTTGTTAGCGTTGTGGAAGGAGAGGAGGCATTTGTTAAGTGGGAAGTTTGAGGTGTTTTTGGTTAAGGCGGTGTTTGGGGAAGGTGTTTTGAGGAGGGCACGTCGTTCTGAAAGGTAGTCTTTGAGAAGGAAGGGCTCTTGGTCCTCCAGAAGCACGTCCCACAAGTGCTTCTCGACCATGATTATGGAAGTAGCTAGATTTGGGGTTTGGGAAGCGCGTTTGGTAGACAAATATGCTTTTCATTAAACATGACAAGTTATCAAAAATAAAAAAGTTCTCTTGATCCAATATTATAATACCCTTCGAGTTATGCATTTTTTTGAGTACAATAAATATGCTATAGAAGAGTTTATATTGATTTTTTATGAATACAAAGTGACACGGTGTATTTATAAGTTTGATTCACCACTTCTAATAATAGTGGTCGTATTATAATATTTTAGATAACTTCGAGATTTTTTTTAACTTTTATAATTATTTATATTTATTTTTAAATTTATGTAAGGTTTATGTTTTAATTTTTAAAATAATTTTAATTTTTTATTTTTTATAAACATTTTTACAAATAAATATAATATTGACAATAATCATTTTATATTATTTTAGTAATTAGGAGCATTTGATAATCTTTAATTTTTATCATTAAACAAATTTTTTAAAATTGTCACATCAATCAAATTTTCACTAATTCTCACAAATTTTATCTCTAAATCCACTTTCAATTATCTCTAAATTCACTTAAATAAACACAAAAAAATCATTCTCAAATCTTCTCAAATTCACTCAATCACTCTTCTGTAAATCATCTCCTCCAATCACATTAAGTGAACACACCCTTCTAAAAAGCAGTTACCTCCAAAACAAGCAGAAAAGCACGAATACGGAGAAAAAACACGAACAACACGCAGTGAATGAAAATAACACAGTGAAAGAGAAACAAATGTGATTTTCGTTTATGGGGTTGAATATAACCGTTTTTAATAAGTGGTTGAAAGTTGGGTGAAAAGCAATTTTTTTTAACCCGAAGAATAAATAAGGAATGTAGTGGTGTAGAGAGAATCAACCAATCATGTCATTACAAAAAGAAAACACGATCAAATATGCATTTTAACCAATTAATAAATGTTGAAACAATTTACACGATAATAATAATATTGTTTTTTTAAAATATCATTTATAAATAACTTTATTATTTTTATTAAATATATTATTAGAGTTATAAAAATATTGACAAAATTAACTAAACTGTTTTCTATATCATTTCTAGGTCTTAGCCCAATGCTTCACTCCACACTTCTTTATATATATATATATATATATATGGAAAACATGTCACTGTCTCTCTATTTATTTTCCCCTCTTATTATTTCTTTAAATTTGTAGCCTCATTTTTTTTTTCAAAATTATATGTTACCCCTGATATTTCAATATCACTTTTACATGAACGGATATCTTTTAGAATAAATGTCTTTTTCTTCTTAAGAGCTCTCATTTATTTTGTGCTAACATTTTAATTTATTATTATTTTGACTAAGTTAGAAAAGTGATATTTTCAATTAGTGTTGTTATCGTGTGAATTTTGGTTCTTTGATTATATTCTCGTGTCTTTAGAATTATGATATTTTGTTCACCTTTGTCCTTAACAATTGTTTGAAATTCAAACAATTTTCAAGTAAACAAAACTATTGCAGATTGAATTTACTTTATATGACAATATATTTACATGTATTATTAAATTTGGTAATATAATAGAAGTTTCCAATGAAGTATTATTAACTATCATAGATAGTGTGTTTTCTCCAAGTTTATAGTTGAATTTCAAACTTGTAAACATGATCACATAGATTTAATTTGGTCTTAGGATTAATAGATTTAATTTGGTCTTAGGATTAATAGATTTAATTTAAATATGATTTGCATAACATGTGGTTGTAGCCAGTAGAAAAGAAAAACATGAAAGAGAATGATAGTGTTAGGAAAAGAAAGAGAGAAGCATAAAGTTCGTGAGAATAGTTTGGGTGAAGAAATGAAAAGGGTGGTTCACATAGCAGGGCCCATGATGTAGTGAACAAGAGCGTTGATCCACCAACATTTAGAGGGAACAAATTGCATTTTCAAACCCGTTTTCTCTTTCAGTTACTGCTTCTCTATTCATCAGCGAAGTGGAATCTGAGGTTCGCTGCACACAGGGAGGACGCCGAAATTCAGGTTCCAGTTTCTCATAATCATACCTTCATGTTTTCATATTGAGTTTAATTTCTATGGATGATTAATATAATTTTCTTAGTGTTATTTGATTACAAAATCACCATGAAATCTTAGTGGTAACTAGTAGGAGACAACAAAATGGAAAATAATTTGTTAGCAAAAGGAAGTGAGAAGCAGAAAGTTACAGGGCATGTTTTGGGTGAAGAAATCAAAAAGATTATCCGAATAGCAGGACCTATGGTCAACACAACTACCACATAAATATCCAAATCTCTACATATTCCTAATGATGGTAAAAGGTAGTAATTAATCACTGAATCGACTCCAATGAAATCGAATGCTTTTAGTGATTAAGTATATATTCTTTACCAGCGATTTCTGTCATGTTACTTTCCTCAAATTCATCTTGATTTTATTTCCCAGGTGAGTCAGTGCAATCTCAATTTGTACATGCTAACAGATGGGAATGGCTAGTGGATCGGAAACTATCTGTGGACAGGCATATGGTGCTCAGTCTTATAAAAAGTTTGGTGTGCAAACATACTCTGGCATATTCTCTCTCACAATCCGTTTGTCTTCCCCTGACTTTCATTTGGAGCAACATGGAAAAGATACTAGTTTCCATCGGCCAGGACCCTCTTATTGCACATGAAGCAGGAAAATTCATTATCTGGCTTCTTCTAGCACTTTTTGCATATGCAATTATTGGACCGATAGTTCGAAATTTTCAATGCTAAGTCTGATTCTTCCAGTGCTTATAAGTTCTTGTGTTACTTTATGATACCTCTTTGTTGGGCTTATGTGTTTTTCTTTGATTGTACATGGGATCCTGCATGTGAAAAAACGCGTGCACCCATATCTATGGAGCTGTTCCAAGGAATTTTGGAGTTCTTTCGCTTTGGATCCCTTCTGCAGTGACGATTTAGTGATGAACACGCACACGCACACACACACGATAGTGATCGTTTGAGCTGCTTACCTTTCTGTCTGGGCTGTTTCCAAATTCACAACTTAAAACTTCAGTTATATCTGTTTGGTATATTTGCTACATTCATTTCTTACTTTCAACATGTCATTTAAGAGTTATAAGGCCATCCTTGAACTTCAACTCACGGTCTAACATTTTTGTAATTTAACGTGATTCATTGTCTTTCTTCTTCAGTCTCAACACTATTTGCACTCTCTTTGCAATACCTTTTGGAACCTCTGCTGCAGCTAGGTGACATCATAAACAGTTCTTTCTAACTATTTTGCATGTCACAATCTGTACATCATAAACCAATTATCTTTCCTGTCTAATTGTGTAGCAGAAGGATTTCAAATGAATTAGGACCAGGAAATCCACATGCTGCCGTGTTGCTGTGTTGGCTGCAATCTCTTTTGTAATCACGGAGGCAACTATAGTTAGCGAAACCCTCTTTTCCCCTCGCCGTGTTTTTGGTTATATTTTCAGCAATGAGAAGGAAGTTGTTGATTATGTCACTGCCATGGCTCCTCTGGTTTGCGTATCTGTAACACTGGACAGCATACAAAGTGTTCTCACAGGTAAAATCCCCTTTCCTCGTCTCTTGTTTAAGCAAATTTTATATTGAAGAGAGGCATTGTCTCAATTTACTTAACAAATTTTGGCTAGGGGTTGCTAGAGGTTGTGGATGGAATCTAGAGGCATTCTGCCTCTGGGATTCCTGTTGCTGCCTCGCTGGCATTTTTCGCTAAAATGAGAGGAAAAGGACATTGGATTGATGTATAAGTCGGTGCTTTTGTTCAATTTATTCTATTTTGTACCATAACAAGTTGCATAAATTGGGAACAGCAGGTATGTATGCTGCATACACTTATTTTTCTTAATAGACTGTTCTTTTATACTTGATTAAATAAGACTAACTGAATATCAATACAGAGAGAGTGGGGCTTTTATACTCTCTAGTTGATTAAGGAGAGGATTAGGATGTCCCCATTCCCCACAAATTTCGATTTCATTTCAAATCCATGTTTTTCTCTTAAATCCAATTGCATGTGGCTAACTTTTGCGAATGAGATTTTGGAAAAAAACTTACGAGTCTCGTGGACTGAAAATTTGTGGTTTAAGGTACCTCTGGTAGCTGCCTTCTTGTCCAAGGAAAATGGATTGAAGTTCTATTTGGGATTTGATCAATTTCTGATTTAGAGCTAAATATATTGGTTGTTCAGGAATTTTTATTTGAATTCTCTAATATGATTCAAAAAACCTCACAGTTTTTCCACTTTTTATACTTTTCGAACATTATGAATGACAATTTTATTTAATAAACTAAACATACTGCATACTAACTTCATCTTACACCAAAGTCCAGTTCTCAACTTATGAACTTAAAAGCACTCTGATGTAACATATAAAAGAAGCATATACTATAAATATGAAGGTAACTATTCCAGAGTTGATATATGTATGAATGATTAATTACATATGCGATTGTTGTTTATGGACATCGGGAAGTACCATATTCAGGTGACGGTGGAGCATAGGCAGAAGCAGGTAGTGGTTGATTCGTCCACTGTCCAGAAGGGTCTGCATAGATTGGAGGACTTGCCCTGTCAAAACATGCATGAATACATTTATTATATGGTTACTTGGTATCAAATATATGTTACTATGAACTAACTACTCAACTTTCATGAAACAAATTAACATGTTGCAACTCCAGTACGTGTCTATACAAAATGTTTATGTACCTAGCCTCAATGGTTTGGAGAAAGAGGATAACCAAACAACACATGAATGCAAGAAACCACAGCAGGTTCATTCTTTCCTTTCTTATCTGATAATGGACTTCACCCCTGAACTTTTGTAGAATGGTGCTGGTAAAGACGATATACATAGGACTTCATTCAGCATTTTGGTGTTCAAAAGTCAAAGCTCTTATATATTTATGATAGTCATATTGAAACTTCTTGTTTGCTGCCACATACAGAACCTAACACTGTCTTCATTTCTATAAATTTGTACGTAAATTATGTATAATTTTTCTTACAAATACAAAAGAGAGAAATAGAAGAAAGAGAAGTGTGCAGAGCAACGACCTAATCCACAAGACAAAAACATAACTTGGTTTATGCATGAAGCTCAAGTTTCCCGGTCTAAAGCGAAGCCTTATATATTTTTTAAGGCAATGGTGAAACTACGTTGTTGTGTTAAAATATTTTCTTGAACTGCCTTCGTTTTAAAGAGTGTTCGTTGTGCTAATCCTTTCCCTCTCAGTTTGACAATTTCCAACAAAAACGAATTGAAGAAAGTGAATGCTATGATTACAATGAGAAAAAAAAACTTTTTTAAAATTAGACTTGGAATGCTCATGATATGATTACTTTACGAAGAATAAAAATATAAAAACTCGTAGCTCTGCACATTTGTAATTACTTAAAAAAAATATTATGATACACTAGCAACTTAAAATTGAGATTTAATTAATTTTTTAACTATGAAAGTAAAACCAAGTATAACTCCAACTTAAAATAGTAAAATTAAAAAGTTGATAATATGCAAATTTTATATTATTTCTCAATTATAAATCATAATTAAAATAGAAAATACAAAGAAGTTAATAATATGGAAATCATATTATTTGTTAATTCTAAATAATTTATGATAAATTTATTATTTTTTACAATATTTATTTTAAAATTATACTGAGAATAATTTTGTATTGATTTGATAATAACATGAAAGTTTATACTTGTTAAACTCAAACCAAAATCTGGTTAATCATATTTTTACAATATTAAATATTTTTATTATGCCACAATTAGTGTGGTAAAAAACCAGACGCATCTTCGTTCCAACTCCATAGGACAAGACTGCGAATAAAAACATGACACGTGGGACTCTCATTATCCTTAATTCACCAGTGGCGCAATTTATCATTACCCGCCTGTTCCGCCGCCTCTTTCTACTCTGACCGAAGCCTCCACGTGACCTCAGCACAACAAAACTATCATCAAAAAACACCATGTCACTCTTTATCTCACCGTCACCCTCGCTTACCCTCCACCCCCATGCGCACGTTAGCCCCTCCATGTCCGTCCTACGCCGCCTCCATCTAAACCTTCGCTCCAGCCGCCGCCGCCTCGCCACCGTTTCCGCCGCTGTTCGTCAGGACACTACCGTCTGGACCCCAGCCCCACTCTCCGAGGTCGAGCCCGCTGCCGAGTCGCTCTTCCACGTCGCCATCGACGTGTCCGACGCGCCTGACCTCGCCGCGTCCCACACAATCGCCGGGCAGTACCTCCAGCTCCGCGTGCCCGACTCGTCCAAGCCCTCGTTCCTCGCCATTGCATCGCCGCCGAAGCTGGCTGCGAAGCATGGCGTGTTCGAGTTCCTCGTGAAGAGCGTGGCGGAGTCCACCGCGGAAGCGCTGTGCGCGTTGAAGAGAGGCGATGTGGTTGAACTAAGCCAAGTCATGGGAAACGGATTCAACATTAATCTGATCCAGCCGCCCGAGAAATATGGAACGGTTATCGTCTTCGCCACTGGATCTGGAATTAGGTCAGTGCAAATTACCGTTTTACCCTCGATTTTTGTTCTCTATTTAAAAAATTTCCATTTCTTTCATTCCTTCTTAGAACATTGAATTTACGTGGTCACAAACTCATGCTGCATGGAAATGAAGTTTTAATTGTTGTAGTTTCTTCAAGATCCTTGATATCATGCAAAATTCTTCTTTAAATGCGATTAAGTAGATCCAGATTGCAGAGCATAGACCTCAAAAACCTTGATGTTACAGTTGCAATTGTTACCAACTTTTAAAATCTTGCATTGCATTTATTGACATTAATGGATTCTGTTCGGATAAATTTGTCTATGAACAATTGCAGGTGAAAAAAAATAAGAATTAAACTGAATTAAGCTTCCTCAAAGTTAAACTTATGCACCTCAAATTTTGGAAGAGCGAAATGAAAAAACTGCTAAAATGGTTATATGAATTAGGATTGTTTAGACAAATTTCTTCACAAGGACTTTAGAAGAAAAAACAAGAAAAATGAAATAAAATGAGTTTTTCCTGATGTTAAAATTAGTTAATACATAACCTACTTTTTAGAAGATTTCTCGAATTTCATTTTTTTTTCTCTTCTTAGTCTTTATGGAGAAGTTTGTTTAACAAGACTTTTACTATATTTTTTTTCTCTTGTGAAAGAAGCTCAATTTATACTAGATTTTTTTTTCTCGAAATGCTTATAGGAAAGTTTAACATAATCTTAATCCTTGATTTTGCTTGTATTGGTCTGACCGTTTACTTTGTTGTGTGCAGTCCAATTCGGTCTCTAATTGAGTCGGGGTTTGATGCGGGGAATAGGTCTGATGTAAGACTATATTATGGTGCCAGAAACCTACAGAGACTGGCTTATCAGGTTATTTTAATTGTTTTTTTTATCTTGATGAAAGGAAAGGTTGAACTACTTTTAATCAGAGCTGCTTTAATAGCAATGTTGTTTTATCTTATAGGATAGATTTAAAGACTGGGAATCTTCTGGTGTGAAGATTGTTCCTGTATTGTCTCAACCTGATGATAGTTGGACTGGGGAAACTGGCTATGTTCAGGTAAAGTGCTTGAGCTCTTACGATGAAGTTTCACATTACTTCCTTCACAGACAATGATTCTTTGCACACGGTTGTATTCACAGGCTGCATTTTCAAAGGCAAAGCAGATATCTAACCCACTGGCAACTGGTGCCGTACTTTGTGGGCACAAACAGATGACCGAGGTGTGTTCTTAGAACCCAGCTTGTCAGTCGGCATAGTTATGAGACGTGTTTGTTGTGTGTATTAACTTTCCATGATTGCAACCTTCTTGTGAATTACCACTATCTTTCCTATTTATCTTATAGGAAGAGCAGGAGTTCTAACAATTTTTTTAAATAAGAAGTGAGACTAACAAAAAATTGTGATTTCCAATAAATTTTATCAGGCTAAGAAAGATTATATTGGCATGTAGAGAAAGAGAGAAAGACACAATAATGGTTGCTTTGAGGAAACCAACATCCCCGGAATAGCACTCGAATAGGAAGAAAATTAGCATTTAGGTTATTAAATGTTTCCTCCTTAGGTAGAACCAAATGACTAAAGTTTAAATAATTACAGAAAATAAAGATATTTGGTAAGAGAAATAAAGACTTAAGAAATCATTTTTAGACGTCATTTCCGTGAATTCTAAATCCTAAACCCAATTATCTTGGGTCCAGTAAATAATGCAGGTCCATTAATTGTTGGTCAATCCATACGGGATTTCAGAGTAACGGGGAGTGTCAAATATTTCGTTGCTCGTTTTCTTTGTCTTGGTTCCAATCCATAACACTTAATACATTATTGTTACAGGAGGTGACGTCAATTCTTGTTGCTGATGGAGTATCTGCAGATAAGATATTGAAGAACTTCTGATAAAAGTGGAGTTTGGTTAGTGTTGTATCATTTTTGAATTTGAATTATACTCGATATTTGTTCACTGCCTTTGCTGTGTATCAAGCATCTCGGCATGGAATGTATAATAAAGAACATTTTTGGAATAGTTTATTTTGGGGGTCCAAATGTTTGACAGATATACAGGGCCTAGGAAAGTTGAGTAAAATTTCCAACGGTTTGATTGTTGCACTATAACATTGATGTATTAATGCCTGTATTATCACGTCGCAAGTTGGTATATGGGCATTAAAGTTGGCACTGAGTCTCTAGTTAAGTTAGCCAAGCATGGCTTCCAAACATGAATTCTTTTGTTGCGTAACTTCATAAACTCAGATTTGGATTAGCGACAGAATAGACCATTTTTACAATGCGACTGTTTTTTTGTGTTTTGATTGTTACATACAAACAAATATAATTAGATAACATGCTTAAATAACTAAACGCAAATATTTGACCAACTGTTAAACTAATGAATAGAACGTCTGCGAGTTTGGTTTCTTTAACATTCAGATCAAATATCGGTAGTGTTCAGGATTAGGAAAGGAAATTAGATGACTAATATTGTATTCAAACTAAACAATTTTAACTATTTTTTCTATAACTAAAATGAACTCGTCATATTATCAAATAGAGACACTATTTCAGATGTCTTCTCTATCAACATTACCTGCCCGTTCAGCGACTTCATGACTCTTTCTGAGATGATAAAAGATGCAGCAATGTAAACAGATTGAAATTTTAACTAGCAATTCGTGTGAGAAGAGTTAAATTGTAACGATTTTGAACGTTCAGGATATGAAGTCAAACTTAATTACGCCAAATAACAAATGAAGCCTTCCAACAAAATCACCAATGGCACCTCCCAAAGCGTTATTCCTAAGGTCATTGACGACGCCCTTAGACTCTACTGTTGACAGTTCTGTCTCGACCCACAAATGCTCAACTAAACAGCATACAACGCCTATATTGAACAGAATTAAAACCAATTATAAAAAAACATATAAACCCTTGAGAGTTTTCTTTTTGAAACCATCAAATATAGCTGTTAATAGTGAAAATGGGTCAAGTTAATGTTATCAGCCAACAATAACCCAGTGCAAAGTTTCAACAATCAATAACTGTCAAATATTACATTCGACATGGCAATGAAATGTCTAACTTTAATTTGAATGTCAATTCCATTAATGAACAACGACACACAACAGGATAGATTCTAAATAATCAAACAATTTGGTCATCATTATTCTCATCCATAGCTCTACTTTCATGATGATCACCATCCTTTTTCTCGGTTTCAGTTTTGTGAAATTGCTCATCATACTTGCCACTGGATTTCGGGGAGTGCTGCCGCCTGTGATTTCTCTCATCATCTAAGTGGTACCTGTGTTTGTGGTGATGGTGGTGGTGGTGATGATGACGGCGACTAGGCTTCTTATGCATTGATCTTTTGTTTTGATCTTCAGAATTTTCTTCTAACGACTTTGATCTGCTTCTTTGAGCATTACTGTTATAATCGGAATCAGACAACCTCAGCTCCACGTTATGTGATCGCTTATGATGTTTATGGTGCCTGCTGTGGCCTTTCTTTCGTAGAGCATCCTCACTTTCATCACTTGACAAGTCAGATTCACTAGACTCTGATCGTCGATGGCGTTTGCTATGCTTTCCATGACTTCTTTTCCGAACCGGACTTTCACCTCCGTTAGAGTCACTTGAATCTGGTCTTGAACCTCGATCTCTCAGCCTCTTGCACTGCTTCTTCTTTCTTCTCCTCTCCTCCTCAAAGCTACTCTCGGAGTCATCATTACTAAAATCACTAGACACTGAAGACAATTTCTTGGTTTTCCTTTTCGAACTTTTCTCTTTCCTTTTCTCATGGTCACCAGAGTCATAGTGAGAATGCTTCCTGTGCTTCCTATGAGATCTTTTACTTATCCTATTACTCTCATCATCACTGTCATAATAACTGTCACTATCAGAAACTGACCTTTTTCTATGCTTTGTAGCCTTGAGTTTTCTCTCTTTGGCTTCAGCAGCAGCTTCCAGCTTCTGCTCCCATTTCAAAGGGGCTTCCTTTCTATCCATGATCTTCTTTTTCTTCTCCTCAACCATCTGGATGAATCGTTTGGTGTCCATTTATACTCCAAAACCAACTCAAAAACTGCATTTGGATCAAATGATGACCGGAAGTGCATCTCACAGAAGAGAAAAATCAAAGTTAGTTCGACAATCAAATCAAATAATTATATTGAATACTTCCAAAGGATTAGAAAAACAACTAAATACTTTGCATTTCTTATTCGTTATCCATGCAAATTCTTAGGGACTTGTTCTTAGCAATAAAAAAAAGAAAAATAAATTGTTATCAAAAGGACACTGATAACAAGAAATATCAAATACAAAATACTCATTATGTTAAGACCTTGCCCTCTTTCAGAGAATTAATAAGAACATGAAACCCTTCATCCATCTAGCTAACCGGTTATAATGTCAGTTTAAATTTCAAGGCTTATTCCTACAAAAAAGGATACATACTCCGAAAATTTCTATTACCATAACTACAAGCAGCACTAATAGACGGACATTGCTCACTAAGTACAGCAAAGACAGTGATGATGGGTGAAATTCAAGAATTCAAAAAATGAGAAGAGACAGAGTCCAAAAAAAATGCATGTGTATGATATAAATCAAACTAAATCTAGTACAAACATGGTAAAGACTAACTTTCTGTGAATTATTTTTCCAAACCTGGGAGAAATGAATCACAAACAATAACCGAGTCTCATTAAACAAGTATAATTTCCTCAACATTTTACAGAATTCTTAACTGACAGAACCAACAAAGTCAAATTGATCTGACTCCTACATTTCTCCTTGACAAAAGAGAATCCACACAATTGTGACATCGGTGGCAAATGATTTTAGTCTCCCAAAACCTTGCAGCGGATGGTGGACGTGTAGTTGAGTTAGACAGAAACAAGAACAAGGTTGAGCGCTAGAAGTCAAAGAATCAAGGCAAAATGATGAGAGGGTAAGTACTTGCAGCAGAAAGCTAGCCAAAATAGCACACCAGAGCTCGGTGGCCAAATTGTTGGGTGTTTGTGGGATGTGCAAATTACTAATATGATTAAAAAATATTCAAGTGACTTTTTCAGGTTTTTAATTTAAAGCTCAGAGCCAGGGTGGGATTTTAGGGATTTAAAATTTGGGTCTGGGTTGGATCAGGATTTCAGGGTTTTAATATTTGGAACTGAATTCGGACTAGGGTGAGGTCAGATGGCACAAACCCATAATTTCTTGTTTACTTTAGATTTTCCAACAATCATTTAGGCTACATATTTGTTGTTCTTCGACAATGGAGTTAAACTCAAGAAACAAAGGATAAAACAATCATAAATCTAGTATGAATTTACAAAAAGTCATATATAAATCCATATAAATGCAAACTGGTACATACAAACCATATTCCAAAAATGTCATCCAAAAGTATTCATAAGAGATAACCCATAATTCATCTTCAATTAGTTCAGTACTGTGAACAAGGAAAGAGAATAACAGGTGGGCGTGAGTTAGAAAAGAGAGGCTGCTTCAAACAAGAAACAGCAAAAGCCAAAACACTAAAACCTGATAACAACAGCGAATAGAAAAACAAATTCAAGAAAACTTAAAGAACAATGAAAAAACGGTGGCTAACACAAAAAGTAGAACTTCAAACGGCAATGGCGTGTGGAAACTTGCTAAGAAAGAGAATAATAGAACAGCAGTTAAGGTTCTTGAGAAGCAGCTGCCTTGCTCTTCGTAAAAGGGATTGCAGTCAACAAAGAAAAGCTTCAACCATCACTAACTTTAAAAGTAGGTCAAGACTGGACCCTAAATTTAAAGCTGGATCTCATTGTGAAATCATTGGACCAAACATAAAGCTCGAATCTCAATTTTAGAACAATTACATTCTGACTAAAACTTCATGAGCAATAAGATCTGTTCAGAGGGATTAAAATTGTTAAATCACGCACTCCAACAATTGCAATCCCAATTCTAACAACAATGTTCACCGATAAAGAGAACTGTAACACATGGATCCTTCTGGCAAGACAAACATTTCTATCTACTCGGGGTTTTAGTTTAAAGATAAATAAATAATCATTTTTCTAAACACTTGGCATAATATTGACAAAAACTAAAAAAACAACACAATTGAAGAAAAAAAGATAACATATCTTGATCAAATAGTGTCATAGCAAGCCAGTGGACGTTGCGTAAATGATAAACCACGGGAAAAAAAATATTTTTGTCAGTATCCCCATTTACGATCAAATAATCAAGATTTCAAAGACAAACAAATTTCCCAGGATATTCTCTCCTTCCTTTCTTACCTTATATGTGAAAGAAGAAACCCCGCAGCAGCAGTCTACCCCGAATCGAGTACGGATAAATCAGCGTCTGATCAAAGTAAATCAACAGTTGATAACTAAAACGAATAAGAAACAAAAATCGCGCCTAAGGAACCATAAAAAGAAAAAGAAAATGAAAAGAAAAAATAAACATGGATGGAGCAGAGAGAACTGAAATTGAAAGAGAAGTAGCAGTACCTGAAGGAAGTAGCAGAGGAAGATAATCGAAATGAAGATTGGGATTTAGGGTTTGGGTTGGGGTAGGGCTTGCTGCGTGCTCCTTCCTTCCAGAAAGATCCAATATGAAGAAAAACAGCTATGTTTTGGACGATATATATAATATATAATAATTCGATTTATAAAAATGGTTTTCTATCATCTTGAACCGGACCGGATTCTTTCACGCGCACAAACCCGCTGGTCGGTGACCACGCGGACGCGGTTCACGCCACAAGTAGTTTTATTGTTTTCCTGGAAAATAAACTTTTAATATATATATATATATATATATATATATATAATCGAACCCAGATCTACAAGTTTAAAATAAAATCTTCATAACCACGATCAGTGTAATTTAATTTAATCAGTAGTAATAAGATTGAAGAACTTTTTCTTATATTTTAGTGTTTTTAGATAAATGTATTTAAAATAGTTAAATATTATTATTACGATTGGACAGTAAAAAACGACTCAAGGTAACGTTTAATAAGATTTTACTCTAAAAAAAATTACTCTTTTAACAATTTTACACATGCAGAAGAAGGGTTTAATAGTTTCCCACAAATTTTAAAACACGGTTGTTATTGTTGTTATGAATTTTTTTAAATGATCTGTTTTTATAGAATAATTTTTTAAATAGATTTATTAAAATATTATTTATCTAAATAAATGGATCTATTTGAAATATTATTTTTTATATTGACTTTTTTAAATGGAATGAAAAATATATAAAAAAAAACTAAAAATATAGAAAGATAATTTAAAATATTGGATATAAAGTTTAGTTACTCCAAGAAAATGAATAAAAAAAAATTATTTAGAATTTTAAAATTAAATTTATTATTATTGATTTTATAAAAAAATTAAATAAAACGTTATAACTACAAATATTTATGATAAATAATAATAATTAAAATTGTAAACTTATATTTTATTCTTTATTAATTATTTTCTACGAAGTTATTATAAAAATAATAAGTTTTATTTTAAATACATTATAAAATTAATATCTTCAAAAAAAATTATAAACAATATCTCTTTCTTTAAAATCTTTTCAAATAGATGCAATAGAACATTATTTTTCGAAATGGACGAATTTCACTTCTTAACAGATAATTTGATGTTTGATGTTTAAAATTCTTTCGAATTTTGATTTCTCAATGACCAGACTGTGAGAAGTTTTTTTTTTTAAAAAGGAAAAGGTTTTAAAACTGAGCATTATAAAGTGAAATAAGAGAAAAAAAAATATTTACAATAAATAATTAAAAATACTGAGATTAAATTTTAATTACTTTGAGAAAAAAATAAAAAATAATTTAAGGATGAATAAATTTTAGTTTTGAAATATTAATTTTGTAAACGGATCAAAATTTAAAAGATGAATTAATTTTGCGAGAATATTCAAGTTACTAAATTGTCTTTTTTAAGGTGTATTTTAGTTAGGAATTCATGCATATTTTTCCTATAATTTGTTTTATGTGTTCTTTTGCATATAAAAATGACATGAAGCGTAAATGAAGCAATGGATAAATTAGAGATAAAGCTGAAGGTGGATAAAACTGATTATAATAATGTAAATTGTAAGAAAATAAATAACTAAAGATAGAAGAAAATTTGACAAAAGAAAATTTAGGAAAGTTGGTAATTCGAATTGTTACATTTATTATTGGATTCTTTGTATATCCTTTTCCTAAACATTGTAGAATTTTTCAATTATATCTACAAATTGTCACTCATATTTTACATTTGTTTGACCTATTTGCATTTTCTCTTTTTTTTTTCCATTTAAACTAAAATAAAATAAAGAAAAAATTACATAATTGTGATAATTGTTTTAAAATTGCTCATATTACGTCAATAATGTTTATTTTCTCTTGATCTATAACAATTATATATTCTAACTTATCTTTCGATTTAGCTTTATTCATTTTTTAACCTTATTTAAGGCAAGTCTTTCTCAACATTAATTAATGGCCTTTTTATTATCTTTTGTTTACTTTGACAACCATTCTTTCTCAGTATTACTTACGTTATATCATTCCTCCTGTCTCCTTGCCAGGACCATTTCATTCAATTTCACATTTTTTTTATAACATTAACATAAGTATTAAAATCTATTGAACAAATTATACAAACAAATGTATTTTTTTCTTTTGAATTATAATCTTGTTTCAATGGTTTTAATTGAAATTATCAACTAAAATTAATGTGACACTTAATTTTATTGAATTAATTTTATCATTCAAAATGATATACCTGATCACATTCCAAGCTACATTTATCACTCAATTGCTATATATGATTTTTAGTTTTTTTATATTAAATTTGTAATATATTTTGGAATAAAATTTATTGTCCACATATAAGTAGATAAATTTATGTAAAATATTTGGTTATTACTTAACGTTAAGACATAGAGTTTAAAATTTATTTTAATTATATATTATATAATGATATTTTGATAATATTTTTTTAACAACATTTTAATATTATTTATATATTATTTTTATTTTTTATATTGTTTATGATTATTATTATTATTAATTGTGAAGTAATTTTGGATTAAAAAAAAATACAGATGTAAAATATAGTAAAAAAAAAGTTCTCAAGGTATCTTTATTCTTGTATAATATTCATCTTGCAAAGATTTGTATTTAATTTATAACCACATATTCTTCAACTGTGAATCTCTTTCATATTGGAATACATTTCTCTCAAACACGAGTATTTATCTCAGCGATGACCATTCATCTTTTTCTTAAATTAAATGAAATAACTTTAATATAAGAAACCTTTAAACTTTGGAATTTGTCACTTATTTATTTTATATGACATTCGTCTCTAATATAAACCTAGCTTTAGTAATATTGTTATTTTCTCAAAGGAAAATATTATAGATATTTGACACTGAGTAGTCATAAACTTCTAAGAGATCAAAACACTGTCTCTGATAAAAAATTTGAAGTAGGTTTGAGCCATTCTACTTTATTATAGCCCATTTTGTTTGTTTACAACAAGTGTAAAAGGGAGAATATTCACCTATAAAAAGTCATTAGTCATAAAAAATACATGTTAACGAGATGTAATTAATTAATGTAATATCGTATTTTATCGTATTAATAAAAATAATAATTGGTTTAAATTTAAGATATATTAATTCTCTATTTTTATAATTAATCGATATTAAAAAATTGTTGTGCATAGATATAGATATATAGTTTAGATTTTACTTTCTAAGCCATTATTTATTTTTATAATTAATCATTATCGCCATTCATGATCTGCATCATGACATCATATATGTAGTTTCTAAAGTTGCCCTATAAATGTTTGAGAAGAAGAAGGTGACAAAGGTTGAAGTTGGAATGCCGGTCAGAGAAAGTGAAGGAAATAAACAAGAAAATCCAAATTTCTGCACAACCTTAATCGTTAAGGATTAATCTCGATTTAATATATTTGAAAAGAGGAATTTCTTATCTCTCCGCGTTTGACCGAAATTCTAAACCCTCTCACGGGGCATGCAGTTGATTGGTCACAGTGTCGCTGATCCACTTCCCAGAGAGGAAGAGGTAATTAGCGTATTAGCTTAAGCAAAGGAGAGGGGAGACTGTTTTGGTTTCGTTCCGTTCGCTCATTCTCCACGCTGTAATCAATCCAAACTTTCTCGAATCTTCTTCCCGTCCCATGGCCGCGTCGCCGTCCTCCTCCTCCGCGGCTTCGGCCAACATCGTGCTCGCGATCTTCGAGAAGAAGACCAATACCGTTGATATGTATCGCCCCCTCCGCAATTACGTGGCGTATCACTACTCCGAGCGCGAAGCGCAAAACGTCGAAGACGATCTACAAACCCTAAAGCAACTTCGCTACGAAATCGAACGTCACCTCGATCCGTCCCTGCCGGCGCGCCGCGATGTCCTCCAAACCTACTTCAAATCTCTTTGCCTTGTTGAGACGCGCTTCCCAATCTCCCCGGACCCTGTCCACGTCAACGCCCTCACATTTGTTTGGTTCGATGCCTTCAAGCCAAAGCAGAAGGCCTCGCAGCAGAACATCCACCTCGAGAAGGCCGCCGTGCTCTTCAATTTGGGCGCCGTTTACAGTCAGATTGGATGTTCATACGATCGGAACACCGTTGACGGTCGCCGCCAGGCCTCGCATGCCTTCATTGCTGCTGCGGGTTCCTTTGCCTTCCTCCGCGACAACGCCTCTATGAAGGCATCCGTTGGGAATTCCACCACTGTTGATTTGTCCGTTGAGTGTGCTGGGATGCTGGAGAAGCTCATGCTCGCGCAAGCGCAAG
This sequence comes from Vigna reflexopilosa, assembly GCA_027742785.1. Taxonomy (NCBI): domain Eukaryota; kingdom Viridiplantae; phylum Streptophyta; class Magnoliopsida; order Fabales; family Fabaceae; genus Vigna; species Vigna reflexopilosa. The sequence goes on along the minus strand of CM050917.1, from coordinate 41,933,180 downwards.
AGTGTGTCTTCGAGAACACCATTGCTAAAGGGAGCACTCCTGGTGTCTGTGCCAAGATCTCCAGACAGGTTCGTTGCTAATCAGTTTTAGGTTTTCACCACTTATAATCATTCTTTCAAGTTTGATGATTGAAGGACTCTAGATCATCCAATAGGACCAATAGGCCATTCCTGGCTACAATTTCGAGTCGGTGTTGTATGTTTGCTCTCATGTTTGGTTATTGACGAAATGGTTTAACTTTAGCCATGGATGCGCTTTGATGTTACTATGTATTTATAGAAGCCATCATATCCGTGTTTTGCTTATCCTAATTGTTGGTTTAGTTTAAGTGTGGCGAACGGGTATCAGGACGGTTTTAAGTCTTAATCTGTAACTGTTTAGACAGTTAGAAGAAACTATCAGACACAATCAAGAGGTGTTTCCCTTGATCAAACAACTAAAAGTCATGTCATTTCAACAAAATTTAATGATATTCCAAATTGGTCTAGATTGTCTGGTCTTTGGCCGTTTCTCTAGTCGGCCTCCGATCCTTGGGTCCATATAATGATTTCTGCGAGGGCTCTCGTAGAATAGGTGTGATCAATCCTTCACACTGCCACGTCATGATTTTTTTTTGAGTTCGTATCAAGCTTTGGGACTCCTGTTTTCTATTATGAACAATTTAAATTACGAATTGCCAATATGACATGTTTTATGCAAATGCTGCTAATTGTTTGACAACTTTGAGTTCGTATTTATTGTGGACTGTCTGGTTGAGGGTGGTTAGACGTATAATCCCTTGGTCCCAGTATAATGAATTTTAATAGGGATACTCATTGAACAGTACTTTGACGTATTGTAGAAGCTCACTGGAGCTTCTTCAGTTCATATCAAGTTTTAGGACTCTAGCAAGTGCACATTCTTTAGCGTGAACAATTTTAATTATGGATAACTTGTGAGTAGATTTTTTATGCTAATGCTGTTAATTGTTTAACATGTTTGATCACTGATTTTTGTGAATCATTTGGTTGAGAACTAGCCTGTGTTTGATTTATAGGCCAAATATTATTGTTTTAGAGGGCACACTCATTCAACTGGTGTGATCATCTGTCATTTCAGGCCAGGTCATGAATGGTAGGAGCATACTGTGGTTTCTTAAGTTTGTTTCAAGCTTTAGGACTTTTTAGCAAGTATAATTTTAACTATGAATCATGAATATGATACCTTTTTTCAAATGCTGATCGTTTGAGGATCACTGATTTCTTGATATTGTGACAGTTGTTTTTGTTTTTTGGACGAGAGCTGACTTGTAGTTGATATGTTATACCTGTAGGTTGGGATATATTACGAGGAAGCTTTAGCTGCACTGAATGTTGCACCTTTGAGCCAGCATTTTGAAAAGTCCTGGATAGTTCATGTACAGTTAAAGGCTGCGCTGTTTTATGCAGAAGCTTGTTATAGGTATGGATTGGAGCTGCACGATAAAGAGGAAATAGCAGAGGAGATTGCACGACTACGGAGTGCTGTTAATGTGTTGACTGAGGCAAAGAAGAGCTCTAAGGGTGCTGCAGTGCAAATTCTTGACGCAATTGGCAAGTTAGAGGCCAATATTAATCGGAACCTTGAAAGAGCTGTCAAGGAGAATGATAGGGTTTATCTCATGAGAATTCCTTCACCAAGTTCTTTATCCCCCATTCCATCATTTTCTATGGTGAAGCCCATGCGAATGAATGAGGTGCTGGATGCAAGCAAAGAAAAGATGTTTGCAAGTCTTGTTCCTGACAGCAGTGCAAAGGCCCTCTCACGGTATACTGAAATGGTAGATGATGTTATAAGAACACAGGCTGAAAAGTTGCAGCAAGCTAGTGAGCTAACCCGAGTTAGGCTTAAGGAAATGGAACTGCCGGATTCCATTCTTGCTTTGGAAGGAAATTTTACTCTTCCAACAAGTCTCAAAGAAGATGTGGAGGCTGTGCAGATCAGTGGGGGCCCTGCTGGTTTGGAAGCAGAGTTGCAACAACTTAAGGACCTAAGGAGGGTGAATCAAGAGTTGCTGGTCCAGACTGAGGAATTGTTGCAGAAGGAAGCAAGAGAAGATTCTCAATTTAGAAGTCAATTTGGCACGAAATGGACCAGGCCCCAGTCAAGCACCTTGACTAAAAACTTGCAGGATAGGCTCAACCGGTTTGCAGGTAACTTGAAGCAGGCTGCCGAAAGTGATGGTAGGATTGAGCGATCAGTTAGAGAACATTCAGCACTCATGTCGATCCTTGATGCTCGTCCGGTAAATTGTTGTACTATTTGTAATTGGTTATCTGCTTCTCAGTGTCATCTGAAAACATTGTTAAGTCACTGAATCTCTTTTTTCTTAATCAGATTGAATCCGCACTTCCAAGCTTGTCAAGGCCTATTATGTCTTTTGATCAAAATGAAGATGCTATTGTGGGGTCTCTCAAGCAAAGTTTGGTATGCTGGTTTTGGTCTTGTTATTGTTCTATTATGATTTCTGACTTCTCAGAAATAAAATCTATGACATCTTCTTGCATCCTGATTGATGTAGCCGTTGTTTCATGTTGTATCGTAGTTAGTTATCAATCTTAGTGGCCAACCCAACATTGCTATAATAGGATAGTGGATACTGGATACTGGATACTGGATAGCAGATGGGAAATTTTAAATACAAGTTTAATATCATGTATGTAACTTAGTGAGATCTTAGTGAAATTTTAAAATTATAATCAGTACTTTATGATTAATTTCATATCACAGCAAGTGATCCTTTCATTTCACGCCTTTTTTAATTATGGCCTTTCATATTCATTCCCTGTATGCGGTGATTATAAAATTTACCAATGAACCGAGTGCTGGATGGTTTCTTTGTGGCTATACTTAGTGAGGAGTGCTTATTAAAGTTAAGAAATCCAATGGAGAATTTGAAAAGTGAATTTGAATGAGTATTGTTTAGTCAGAGCTAGCAATAGAATGCACTTTAATGTACATTCAGATTGTTGTGGTAAATATTTTAATTGTTTGGCAGGATGTAATGTTAAATGAAGTTACAATATTTCATTTGCTGTGTATGATTCTTGTTGCAATTATGTTAACTAATGCAGAGGCAACTAGAAACTCTCGGAGCTCAAAGGGCCGGTCTTGAAGATATGCTTAAAGATATGAAAAGAAAGGTATGCCTGATAATCCAGATTCACATAATTACATTTTTGAGTTCTTCCAGTAGAAGCTACATTTCCTGTCTTATTATCTAAAAGCGGGAGATATGCTTATGCCTTTCCATGAAATTTTATGCATTGTTTATTCTTAACAAATTGGTTTTCTCATGATATTTAATGATATCGAAGTTGTATTACACCTGTTGTTTGCATATAATGTGTGACTCTCCACATTCTGAATTCAACAATAAATGTCCTTGGTCCAGTATGTGTTTTTGGATGTTAGGGGGATTATGCATGTGCAACTTCCAAAAGTATATTAAACAAATCAGGTTTGGCTCTCTAAAGTGAATCTCAACTAACGGAGAAAATTAATGAATCTCAACTTCATGAGATAACTTCGGCTTGATATTAGATACTCATGCATAACAAATCACATCCCGTGATATTCTTATCAATGGTTGAGATATTTGTATCTTCAATGTGAATCGCTCAGTCTAGAGGAGCTAAATTCAACTTATTCTATCTACTGCAATGTGTACTGCACAAAATCAATCCTTTAATGATACTAAGCTTATGGCTTTGAATCTGTGTTGCGTTATAGATTCTGGCATTCGAAATTATATCCTACCTACAGTTTTTTTTAATATGCAGGTACTGTTCTATTAAATAAAATTGATATTTATAAATTATATAAAGAGATATAAATTTTATCCACTTGTGACCTTTCCATAAAAACTTTCCTCTTGAGATTGCATCAGTGGCACTCTTCAATAAAAACTTTCCTCTTGATTTTTGGGCACTGTTTATGGCATTAACCTTCCACTTTTTATTCTTGGGCACATGATTCTTCATCCATAAATTATTTCTTTCTTCTTATACTAAGTAATTCAAATGTGGATTTTTTTATATCTATGCTTAATGTGAGATTCTGCCCCATTTTTGGTATCAACACTCAATCATTTGAATTCACGATTCCCCATGTGCAACATGAAAAAAATGCCGAACCTTAATTAAGAATGATAAACAGAAGTATACAGTATTTTTCTGTTTTGAACTTGTATTTTCTTAACTTATTGTGCTAGACTATTTAATGGTTTGGATTTGTTTTCTTCACTTAGTTTCGAATGTTGTGGATGTGAAGAATCACTAGGAATGTTTCCTCATGTGTAGCTTACCATTCATGAATGCATTATACCCAAATACACTATTTTGATTATATTTGTATAAATATCTTTCAGGATGATATATTACCAAAGTTGATGACTTCCACTGGTTCTTATGATGATCTCTTCAAGAAGGAGCTAGCAAAATATGACCATATTTGTGATGAAATAGCTCAAAACATTGAGGCTCAAGAGCAATTGTTGCTACAAATCCAGGTATTTATCTCTGTAAGCCCGAAACTCATCTAAAGAGCATTTAAGAAAAGAAATGTTCCCCACTATTTGTTCATTTTTTGGGACTGTCTTTTCCCATGCAGTGGCTATTCAGGGTGACTATACTTTATATTCTTGATTACCACTATAACTAATTCCTGAGACTACTTTAGCAGCGAATAAAACTACCGTTTTTAATTTTTCATGCTTCTTGAGAGGTGGACCTTGCCGTGAAGGCAAGAGTGACTGATTTTATCTACCATTATACCTATTCACTGTGGAGTAGTTGTTGAATACTTCTTTTCTAGGTGATTGTGTATAGACGAAGTGATAAATTTTAATGATGTGATTCTGATAATTGCTTGCCATTGTTCACAGGCTCAAAATGATGAGTTCTCTGCTATCTTCAATCTTGAAGATTACAAAGGTAGGCCGTGTTTGGTTGTTTTCTAGATTGAATCTGGTTTTTGTACCTTGGCATCATGATGACAAAGGCAAGTCTGTTTTCAGACTACGTTTAATACTGTGCATAAAATTTTATGACTAGCCAGTGACCGGAAGTTTTCTCAACTGTTACTGTTCATTAAACTCAGTTTTGTCTTTTTTGTACACAATGCTCCAATTTGAGTGCACCTTTCCTGCATCACTATGTTCTGACAGTTTCTTAATTTATTTCAGCTTCACGTGAAAAAGCCTACAAGCAGATTGAAGCTGCCATTGCAAAATTTCGAGAGATAAAGGACAACATCAATGAAGGGTTAAAATTCTATGTTACTCTGCAGGTAAGAACTTATCAACTACATATATGGTTTTTATTCTATTCTATAAGAACATACTGAATCTTTAAATTTGCTTTTGGATATGAAATTTTATAATTTTTAAGACATTTAAATATGTTGCATTGAATTGATTTCATTCCAGATTATTTTATATTTCAAATATTTTGTTTGGATAAGATAATTTAAATTTATTGTGTTTTAATTTTCTTTTTTGGATACAAATTTTCAATTATCACCAAATGCAAAACATATTTAAATGTTAAATAATTATTAATAATTCAAAAATATCAGTATTGTTGATGATTTTTTTAGTCAATCTTGATTGATGTTATTTTTCAGTTAGAGTTCTTTAAGTTATTTTTAACTAAAATTTTATTATATTTTTTTTCCTCACTAGCAAAGCTTTTTCTAGATTGATGTTGGTCGAGATTGTTTAGTTGATATGAACTACAATCATTTTTGACTGAGTTTTCTCAATTAACATTATAAAAAATTCTTAACCAATTGTTGATTAATAATAACATTGGGTGTGATTAATAAAAAGAAATCAATACATACAATAGTAAAAAAATGAGAATTGATACTTTCCCACCAATACTTCCATTTGACACTCAAATTAATTAATATTTTATTATAATATAATATTTTATTGAGAAAATCAAGTGTCAAATGGGAGTTATTTGTGAACAGCGGTGTCAAAATAGCTTTTTCCTAAAAAACCTAAATGCCAACAAAAAAATCTTGCTCATGTAAAAAAATGGCCTTTGGAGAAAACCTTAACTAATATTGAGTGAGAAATAGTAATGATCTACAACAATAAAGATAATCCTAACAATGTAAATAATAAAAAACATTCCTATTAAGATTAGTAAAAGAATTCCAGTTAACATCAATTGTAAAGTAATCCCCCCAAACTGGTCAAGAAGATGTTGATTAATGTTGATATGAGAAATAACTTCCACATGTTTCGTATTAAAGAGTAACTCAAATAGATATCAGTTGACATAAATTGAAAAAAAGTATGTTTGGCATGAATTGAAAAAACCATTATTTTTTACTAAGAAAACCCTAACTAACGGTTCAAAAATAACTTTAACCTAACATCAACTATAAAATAATCTTGATGTTGTCCCTGAAATATAAGCACGATCAAATAAGAAACTATCAAAATTGAGTTGAGGATAGAAAAAGAAGGGACTAAACATGATTTTGAGAATAGAAAGAATTTCAATTTTGTGTGAAATTTGAAATTATGTAATTTTAAATAATCCAAGTGCTCCTAAAATTCTATAATTTCATTTTTTTTTTTAATTCCTTATCTAAACAACATATATTGTCTTAAAATTACTATTTTAAAATTCTTTATCCAAAATCAGTGTAATTGATTCCATGCTGTCATTTATCTATTGCTGATAACTGAAAGGGGACGTCATAATTTGTACGCATATTTTTTAAGACATGTTTGCCCCTTAAGTGGTTTTCTTTTTATTAAGTGATTGATTATATTATTTATTCATTAACTTTGTAACTTCCACAAATCACTAGAGATCTTTCTACTGGTTTTTCCCCCACTTATTCCTTCTAAATGATAACTTCTACAAAACCACTACTAGTATTATTCTTTTTTTCCCCTTTAATTTCCCATTTGCCTTTATATTTATCTAAAATAATATACATGTAGGCGTGCAGTCTTTCTTCGGCTAATGCTAATTTAGATTCTCCTAAAATTTTCTGAATGACATGGTTGGATGATACTGTTTAAATTGAATATCATCATGCAATAATACGCAATTCCTTTGTTTGGTAGGATGCAATCACAAACGTAAAGCAGCAGAGCAACGACTTTGTAATGACGAGGAACATTCAATGCAGGGAAATGATTGAAGATGTTCAGAGACAATTGGCTGGTCTGAGTTTCCAGGACAAAAACGCAGGTGCTTCTTTTAACAGCAACTACCCATCAGTTGGAAGCCAAAATCAAAGAGCCAGTACACAAACAGATCCTCGGCCACAAGCACCTTATTATCAGCCAGTTGAGCAGCCACCAGTTGCTCCCTATGGCCATCATGCACCTCCCCCATATGGTGGTCCTGCGAACCATCAGCCTCCACCTCCATACCACATTCCACCATCATCAACTGCTCCATATCCACCCCCTCAGGTTCACCAGCAGCCACCGGGAAACCATGAGTATGGCCAGCCAGCATATCCAGGATGGCGTGGTCCGTACTATAATGCACAAGCACAGCAACCTGGCTCTGTGCCACGGCCTCCTTATACAATTCCATCTCCATATCCTCCGCCTCACCAAAGTGGTTACTATAAGCAGCAATAGTGTTTATCCCTACATCTTGTAGGATAAAGTTAATATTCTTTTTCTTATATCATCCCTTAAATAAATGAGATTCGGTCCTTTGTTTGAAGCCTTTGCATAGCGTGAATGTTGTGTTTTGTTGTGTTTTTTATGGCTTGTGTTGTTTTGCATCATCATTGGATTGTGCATAATTAAGCATATACAACCTTGTGTATAGTTTGTTTGACTTGTACTTTACTAGGGGGATTCTCCCAGCTATTTAAGTTCAATCTGAAGAGAAAATATAAAGCATTAGTAGTACTAGTGTCGTGCCCACTTCCCTAATTTGTTCATTGTTCTTGGGACCTGTTGTATGTTCATTGCTTCTTTAACTTCAGCTTCCGATGCTGAGGAACACATTTTTCTTTACTTCACTTAATATTGATGGAATACTTTAGTGTTTCGAAGATGAATTCTGATTATATATAGTTATTGTAATCTAGTTTTAAAAACATTCTTTTAGAGTATGAATGAATTAATGATATGGTTTTTGACTAAATACCATTTAATATAATATACTATTGTGATTAAGTTTGGATAATTTTTTCATAAAGACTTTTAGGGAAAAACGTTTAAAGAGCAAAATGAATTACACATAAATAAAAATTGAATTATGCATAAACTAATTGTAAAAATTCTCTTACATAATTATTTTTTATAATTTTTAATTTTTAACTTGTACATAAATTAATTTTAACTTATAAAATATAATTTTTAATTTTTTTAATTACCTTTATGATTTAATTATATATAATATTAAAATTGGTTTATTATATACTATATTAGAAAAAGTGAGTTGATTTAATGTTAAATATCAAATTTGCGAGTCACACAAATACCTTAATGGAATAACAAATACCATATAATACCAGGTTTGGATGAAAGTGAGAGTGAATGCTAGTAATGCAGCCAAAAAGGCAACCATGTCTTCCACTCTTTTTTAATTTTGTTCACTGTGTAGTAGCATGAAATGAAAATTAGGTTTCAATTCGTAATCATAGCTTTGTTATTGTTCCTTTAGAGTGATTAAATTTTGTTGTTTTTCAATAACCTGATGAAGCCTAATAAATTCATTCAACTAATGCTATAGCATCTTAATCAAATTGTTAGTCGAAGGTATCCCAAATGGTGGCAGAAGAGAATGTTTTAGAACAGCGAAATTGCCATTTCTGATATGAACACACTCAAATTCCTATATATTCAAAACCGCACTTTCACATTGCCTTACACAGCCTCCTGATGCCTTTATTCTTTCATTTCACCGATTCTTGCTTAGCTTGAACTTCCTCAATCAAGGCCATTGCTTATGATGAAATAATAGTAATGGGAAAGAATGTTTTACACTTAAAATGTTTTTCACAAAAGCAGTACAGATAAGTTATAAACTCTTTTGCTAAAGAATGTGAAACTATTACTACTTCAGTGAACCGTTTGACATTATCAAGAAAGTTGATGAGTTTCTAAGCATTTCAGTATCATCCCCTTCACTTTTCTTGCGAAGATAAAGAAATTAAAAAAAGATGAAGCATTTGCGAGATGGACTTTGATACAACAACAAACAAGATTTTTACACAAACTTTCTGTTAAAAGCATCGTAAACAAACAGAAGAATCTTCAAGCTATCATATTCAACAGATGTAAAAGCTTGATGGACAAAATAGAAAGCCAAATGTAACACTTTCCTCTCAAGTTTCTCCTTTTCCTATTATCAGATTGTGAGCCACCAGAATTCACACGTATAAATGTACCAACCAACCAATCTATTTACTCAATGAACACGTTGCCAGAAGACAAGTAGAACTCAAATAATTCAGTAGTGGCCTTTTCAGGGTTTATGTTGAGCATATATTGACGTATGAACAGCTTGTTGAGGAGTCAAAGCTTTTCCATTTACAAGTACTTGTTCGTAGAAATCCAGGCGTATAGACTTGAACTGGTAATGCTTTTGTAAAACATACATAAAAACAAGGTAAATCCTTAATCAGAATGCATTGTTCTATATTACAAACACATGGAGGAATACGCAAATCATGGCATTAAATAAATAATATCTTTAAAGAAAGCGTACCTTCTCATTCCACGACAAATCAACATCACGAAAATAAGGATCAAGCATTGTTAGTTGATCTCCTTCTTTAATCTGGATGATAAGGAGTCAATTAACTATAACATAACTAATCAATTGATAAAGCATGGCAATAGGAAAGAATAAAAACAATCAACCAGACCAAACTATTATTCAGTAAATAAGTACTCACGTAAATAAGAGAAGAGAGGACGAATAAAACAATAATCAATAATTATATCAGAACTAGTAAAACTGCACACTTCATTGCAAATGATCATTTGGTCATTTCTTTTATCCCTTTTAATGTCAATGATTATCAAACATCTCAACACGACGATTTTTCACGGACACTCCCTAAAGGAACGAAGTCCATATGCTTAAAAGCACAAAGACGAAATCTTACTAGACATGAGAAACAAGGAAGTATGCAACTGGTTTGCCACCCTTGAAATATATGGTAGAACAATTAGTTTTCTACTTCAGAAAAAGAAAATAGCAGAGATCGAAATAAAAGTTCAGCAGCAGTTCTTACCACATCAGTACGTACACCATAAATCGAGACAACAAAGCAGGAATGATTTGAATCACAAAGCAAATAGTATCTGCGCAATGACAAGAAGATATCTGGTTCCAATCAACAATTCCCAAGACATTTTAACATAAATGGCAAGAAAATATGTTCTTTTTCTGGAAAAATACAGTAGTCTTCACACAACAATGTGGACAGTAAAAACATGTTATTAACATGGGTGAAAGTTGACCCAACAATTCGTTGGACATCTTTATGGAAAGAGAACTATCAACAAATAGCCATTAAGGTCTCGGTTGGTTATTCCTTTCACTACCCACAGGTATTTTGCTTTAAAACAAAACCATACGAATTTTCTAGTGAATTGTTCTTGTATGCCCCAATTTACTATGTCATTAATGAAATGAAAATTCAAAATTTATCGTCTTTTTATCTAAGATTTTACCCTACTTAAACATAAGACAGAATAAATATTAACATTCATATATTATTGGGGAAAATATATTTGAACAAATAACTTCAAGAAGAACGAGGAAAAGATTTATTTGGGTAAAACTAAAATTGTGGTTCCGTATTTTCTATTTAGACCCTATAAAGTTTTTCTTCAAAAATCGAATTTTAAACTTACAAATCACTTCAGAATAATGTGCACCATTATAGCACTGTCCATGGTTAACTACATGCTGCTCGGTTAATTGAGTTCTTCTCTACTCTTTTTATCTTCTCGAGTACCTTTGATGCTCTCCAAGAGGTACTCAATTCCTTGGAGTATGTGCTATACTTTATCAAGTAGGTGCTAACTTAGATGCTCTATTTTTACTCTAAAATGTCCAATAAAGACAATTGGGATTATTTTGAAAATGCCTCTAAATGTACGAGTATATTTGTTTCAAGTCTTACAAAATTATTGGCAGGATGCGAGTATGGGAATGTAACATTCTGATGTTTAGTGCAAATTATAAGAAATTATTCTCAAGCTGGCTCATTCTCAGGAATGTATATTACACATATTTTCCTTTTTCATAGTCCCATGTGTAAGAAATCTTATATTTCCATATGAATGGAAGTTATTTTATAAAACAGAGTGACTCAGATAATCAACCCGTTTTCCAAGTAGGGTCTAGTGAAATTTTCCCTCCTTGCCCCCATTGTATCATAAAACGATTTGTAACCTTCATTGTATTTTACCTTTTCTAATAGTTTTATTTTTAGCAAAATAAATTTAAAAACATTACAGTGAATGACAAATATTAACCAAACATTTCGATATTCAGTTATATCAACCTCAGGAATGTCATTCCTGGGTATATAATGAAGCTTTTCAAAGGATCTGTTTATGGAAAAGACAATATATAGTTAAAGATACTGTTCACGAGCAGAGGACTTACAGGGGAGCAACACCTTCAGTCCTAATAAAGAAAAAAACTTTCGCCTCCACTGCAAGAGCTCTATTTGGACCCTCTGATAAAAGGTCTATGGTAACTCTTCTGTATGGCGATTTCACTTGCACCAAAAAGTAGGCATGAGTTAAGTCAGTAATCAGTATAGTGAAGAGAACTAAAGGTTTATTACAAGCAGAGGCCCAAGTAGAATTAAAGATGGACCACAAACTAAAGCCAAGCTCACAGGAAAGTGCTTACAATCAACAGCAACCAATGACGAAGCCAAAGACGTCATTCGCTTAGCTCTTACATGTCCCTGTGCATAATAAAACTATTTATAAACCAGCAGCTTCTAAGATGTTGATTACAACCTGTTAGAAAAATTGCTGGTATGTGGGGAGAGGAGTAGAATGGACTTTAATGTTTCTTGAAGTTACCAGCTTTTATCATGAAAAGAATCCTCCATGCATGAATATCAAGCCACAGAAAAAACCTATGAATAATGCCTCAACAAATTACTAGCTTAAATTACCACTACATAGCCAAAGGAAAATTTTCATTTCATTACCTTCAAAAGATTGTCCACCTTGTCAAGTAAACTGACTATCTTCTGAACCTCCTCTGCAGCATTGAGACCAGGATCCTTTAAAGCAGCAGCCTCAAATCCACTAAGGGCCCTCTGGTAGTTCTCAAGATATTTGTTAACCTGTAAGAAATTATTAAGACAAACACGAAAAAGCAATATGCAATGCACTATTTATGCCCAATAAATGTAGTTGCCACTGCGGCTATTAACTAGGGTCTAAATATTACTTTTTGTATTAAGGTGGAACTGTTACGACAGTAAATATACAGGAGAAAAGTAAGCTGGCGTATTCAACGTCAAACTCTTCTTTAATGAATACTAGAATACAATGAAACACAGAATAAGGATCAAAGGTTCAACGTACTGTAGCACTATTAAAATATAAATCTGGATTGGACTTCATTCTTTCATCTTTCTCCTGGTACATATTAACCAAACATTAGGTCTTCAATTCCAATTTGTAAATGGTAATACTATTCACCAATAAATATTAATACAATAATAATCTCCAAGTAGAAATGAGTATAACAAAAGTGACCAAGAGTAAGATATATTTCTACCGTATGCACATTATAAATTTCTACTTATAAATCTTCCCTCTTCATACTCACAGCATTTTGATATGCTTTTAAAGAATGTAAAAGTTTGGTATGATCCCAAGCTCCAGTGACAAAAAAACTTGTAAGGCAAGCATTTCCAAGATTATCTGCCAAGCAGAATAGATGATATTAAAAGACCAGAGATTGCATCTTATGTCAGAACAAACAAGACTTGGACCAAAAGAGAGAGATACTGAAAATTTAAAGTTGCTCGATTTCCCACATGTATTCTATTTAGTTATAAACACTTCTTAAGGACACCACTGATAGTATCTTAGGACAGATAGGACAAAAGAAAATTGGTTTCTTATACTTGAGTTGAGATCAGAGAAAAGGATATGCAGGAACTGTGTTCTCTGACTGATTCATGCTGTAAAAGGGACGCACGAATACACAGATACAAGATAGGCTAAAGATATGGAAAATATTAATTTATTATTCTATATAGCTAATATCCTAAAATTGGCTATTAAGAAAAATACTAGAGGTGATAAAACAGGTCAGTCTGCCCTGTCCTACCCTTACATGCTAAAAACGGATCAGGACAAACTGCCCTACCAGCTACTGGTGGACTAAAGATATGGTCCACCTTTCTAAGGGACAACTTCGTGAGCCAATAGGCTGCTCCATCAAAAAGCAAACAACAAAAGAAAAGAAACAGAAAAAAAGGAAAGTTTAAGTTTCTCATTTCATAAAATAATCTAAATAGACAAAATTTAGTTAAAGGGCCTAAAATTTGATTTGAATATATATGTTTCTATCCATATAATAGAATTGAGTTGAATATATTTGTTTCTATCAGTACCAGAAGAATTGAGTTTATAAAAATTAAACTAACAATATATATATATATGTTGATCCGACCCATTTTTGCAATCTATAATAAATACAAATTGTATTTTTAAAATCTACCCATATAACAGAATCTGAGCCATATCTCAACACTAATATTCTATTTCAATTATCTCTGTTCATTTAGGGAAAGTGTTAGAGAGAAACCATGTGTATCTAATTTGTGCACTGCTCCACTGTTTACAGTGTAATTTATTTTCATCAATTAAAAATGAAGGGGTTATTACGTAAATAACTTACAGCCTAATCACTAGCAACTTTACACCAATCACCAATTCATCATAATTAGAGCTGACTGTATGTTTACAGATAAATCTACTGGAGAACAGGCCAAATAGCTTTCAGTAATCGGAGTTTTTTTTTTTTTTAATATGTCATGGTAATAGCTTATATGAGAGCTTACACCAAGAGTTCCCATCCTTGACATCCAAAGTGATTGCTTCCTTGGCATGTTGAATGCTTTCCTCAACCAGTTCTGCTTGATTCTCCACACCTGAGTTCAAAGAAAGCACAATAATAAATCTCAGTGTTAGACAGTTTTCTATTAAGAAATCTAGAACCATACCACAAAAAAATTCCCAAGTTAAAATGGGGGTTCTTCTGCAAGTAGATTAAATAAAATGACAACCACTACAAATAAGTTGAGAAGTCAAGTTCTGTTCTACCACTGGTGGAGATTTAGTGAGCATTCTTAAATCCCAGGTGGGGATAAGATACCTAGTAAAAGAGTTAAAAATCCAAATTGAGTTCTTGCATTGAAGATACCCTTAATCAAGAATCAATGCAACCCAGAACCTCAGGTGTCACTATCATGTTAATATAACCACATCTGAGACCACTAAATAAAATATTTTCTTACAGTTACAAGCAATCATAACATGTTGTTCCACTAGGAGGAAATAGTTCAGTTTCCCCAATTCTAACATCATGAAGGGTTTTAAGCCTATTTTTAAGGAAAATCAGATATTTTCTCTGACTGCATGTGTCTATCATAAAAAATGCCTTAAAATTAATGACTCTTGACAATCATGACAGACTGAGCACCACCACCACAACAATAGCCTTCTTATACCATTAAGTGAGATCAGCTATACAGATCATGTGATGCTTTGAACTTCTTAAAAGTAGAAAACCATGCCAATCAAGTATAATTACGACAAAAATCAACACAAAGGATGAATGTGGATTCATAAGGCTCTTTCATTTTATATACACAAGTGCGAAAAATCAAGTTACAATGACTGAATAAATTAGGAGTTAGTAAAAAGGAAAAATGATCTTCAAGAGAATAGAAATGTAAACGGATCCCTTACCTTGAGACATTTTTCTTTTAAGCATCGATAGTTGACAAAGAATCTTTTTGTTAGGACCCTGCAGAGACAACAAATACCTATTGTCATTCATCATGTCTCTAAATGGAATATGAAGTAGAGCAAACTAAAAATGAGACTTGTGAGAAAACGGTTATGGCCTATTGGCCTCTAGTAAATTTCCCTTATTTGTACTAAAAAATAATAGTCTTTCCCGATAAGCGCATCAACTACGGATGCATATCTAATACCAGGAAAACAAGAACCAAACTATCATGTTAAGAAATTACCATGATTTCAAAGAGATGCATTACTTTAACTCTTAAGGAACAGGCTAGCCACAGTGCAAGTGTGAAATGATTTTAAAGCATTTAAAAAAAGGGAATAGAAAACAATTCAGCATGTTGCTAGACTTATCCAAGTCATTCTAACAAAAAAAAAAATTCACAGTTTACTGTCACTGAAGCTCCAATTATATCGAAGATTCAAAATCAGGTAACATGGTTAAAAACAGATATACAAATACAAATTAATATAGGTTCATTTAATTGAAGCCTTCTTTGATACATGTGTCTTCTATTCCTTAATTTATTAACAGGCATTAGTAAAATGTTCTAGTAATATATGGATGAACTTACGTTGGAAATTGACACACTCAATGTTAAGAATATTACACAGCCTCAAAGTATATTGAATTGGATTTCCAGGAAAAAGAAAAATCATTCATCATGCTTTTTCATTCACTCAAGTTTCACACTTTGAACTTCATTAGTACCCGATCCAAATTTTTCATTAGTAACACGGTTAGCACTTTTTTCTTCAGTTTTTCTATACAATTTTGAACATGTAATTTAATATTTCTTTTTAAAATATATATTTATAAAATGTATACAATTGCTACCCGTGCAAATGAATAATACATGCTTGTTATCCCCACAAAAATTTACAGGATATATTGATCATCAAATGAAATAAGCAGACTATAATTTGCACACTGCTGACAGGAATAGAGTGGAGATAAAATATATTCCTTGAAATAGATCAATATTCAGATTCAAGAATATTTCTTTCGCCACCTGTTTGGAAATGGAAAATGCCTCACTATTTAGTTCCAACATTTCACAAAGGAGAAGGGAATATTGAATTTCATTATTTTCATTTCTTATAAAAAAAAATTACTTCAAATTAGCGGAAAGAAAACATAGGAGGAATAGGTAATATATAACATCCCCGTTAACAAGGAGACAAAAAAAAAAACAGAGGAAACAAACAAAAGCTTGTTAGTAAAACAATGCTATCTGCATGCCAGTCAGAAAGACAACTTAAAGGAGAAGCCATAAAACAATCCTACGTACAACAAATTTAAATGGAAAAGTTTTAATTTTGAAAATCCAACCAAACTAAGTTCGTATAAGAATTCCATTCTTTTGTAAACATAATGATTTGAAGGAAACTTATTAAATTATAATGGACAACTTAAAGGAGAAGCCATAAAGCAATCCTACGTACAACAAATTTAAATGGAAAAGTTTTAATTTTGAAAATCCAACCAAACTAAGTTCGTATAAGAATTCCATTCTTTTGTAAACATAATGATTTGAAGGAAACTTATTAAATTATAATGAACAAATTCCAAACCCGTCACTTATTATTAGGGTGTATGAAATCTCTAACTCTGCAACTAATTGTATCAATCGTGGAAGTCAACAAAATATACTCTTGATACCTTGTCTAATGCAAGACTGAGGCAGTTCTTTGCAGCAGTTAAATCTCCTTTTTTCCAAATGCAATTTCCTAAACATAGCCAAGCATCTGCAAGAGATGGGTTTAACTTGACCTGACCCATGTAAGAGTAGATTACAATCATTTAAACATCAACAAAAAGACACTAAATCAAAGAAGCTAAAATTCAATCTTGCTTACAGCTTTCGATAGATGATCCTCAGCTTCTTTCTTATAGTCAGGAAATACATCCAACATCTTCCCCCTAAGATATTCAAATGTTGCACGTTGTGCAGGTGATTTTCTTTGTTCTGGGACATGCAACAAATTTTATTAACAAACTTTCTCACAAATAAGCAGAAGCATTGTTCAAAAGCAAAAAAGTGGAAGATGTCATCCTATTTTCTAAGTAAGTCTGGGCAGAAAAAAAAATGAAAAATAATATGAAAAATATTCAATATGAACATTATAACAGTTTCTCTGCAAGCATACTTTTTCATATACTATAAAGCATCACAGCATTACCAACACATACGGAGGACTGTGCGAGGAACAAAAAAGACATACAAATGTTTTTTATTTATTTGGAGAAAAATGCGTAGAGAGATTCTATGGACAGTATAACAAAAGAAAGGCATCAAGACAAGATTGCTCAATTTAAGCCACTCTGAGATATGTGGAGTTTCAACTGTGTAAAAGGTGAACATACAGAAGATTTTCCTATAACCATAGTGTGCACCAACGACCTACTTTGAGTCCTTATCTTTTGATCTTGGCTCGGGGCATGTTCACAGTACATATTCAAGAGTTAGTGACACGGTGCATGCTTTTTGAAGTCTACCATGATAAAGTCTTAGTGGGAGAGTTGGGACAAGAAGTAAATGGAAAGTTAGAGATATGCAAATTGGAGACAAGCCTTGGCTGGAAACACATGGATTTTCCTAAGTAAAAGTATGACAAAGTATAAGGAATTGATCAAGGGATACAACACAGAAACTCTGGTAATTGTTGAAAACATATAGTACCACAAATAGCATGGTTTAAGTACCTTCAGCCCATCCTACAAAATATCAGAGGGACAGAGAGTGACCTCTACCATGAGATCCAAGCAGGGTGGATGAAATGGAGGATTGTTTCACGGGTGATATGTGGTAAAAAGTAGCACTCTAAGCTTAAAGGAAAAATTACCGCATAGAAGACCTGTAATGCTACATGGGATAGCATGTTGGACTTTAAAGAGCCAACAAGAAAGTAAGAGTACATTGCAAAATAAGAGTGTCACAATGGATGAGTGGATACACAAAAATAAGATAGCGTTAGGAAATGGTGGGTAGCCCCTATTGCAAAAAAGTTGGCAGAGTGATATACCTTAGATGGTTTGGGCATGTGAGGAGAAGACCCATAAAAGAACCACTATGGAGGGCTAACTAGATAGAAGATAGTTCAATAGTCAAAGGAAGACAGAAACCAAAGAAAACTATAGTTCAAAATCATTAATGCCTTATTCACTTGAGTGGATTTGGAAGAGAGTAATTGAGAGGATTTGAAAGTAATTTTTTTTTTTTATTATTTGAATAGATTTGGAGGTGAGAGTAGATTTGGAAGTAAAATTTGTGAAAATTAGTGTAGGATTTAATTTATTAGACAGATTAAAAAAATTTACTTCCAAATTCACTCTCACTTACATCTAAATCTATTCAAATAAACAATAAAAAAATTTATCATCAAATCCTCTCAATTATTCTTCCCCAAATCCATTCAAGTGAACAAAGCCTAAGAGGGATTCAGAGGTAAATAATTTCTATCTACTCAACAATAAAAGACAGAAATTTATGGCATCATATGATCCTCCTAGCAAACCAACTTAAAGGGAAATGACTTAAATTGTTGTTATAAAGCATCAGACTACAGATATTTAGAAGCACCTCTTGCTAGTTGAGGCTGATTAGTCTCAACTAGTTGAATTTATGTTAGACACTGGGGCTTTCTTCACCTAAGACTATGCCATCCCCATGATGATATCCTTTCTTTCGGTAGTGATATCCTTTCATATAAAATAAAAGTTCACATATTTAGGGTAGTGTAATGATCACTAAGGCTAATGGCATTACCATACCTTCTAAAATTGAAAAAAAAACACTAAATTTTAAAACACGTCCTTTATATTAAAAAAGAAAAGAAAAATGTTCTTGATTTCCAACCTGCGTGTAATATTGCCCTTCTATTACAACAAGTACAGGTAATTTGTACATCTGATGACCCATAGAAAATAAAAAAAGTGTTAAACAATTGTCCACTGAGTAGACTCTGTCAACTGAATGCTTATATTGGTCATGTCTACCTAAAAGACTGGTTGCAATCGTCCCCAAAAAGGGAGGGAGGGAAGACTAATTTCATTTCACACATTATTAGCAAAGCAAAATAGAAGTCATGAAAAACCTGAATTTCAAATCTTCAACCAGAACCCAGAAAAGAAAAAACAAAAACAAAACAAAGCTCCCGCGTTACAACGGTTGAGTATGAAGTATAAACCAAACGGGTTGTTGAAGGAGCATGGGAGAAGGATACCCTTTGTTAAAAAGCGGTAAAAGGGAGCGTTTTTATGTGAGGATTGGAAAGAAACTGACCTGGGGGAATGGAATCGAGGAGATTAAGAGCAAGATCGGATTCGTGTTGCAACTTTGAGATTCTGTCATCGGGGTTGGGTGGAAAATAAGTGTCTCGAAGATGGTAAAGATCTTCTGCTGCTCTTGCAGCTCTAGAAAACGGTTCTTCTTCCTTGGGATTGTTCATATTCACACACTCCTTCACTCACTCACTCACTCGCTGAGGAAAAATAAGAACAAAGAAGAAGGTGACAAAGATGACTGCAATTGCAAAATGCACCTCTGACTACTATATTATTACTATTAATACTCATTCATATCCCAAATTCATATCCCAAAAACTAACACAACAAATTCAGTTGTCTTACAAATATTTAACAAAAAATGTAAGTTGCCAAAACAAAATACATCACCAATTTCCCCTTTCCCTGCCCTAATGCCATTTTCCAATTTAATCATTTGAGTGACCGTTACATTTTGATTCTAACTAAATCCAGCGCACATGGCCAATTATTATTAAATAGAACAGAGTATAAATAATGTCATGCATGTGAATGAATTTTTGTTAAACGATTTCAATTGCTATTTTAAGTTTGAATATAGGCAATTATGGTTTAGATAAAAAAGACTATAAAACGTTATTTTATTTAATTAAAAAATTATTTAGTACTAACATCATTTAAAATATAAAGACATAAGTATTTTTCATATTTTTATCTCTTAGAACATTTTTTTTGTAAAGCTGTCAAAATAGGTCACAATCCGTGAGTCAATCCGGCTCGTCACGGGTTTGGGCCGGGTTAGGTTTGAAAATATTATATTTTTTTTATGCGGGTCAGATTTCAACCACGGTTCATTTAAATCCAGCTTATGCGAGTTGAAAAAATTATTTAAATTCCATATTTTCAAAATTAATTAAACATTCATGTTGGGAGAAAAATTTAGGAGTGAAATTTGTTTAGATTTGAATTATAGAAAATTTATAATTTTTTATTTAAAAAAAATTGTAATTAAGTGGGCCAATGAGTCAATCCGTTTACCCACCAACCCGTAGTTGTCGAGCCGAGTTCGAATTTTTCTGATTCGCTAATAAATGAGTCGGATTGGGTTGGCTCACGACCAATCCGTGGTGGACCGGGCCGAGTCGAACCGGGTTATCTGTTTTTACAGCTTTAATTTTTTTTTATAATATGTGTTTCACTGTTGATTTGAAATGTTATTTTGTTTGAGAATAAATAACATTAACAACAGCGGTAGGACAATAAAGGGAACCAGGCATTTCACTTCGTCTTAATTTAACATGTTAAGTTAGTATTTTTGATTTATAAATCTGTTTTGATCTATTAATGAAAAAAAAATTGAAGCAGGATGAACTATCCATTGTCTTCTTTTTTTTAATTATAAGTTAAAGTAAAAAAACAATTTAAATTCTGTTATACATTATTAAAGAATGCAAATTTGAATACTATAAATTAAATCACTAACCCTTATCGTATTATATTGTATTATGAATTCTAACATAGATGAGATCTCTTTAATTTAAAAAAAATCATTTTTGATTATTTACAATGATTTTTAATAACAGTAAATTATACTAAGAGTTTATTATATATATATATATATATATATATTTTTTTTTTTTTGTTGTGTTAAGATTATGTGAAGTAAAGCCGTTTGTATATGATGATAGTTGTACCGTATGGGTCGGATGGTCATAACATCACTTTCTCAACCAAACATGTCATACAGTTATGGAGATCAAGACGCGGCTAAATTGATCGAACATGGTAGAAATCTTGACTCAGATCGGACAGTTCAAGATGAACGTTCTGTCTGAGTCTATAATTAGGTTCCTACAAAAATTAAGATAAGTAATAATTAAAGGTATTGAACTGAGATTGAGCCGTAATTAAGATTTCGCTAATCCCAAACCAAAACTACAAATACAAGTTAAAAATAAGATATAAATGATTTACATTTATTGTGCATTAATTACCATTGTTCTAAGACTTTTATAGGATTATCCAATTGACTTTAGCCTGAACTGGAAAAATTGTGTAAGTGTTTAGAGTAACTCCAACTCACCTCACCTCTCAAAAATTAGTTGGATAAATAATTAAGGCAATGGCTGGGGAGTTAAAAAGGGCAAAGATGATTATCTTCGTTGTTGGCTTTGCAAATATGTTTGGTGAGTGATTGTTCAGTGTGGGACTTATCAAAGTGAGACAAATACAGCTGACACACACTGGAACCAGAAAGCTTGTCTTCCATTTATAACATGCACCTCAAAACTCTTCTATCCATCTCTTCAAATATTAAATAGCCAGCAAATGAATAGGAACACAAAAATGTATAAAAGCACTCATTAATGCAGGGAAAAAAAAGTGGATAAAAGCATCATGGAAACAATACAAATCATGGATTGTCTGATTATGACTATGCAAGTTAGTATGACAGGACAGCAGAAACTATGCTAACAATGTGACAACACTAACCAAGCAATAGCTTTAAACTTTGTAAATGAAACAGTGTAAGAAAAATAAGCTAGCCTTATCATAGACCTAAAAAAGGGGGAGAAAAGTTTTCTCAAAATGTCTCTTACAAGATTTGAACTCAAGTGCTGTACTCTGAACAAAATTAGAGAAGCTAGGAGATATTTTCTGTGTAAGAAGTAATTAACTTGTAATACAGTAGATTATGAATAAAAGAATTGCAACACTTGATACATGTTCCATCAACAAACTATTCAAGCAATGTAATTATTATGCAAGTTACAGGAGAAGTTCTGGTTCTATGTAAGAAGTACAAAACCAGAGAGACGAGACTACAGAAGAGCAAAGAACAGGTGTTTGGGGTGTGGGGATGGAAGATCATAATCAAAACATTTCTACATACTTTTCCATCGTGCCACTAAACGTTGCTTTAAGTCTTTATTACGAAAGTCTTTGATATTTTAACTCCAAATTGTCATTGAACATGAACTTGATTAGGATGACATGCCTCAATTGTCATTATTAACACAGAGGTTGTTGTCAAAATGAACAATTTCAAGTTAAAGCTGGATTTTTGCTATTTTTGTTGAGACATGTTAGTGTTATTTATTACATGAAAATAATAAGGTTTTGGATAAGTTAAATAATCTCTTGCTTAGAAGTCAAAATAAAAAACAATTTAAATGTAATTTCTTTTTTTCCTTTAACCATCTCAAGTGCTTTTAAGGACAAAGATGTCAAATACAATTATTTTTAGTCGAGGTAATCTTGACTAGCATTAATGAAGATTTTCTTGATTAACATTGATAATATATTTTTTATTAATGTCATTTAGAATTTGTTTATCCAAACCAATGAGTTTTTTTCTTTTTAAGAATATAAGACAATATATATACTTCAAAATTATTTGTTGATTGACAACTTTATAATTGTTTTATTGTTAAGACAAAACTATTTCTCAATATAAAAGTTATTTTTATTAATGTTGGTAAAGTTAGTTAGATGGATGAGAATTTAACTTTTTTATTAAAAATTATAATAATTACTTATTATTGATACTTATAGAAATTTAATTCAATAGATATCTCTTGTCTTTTCAGTGGTATTTTTGTATATAGTAATAATTAAAATACTCGGTTGAAATTTAAAAAAAAATTGTTACATCTAACCAGAATATGTAAAAATTAAATAATTTTAACTAAGAAAAAATTAAGTTTATAATTTTTCTGAAAAATTATAAATTTCCTTTTAAAGAAAAATTTAAGTTATTTGAGACCATGTTATACATTGATGGTGATGTGATGTGTTTTTGTTTGTGAAGAGAAATGAGTCGTTGACAAACTAACCATAACGAAACCTAGTTTTCTAGTTGACGTCTTCTAATCGAAATTGCTTTGCAACTGCACTCTTTTAACTAACTCATTAATTACAAAAATAAATGTAACTTCAAATCTGTTTTCTTTAGACTCCTGTCTGCCTAATTTTATTTCATTATCATAAACAACATTTAAATTAAATACAACGAAGTAAAATATTTTAAAATTAAAAAGAAATCAGTTATTATCACCCTAAATTTGAAAAGCCAAATAAATTTATTAGATAAAATCCATACTCTTAATATTAAAATATTAATTATCACGCGTACAATATTCAAGACTACGTGAAAAAAAAAAAAACAAAGGAGTCTGAATTCCGCACTTTACGAAATTGTTTCACACCTGTTTACCTCATTTACTCATATTCTCACATCTTTATAGAAAAAATGTCGGCATAGTTACCATGCCTTTCCTAACATTTTCAGTGTATATATATATATACACGGACCAACCGGATATGACCAGTTGAGAAGACGACTATATGTAATTTACTAAACGTTAGACAATTTAAATAGTTAGCTTACACATCATTCGGTCATATAAAGAAAAAATTGAACAGGTAACTTACAACGTTAATATTTTTAAACATCATTTTTAATTAAGATTATTATTTAGCAGATACATTAATTATTTTTAAAAATCACTTTTCATCAAGATTACTACTTAGCAAATAATTAATTGTAATTGAGTCGAGATTAAGGTTTCATTAGTCTCAAATCCAATCTCAAAACTTATAAATAAGAGTTGAAGATAAGAAGTAAGATAATTATATTTATTGCGAATTCAAAATTTTATTGTAACCCCAATTAAATTAATTATTGACTTAAACAAGTTCACCAAAAGAGTTTAGAATACAAACAAGCAAGGATCTTTAACTAAGGATATCTCAAATTTTCTAAACTAAGTTAGAACAAAATCTTGAAAGAGTGTTGTATAGAAATCCTCCATTCTACATCCAAAATAATAATTAAACAATTACTATTTTAAGAGTTAAATACTTAATTTATATATATTTTAAATTTTTTTTTCATTCAAACTTTAAAAATAAATAAATAAGTTTTTCTAACTCAATACACGAAATTTTTTATGTATTAAATTATATTTCTAATAATGTTTAAATTATTTATACCGTTTAAAACATAATTCAAATATCAATCTAAAATATTATTTAAGGTTTAATATATAAAAATAGTTAACATCATTAAATTAAAAAAATTATATCCACTTTTAAAAGAAATAAAAATTTAAAATATATCAAAATTTAAAATAAAAATAATTAAATTTAAACATTAGAAACATATTTATCTCTTAAACACATTGATTAAAAAATAGAAAAAAAAAATTGATAATTTTTTGGAGAAGAAGAGAGAGGTGGATCCCACATGTGTTTGTGAAAATCTCAGCCTTATATGTGACAGCCATAAAGTTAAAGTATTATATATCTCCAATTTGGCCAACACCAATGTTCCTTCTCACTCCTTTCTTTCAAACCAACGCGCATTCTCAAGTCTCATCCAGCCAACACTCGTCAACACATCTTACACGCACACGATATAATTCACAACAACAACCACGTGAATATGTCATACTAATACTAATAACCTAATACTTTTATTCTTTCTTTGACTTTTATCCCTCTCTATATATACAACAACACACTTCAAACCCACCCACAAAACAACCTTCATTCTTCGATTCTCTCCAACGTTAACACCATCCTTCTCTTTATCCACTCCACGTGATGGGCAACTACGTTTCATGCACCTTGGCGCCTCCTCTCATGAAGAACTCCAAGGCCACCAGAGTCATCATTCCCACCGGCGAAGTCAAGCAATTCAGGGAGATTATCAAGGCGGCGGAACTCATGCTTGAACACCCCACTTACTTTCTCGTCAATTCTCGTTCTCTTCATATTGGTCGAAGGTTTTCCGCTCTCGCCGCCGACGAAGACTTGGAGTTTGGGAACGTCTACATCTTCTTCCCCATGAGGAGACTGAACTCGGTTGTCACCGCCGCCGACATGGCGGTGCTTTTCTTGGCGGCTAACTCCGCCGCCAAGAGACTGTCCCGCGGAAACACGCGCGTTCTTCCTCACAACGGCGGTGGCGAAGTGGAGAAAAACTCAAATGCAGAAAGAGAGGTTGAGATTCCAAGGTTGAGTTTGGAAGGAGTGGATTCAGGATTTCAGTATAGGTTAAATTGTTGTAGGTCAAGAAAGCCTGTTTTGGAAACTATAACGGAGGAACCGGCTAGGTTAAGGTGATTGGAAAAACCTGGTTATGCATCAGAATTTTTTTTAACGAGTAGATTATTCAACACTCGAAAAGAAAAACTAGCTGAGGTGGAGCAGCCATATATATATATATATATATATATATAGCATCAAGTTTGTACAAAATATTCATATATACTAAGAAATTCGTTTGACTATTCATTTATTTTTTTGTTACACTGAATAAATTCAGATTAATTTAATGGGGACTGATATTTAGTGACTTTTACCTAATTTCAGTTTTTTTTTTCTTAAAAAATATTCAAGCGAGTGAGAGATACTGTTTGAAAAGTGAAATGTTCCACAATTTGTCCATTTGTGACTAACGCGTGGACTAGCTGGTATAGGATATGTGAATGTAATGAATTGGGCAAAGCAGTACAATGGCCAAATTCAAAACAACTACGGTTTCCATCTTCTGGAAATACCTGTCACTTTCCGAATAATTTTCTTTAACACATTATGGATTTGAAAATTATTTATACTTTCACATTTAATTATAATTTTTTCGCACATTATTAAATTTGCCTGAAGATATAACATCATATATATGAAAATAGATTTTTGTGGAAGGTTGAAGCAGTCTGATAAAGTATTTTAATTAAGATATTTATATTTAATTTAATTGAATACTGATGTGGGTATGTTTATAATATTATTAGGCTTTGAAATTTGTTTTAAATTAAACAAGTTGAAGCAAAATCAGTTCTTCACATAAAAAACTCAATTGATAAATAGAAATATAAAATAGGTGCTTTTATTTATAGTGATAAAAGTGACATAATAAGCACAAGAGTTAGAGATTGAACATTTGATAAAATAGAACTACTTGTTGGGCTTAGATGCAGCATGGAGATCACTGAAGTATGCCTTAGGATTGCTCTCAAATGCTTCTCTTGAGATGGAACTTCCATCACCACCGGGGGCCTTCATATTTCCTCCTGAACCACCACCGCCGCTTGGATTTCCTCCACCGCTATCTTTTCCAACACCGCTTCCCTTGCCACCATCACCTCCCTTTCCGGCACTGTCTCCACCGTCCTGGCCACCCATCTTTCAAATGGTCACTTGCTAAAGTTGCTAATAGGAGAGTAGAGAATATTTTTAATATCTCGACGGTGTGAAATGCAATCTCATTCGATTAGCTATTTATAGAAGCTAAAAATGGAAAGCTCTGTTCATAGAAATTACTGTTTTCTTTGTCGCAGTTAACGATAGTGTAGAGATAATTAAAATTCTGCTGTTATTCCCAACGAATGCATGGATTCAAGAATTGAACTTGGAAAATTTTCAAATGCATTTAACCGTAACTGTTAGTTTCAATGGTACCGTTAGACGTGATTTTCCCAATGCGTATATATATATATATATATATATATATATATATATATATATATATATATATATATATATATATATTTGTCTCTGTGTGTTTTCTAAATAAAAAAAGATATTTTTTTTAGAAGTAAAGTTGACAAACTATATTTGAAAATATATACTTCTTGCAATAGATCCATTATATTATGATTTAAGTAACTTTTTTATAGACGTGTAAACTCAAAAAAAATTCACACTATTTTTTTATTTGTTTGAGGGTGTACTTTGAAAAGAAAATACATTACTTAATTATAATTCCTAAGAAGAAAAATGATGCTAAAAATCTTAGATCACATGCAAATTAAAGAAAATACGATTGACTAGTACTTTGCTATGTTACTAATTCTTTTCAATAAAGAAAACTTTGATCATGATCTTTTACAATTAAAAAAAATCGTAAAATATAAGACTTTGCCTTTTTATTTTATTTTTAACTACTAATAACAGTTTAATAGTAATAGTAGTACGTAGTTTAACTACTTTTTTTATTTATAAACTAATGTAAAATTATTATATATTGTATTTTTCATAACATACAAAACACTTAATTCTGAAAATACTTTACTACATTAAAACTACTTGGACTGATTTTTTTTTCTTTTATGACATTTTACAGTGACATACAAAACAATATACACTTATTAATGGATTAATTTAAAATATTAACAATAGTGTTTTATATATATTTTAAGATAAATCGTTGTTTTGATTTATTTAATTTTTATATGCTATGTAATAGTGTATTTAATAAAAAAATTAATAATAAATATGTTTTTAAAATTCTAAAATATTCAATTAAAAAAATAATAATCTTGTTTTCGGAATGAAATAGACAAAGAAAGAATGAAACATATATTTATAGAAAAGATGGTAAATCTATGTGGAAGATAATGAGTGTTTATTTTGCATTTTTAGGTCTTAATTAATGAAGGAATTCAAAATAATAAAAATAGCAAATACATATAACAATGGGTGGGACGATTGTGTATTTGACTATCATTCTTATCTTCAAAGAAAAATTCAGCCTTATGAATTATAAGCTAAAGCAAAATTGTAAATATGTAGAAACTTGCGTGTATAAGTATGTTTTTATTCCGTGTTATGAATTAAAAAGTTTTCATTAAGGATTCTGAATCAACCTAAAACAACATAGTTCATTTAAGAAAGAGTAAGCAAGTAAGTATAATTTAAGAATATGAATTAAAAAGTTAAGTTTGAATTAAATAATATGAAATGCACATTCAAATACTAAAAAGTGAAGAAGATTTGAGAGATATGAATTAAAAGTGTTACATCTCTTTAGTTTGAAGTTTCATCGTCTATATATAAGTGTTAGAGAAAAAAAAAATTATTTTCCTCTTAAAAATTAAGCTAAAATTCGAAAATTATTATTATTATTATTATAAGTGTTTTAAAACTTCATAATTTGTATATATTGAAAAGTGATACAATAGAAGTGTTGGATATTCAGAAGTTTCATATGAGAATTGTCAACAAAGAAAGAAAAAAGAAAATTCATATTAAAATCAAACTAAAATCTATTAGATCTTAATCTATGACATATATTTGGTTAGTGCTTTTCATGTCTTGATCTTTTTTTCTTATTTGTGTACATTTTCCTTGCTCATTTGACTCTCTTCTCCCTGCTAAGTCAAAAATTGTAATTCACATATTCACATTTGGATAAGTTCATATTTGAGGAGTACAACCTTCATTAATTATTATTTTCACCTAAAATTACAACAGAAATTAAGGGAAATAAATCAAAATAATTATTTTTCCAATGCTTATTCTAATTCTTCTTAAAATGGTTTTTTCTATTTATTTTCTTTTTCTTATTCTTCATTTATACGTTTATCATCTTTTTCCTCCAAGCCTATTATTGTTGATCTACATATTCATACCTCACGATTAAATTTTAATTAATACTTAATTACAACTTAAATTATTATTTTCACATAAAATTGCAAAAGAAAATAATAACTATATCTTATTATAACTACACGTGAGATTTTAAAAATTATAATAATTAACAAAATAATAAATGAGGTGAGATTTGTTATTAAAATTGTAATAAGGTTGTCTTATTATTTTGTGTCTTAAATCTTGTAAGAGATTAAATTGGTTACTTAGGTTAAATGTTACCATATATAATATAGTTAAGTTTTTGATAACTTATTTGGATAATATATGGGGTGGAATTTGTTATTAAAATTTTAATGAGTTTATCATAATATTTTGTGTCTTAAATATCTGTAAGAGATCAAATGATTTTTTTTGCTAAATGTTATCCATAAGTAATAAAAAATTAAAACACTAATATTGAGATCACTAATAATTGTACTGTTGATATCATAATATGTTATTTTTTTAAATGTTATGTTTGTCAACCAATTTTGTATGTATTTTTATGATATGTTGTTTTAGTTTATTTTTATTAAAAATTATTCTCAAACTTATAATATAATGAAAATTGTGGTTATAACAACTATAGTTACGTTCATCCTTTTATTTTGATGATAATTGTATTTTATACAATGTTTTGAGAAAGATGAGAGTTGTGGGACAATTGTGTTAGTCCTTTTTTAAAAAATGTTTATTTTTCCATTATCAAATTGACAGTTTTATAATTTTGAAAAACCAAGTTGTGTATTCTTTATTTTGTACATTAATGAATAAAGATGTTTCTTTTACTTTAAAGAATGGTATCAAAATTTTAGTTACTTATATTTTTTATATAAGTGTGAGATAATTATATTTTTGTACCATATACTCTTACAATACAAGTCCAAATGAAAATATATAAATTAAACTACTAATTCTATTTAAAAATATTTTGTTTGGAATGTTCCTAGTAAATTCTTGCTAATTTTTCTCATCTTCATTTATACATTTGTTAGCCAGTCTCCACCAAAAGCTTTTATTATACTAGTATTGTGATGTAAAATTCACCCTTATAAATTCTTTTATTTCCTGCCAGTTTTACCTACTCCATTGTCATTTTTCCACTAATTCAAACACATGCATATTAATGAATTTTCTCATATATATATATATATATATATATATATATATATATATAATATCTAATAAAATTACATTTTTTTTCTATTAAGATTAGAGATGTAAAAAAAAAAAAAACTCATGTCTGCAATATTCGCAGATAAAATTCCTACATTTTAGAGTGGAACGAAGAGTTTGCAAGTAATACTACTTGAGTATGTACTTTTTTATATTTATTTTTCTTTCCTACATTTTGGCACTTCTTTACATTTAAGGTTAAGGTTTTGTTTATAACTTTGGTGCTTCTATTATCCTTTATATAACTTAAAATGGATATATTTACTATGTTGATTTCTAAATTACATTTTCTTTAAATTTGACATCAAGAAAAAAAAAATCATTAAAGATAAGATTGTAGGTAAAGAAAAATACATTATAATACCAGTAATTAACTGGATGAAATTATTAGTTCAAATATGTTTATATAATTCTTCAACTTCCTATAAGTCATTATACGCATTGGGAAAATATCATGTCTAACGGTGTCATTGAAACTGACAGTTACGGTTAAATGCATTTGAAAATTTTCCAAGTTCAATTCTTGAATCCATGCATTCGTTGGGAATAACAGCAGAATTTTAATTATCTCTACACTATCGTTAACTGCGACAAAGAAAACAGTAATTTCTATGAACAGAGCTTTCCATTTTTATCTTCTATAAATAGCTAATCGAATGAGATTGCATTTCACACCGTCGGGATATTAAAAATATTCTCTTCTCTCCTATTAGCAACTTTAGCAAGTGACCATTTGAAAGATGGGTGGCCAGGACGGTGGAGACAGTGCCGGAAAGGGAGGCGATGGTGGCAAGGGAAGCGGTGTTGGAAAAGATAGCGGTGGAGGAAATCCAAGCGGCGGTGGTGGTTCAGGAGGAAATATGAAGGCCCCTGGTGGTGATGGAAGTTCCATCTCAAGAGAAGCATTTGAGAGCAATCCTAAGGCATACTTCAGTGATCTCCATGCTGCATCTAAGCCCAACAAGTAGTTCTATTTTATCAAATGTTCAATCTCTAACTCTTGTGCTTATTATCTCACTTTTATCACTATAAATAAAAGCACCTATTTTATATTTCTATTTATCAATTGAGTTTTTTTATGTGAATAACCTGCTTCAACTTGTTTTATTTAAAACAAATTTCAAAACCTAATAATATTATAAACATACCCAACACAGTATTCAATTTTTGACATAAATTTAAAATATAAATATTTTTTATTTCAATTTTTAAAAATAAAATTTTGTTAAAGAATAAACAAAGTATCTGAATGCCTTCGTGTCTAATACCAGTATTCATTGGAGTAAATAAATAAAAATAATATTAACTAAATAATTCTATAAGCAATATTTGTAAATGTATATGAGTACTATGGTGTACTGTCACAATAGAAAACATGTAATGATTAACATAGAAGCGAAGGGAACTAACTATTTGGGTTGATTATAATTGGTTAAATTAAAATATCATATTTTTTAAAACTTTGTTATATGCATAATTTGATCAATAATTAAAAGAAGCATTTTAGAAAGGTACACTAAACTTGCAACAACAATACAAAGAATTTGAAGAGAAGCTTAGTAACGACGAATGCATAGAAAGAAAAAGAAAAGGCTTATATCAATTTTGAAAAGAAATGAAGAAAATAACAGAAGAAATCAATATGAACATATAACAGTTACTATAACTCAAAACAAAGACAATTATACTTACAACCATAGCCATTTTCTTTTAGAACCATTGCCATAAGTTTTAGTGGCAACAGTTAAATAACCTGTCAAAAAGTGTTAATCTTTATTAATAAAAATGTCAATATTATTATTTTGTATCACAATTCCTAAATAATTAAAATCAGAAGACATGGTTAATTAGATTTGAAATATAATATATTAATATTCTATTAAAATTAAAAACACATAATATTTATTAATTTCTTTATGGAAATCTTAAAAAATAGGTAAAAAATGAAAGGTAAACGTAATAAACTGATATAGTATATATAATAATTGCGTAGTACTAGATGATATATATATATATATATATATGTATGTATTACTTACTAAAAAAATATAATTTTTAATAATCTTTGGTTTTAATATACTCTGTTTACATATCCTTATGCTTAAAAAAAAACTATAGTTGCATCGAAAAAGCATTACGTTGACTAACTATTTTTTTTTTAAAGATGCTGTAATTATTTATATTTTTTAATTATATAAAAGTATTAACCTTTGTGAATTGTTTGACTATTTATATGCAGATATATTTAGATGCATTAATTTTTAAAAAAAAAAACAATTTTTCAGTTGACTTCTAAAGAATTTGAGAATTCCAGTTGTTAGGATAAGTTTTGTTTAGTGGAGAAGGAGGAGATGACATGTGGCATTTGAGTCACTTTTCTTACGTGGCTGCTTCATCAATAGACTCAAATAATAGCAGATATGGAAGAAAACAAAATCAAAGACTAATCATGATTTTATCTTAGTATTAACACACCATAGTTTTAGATTTATTGTTTAGGTATAATTAAATAAAAATAATTAAGATGATTAAGATGTAATTAAGGAAAAAATGAAGGAATTATTGTTCGCAAACTGTTGAAAAGTCATAAGCCAAAAATGACACGTACCCACCTTTGCTGGCAGATATGTCACACCCAATCCCATGATGCCAAATACATACCATACCTATAATTTTATATATACAAAAGTTAAATTACTTACTTCAACAAGCTTTACTTCTTATAAATAAAATATACTTAAAACTTATCTCTATTCATCTTTATATACATTGCTTTCAATTCCTAAAACTTTACCAGATAAAGTAACAATCATATTTAGAAATTACAAATTGTTAAGGATGTTAAATAAGATGTATATAAGGATGATAAAAGTGTATGAAATAACACATGAAATCAGTTTTAAATAATAAGTACATTATTAATACCTTAATATGAACATTAAAAATTAATAGAATTCATTATCAGCATAACGTTATAGTTAAATAAGTAAACCACAATTTTGAATTTAGTACTTTAAAAGTAGTCATTATATGAGAAAAAATCTTGCCAAAAATAATGGATCAAACTCCAACAAAAGTCATCTACTGGTTATATTATTCAAAAGAAAAAATCTCAATCTTGTTATCTCCATAAATAGAAAAAGGTTTCTCAGACTTAACCAATAAACAAACACAATTTATACATAGAATACTTCAAATTATCTTACAAATCCATCAGCAGAAAACCTAAACCACATATATATACTGCATCAGTTATAGGTTTTATATGAACACATTCTTATATGTGATTTTACCCCTAAATCAAAGTAAATAGCTATGATCTATTGAGAAAGATGAGATGGTTCTTAATTAGAGACATGATATGCATATATAAGGAGGGAGAGAAGGAAGATGGTAAGAGAACCAAGGAGAAAGACAAGGCCAATTGCACCACATGCCAAACCTATAACCTCTGCAGATTGTGTTATCATACAATCTTTCTTGTACTTATGGTCATAACCATGCTTGTAATTCCACCCCACTCTCTTTATCAGGCTCTCTCTCTCTCGCACTTGTTCAATTCTTTCTCTTAGGATTCTCAGGTTTGCATCCACAATGTTTGCTCGCTTCTCTGCCAACAAAAACAACAATATACGGCAGAAAATTAATAAAAGAACTGCATTATAGTACAATAATTGTAACAAGCATGATGTTGGGAAAGTGAAAAGGTATTGAAATCACACAGAAAGATAAGGATGTTTGGCTGAAAAAAAAAACACAAAGAAGGAAAAGATGGTTTTTGAACAGCTATAAAGAAATTAATTAAGGTATTGGTGAGAGTGAATAATGTTGTTAATCTGTATTACCATTGTCACTAAACCTTTGGCATGTTATTTTGGGGTGTTTGAAGGGTTTATGGCAGCTAAAAGCATGGTTTAAGGTGCAGAAAGATGACAGAGAGTAAGTCATGAGGTTGAGGTGAGTTTTTCTTTTGATTCTTCTGATTCATAAAGGGCCATCTACCTCATTGACAATAGAATAACAATTTATTTGAAAATATATGATTCTTTTTCAGCTACCATCGTGACGTGCCTTTAATTAAATATTAAAATAAGAAATTAAGAAACAAAAAAATAAGAAAGTAGCAGGACATGTGTGTTGCTCAGACGACTTACACTTGCCAATATGTCGATCAATGTTTTGCATTACAGGCTAAGATCCTGAACAGAAACAGATCACTCAGATGAGATCTGATATATATATATATATATATATATATATATATATATATATATATATATGAGTACTCGTGTGTTTGATGCGTGCTACATGTCAATGTCGCTTTTCTTTAGGTAATAATAAATTAATAACATGTGTCTAGGGCTTAATTATTTTATTTCAAATTTTGATTCATTATTATCCATGATATTCAAATATATATGAATCTCAAATGTTAGCATAACAAAAGGATTATATGTTAAGATTTTTCTTACTAATGTTTAATTTTGTCATTGGCCACATTGTTTTGTTTTTTCACTGTCATATTATATCTTACATTAACGAATTGTGACCTTGTTAATATAGATATTCTCATTATAATATAAGTAGTTAGATTTCACTATGACTACAATCACATATTAGTATTACGTACTACTTATGTATTTTT
Organism: Vigna reflexopilosa; assembly: GCA_027742785.1. Lineage (NCBI taxonomy): Eukaryota > Viridiplantae > Streptophyta > Magnoliopsida > Fabales > Fabaceae > Vigna > Vigna reflexopilosa. The sequence continues at coordinate 41,898,626 of CM050917.1, read as the reverse complement.
TCTATTACTAATATTATTATTATTATTATTAATAATATTTTTCTTTCGTGTAATTACTCGTGCTCATCCAAATAGATCAACACCACGACTTCTTAATAAGTTTCAAATAAAAAATATTTTATTAAATTTTTTAAGATAATTTATTAAACTTTTTAATAGCTAAATATAATTTTAATTTATAAAGTTAAAAACAGAATTGAAATTCATCTATATTACAAATTTTGATATATTTTAGTCTTTTAATTTTAAAAATAATGGATATATTTTTTATAACGGAATGCCATTATTTTATTTTTTTGTTTTGTTTGTTAAATAATATCATAACATTTAAATTGAAATGTCTCAACTTAGACATTAACCCGAAATATATTCCAAAAATGACTATTTCTTTTTTTTTTGGCATAGATTTGTGGGCCACCATGGCATGAGTGAAAGTTTCATTGCAACTAAAAAGAAGATGATGACTATAATAGTAAAAGTGAATATTTTATATAAAGAACGTAGTTATTTTTACTCCTAGTGTTCCACTTTTGCGATCTAATTTCAAAAAGAAAGATGTAATAATATTCTATATAACCATAGTTTCACTCATTCAATAAAGAAGATACACGCAGACACAAACCAACAACCATTTTTCTAATGTTTTTTTTATTTAATAATCATTACTTCTATTTAACAATGCATTATAGTAGTGTCAATTACATATCCTTAAATCGTGTTAGAACAAAAAAGTATCTATCACTCATTCTCTCTTATCCTTAATATAAAGTATAGAATAAATTATCTATCTTTTTTATAAGATATTATACAATTTTAGAATTGTATTTCTTATTTATTTATCGATCCTAAATTATCTGCCGTTTAACATTTTAACGTATAAAATTAAGAATAGAAATAAAGATCTTTTTAATGCATTTTTACAAAAATAGTCTCCCTCTCTCGATAAATATTTGCGGTGGTTATCAAATTAACAGATACATTATACTAAAAAATTACTAAGATTGAGGTAATTAATTTATTTAAGGAAAAAAAATGGAAAAACAAATTTATAGTACATTGTAAATTAAAAATATCAGTTATTTTAAGATAAGTTGCAAATGAAGTAAAGACAATTATGTACAGGAAAGAATTAAGTAAATTCCATGTTCACATATTTACTAAAGTTTAATAAATAACAATAATGTTTATAATGTCTTAACACTTTCTTTATTATTGGTTCGAATTAATTGAAAATAACACTTGTTGGTGATTTAACTTTTACAACTTTTCCTTCCTTTAACATAGACCAGAAAAGAAGTTGATAATTTAGTTAAGTTTGTAAGTTTAGACTTTGTTATAAAAGAAAGTTTTAATTTCCATCGAAATGATGGGTAACTGGAAGCTCTTAAAAGAGGCTAGGTGGGTTCCATGTAATCGGTGGCAGCAATGATGGCAATTAATTGGGAAATTTTTCCAATAGAAAGCAAGATAAAATTGGGAAAAAATTGCAACAGTCACACTAACCACTAACCATGCGAATTCCATTTAGAGGAAGGCACAATCATCCTATGAGATTGAGTTTAAGTCTGATTAGTTGGCACAAGAACAGCCAGTGTCACCCAACAACGTCCCTCTCCATCAGATTCCTTCACAAATTCACAATCCTCTCTTATCCTTTAATGTATCAAAGTGGTGGGGACTTCAAATCATGGGGCAAAAGTAGATGATCATAAAACCTCCCTTCTTATTTTCAAATTATTATGTAAAAGGTCACAAAACAATGTATCATTGTTAAATATTCTTTGTTTTTTCCCCCTCCACTTACGCTAATTAGTCTGATGGACACGTATACCTCCATTAATGGACCTTTTTCTCTATCTCATAAATTAATGTAACTAAACAAGTAAAGCAATATTATAATACACAGAATATAGAACTTTATGATTATTTTGATGGATAATAGTTCAATAATAAACTGAGTTATTTATACAAGTTTTCTAGTGTTGGTTATTTTATTTCTCACTTGACTATATCGAAGATGTGTTTCGCTATTTAGCATTATATGTTTCTTCACTATCTAAATTCGCATAAAATAATACTGTTCTTCTTAAAGCAACAATTTATCCTTCCTCATGTTGGAATTTCTTATTATTGATCAAAATTCAGAAATAGAATAAACCCTGAACCCTTATAGGGGACAACAATTCTGTACAAATTCCAATGTTAAAAAACATCACTAGAAAATATACAATGCAGAGGTCATGTAATCATTTTTTCATCCCTCACATCATGTCACCATTTTATAATGCCACAACCTGCCAAAATATACCCGGATTTTAAATGCATTAGGCTACTAACCCATAAATAATCTAAAGGGAAAAACAAGGACAAATTCACTTCAACAATTCTTTCCTCCCCACCTATATCTTTGGAAGTATAATATAACATCACGAGAAAAACCAATTACATAATTGATAATCTAGGAATGAGTTGAGTCCCTGACCATTCAGTTGGTAAAGATTCTATTAATACTAAAATGTTCATCATATCAAGGCAAAAATAGATGAAGTTAATATAACCAAACTGCACAGTGGACATTTGTTAGGGTCCATAGACTTAAATTTACTCGAGCGTCAAAAATGCTGGAAACGAATCTGTTGATCAACAAATTAATCTGCATCGCTCAGGCACCCTTGCCTTAACTCACCGAAAACAAATTGCGAGGAAAAGAAGCATCATTCAGAGGAATGTAGACTAATGTCAAAAAAGACAGTTTGTTTCAATTTCAAATAAGAGTGTTTTTGCTAGTATTACACCAGGGGTGTCCTAACAGTGGAGGGTGATACAGATCTGAACCTACAATGTGTGCACTGGAGGAAGATACAGATGTTAAATCTACTATATGCATACGACAAGATATACATATGTTATATCTACGACTCAAGCTCCAAAGATACAATTTTCGATTTACAGAATTACACATCTGAAACCATCATATATTACAGAACTAAACATGGGAGGATCAGAGGTCTTCATATGCTAACTGATACAGGTAGAAGTGACTCATATATCCATGTCAGTAAATATTTCTTCATCGTACTCGTTGTGTATTTCATCAACAAGCAATCCGTCAGCAACCAGGTTACTGCCACACACAGGATTGTGTTAGGAATGAATGTAGATGCAACCAAAAGTCGATTAAGAAACAGATTGTGGAATTTCCAACTCACCTAAAACAACTGAATCGAAATGTTACTATCCGCTTAAGCTTTCTATTGTAAAACAAGAAATTGAATGACCATCTGTAGCAAATGGAAAATGATAATTATTGGAATAACTTGTAACAAGATAAATTATGGTAATAACAATCTTAATTTGTTATGCAATGTGGCAATATGTGGCAAACTTAAATTTACATTGCTCCACTCTCTTGTAATGGGTCTGCCTCAGAATCAGGGACGTAGCCATAAATTTCACAATCCGCTAACTTCACCACCTGCATCACAAGTTATTACATAAGTGCATATATTGATATCACTTCTATTCACTTTTTAAGGAAACCATACCTCATCAAGGGCCTTGAATAAGGTGTCCAGCAAAGAAGTACCACCAAGAGTTTCAGCCCATTCCTTCACAGACAAGTCATCCAAAACGTTAGTTAAGAAAACCATTGCAGGAGAACTAATCATTATTATAAAGTAACATATAATAAATTTTGCAGTCTCAGTCAGAATGAGATATGTAGAATATCACTTTGCATTATTGTCAATCTCAAATATCTCAAATGCTCTCAATCCAGGTAAAGATGTATTTTCGTTATAAGGGATTGGGTTATGCCTGGTTTTCAATCTGAGAATCTTAAGTGCCTAATGATGGAGAAATTCTAATTATAGTATAGTCAGTCAAGTCTGAGTCGAGAACCAAGCAGGTGAGAACAAAACACGTGTAAAAATATATAATTTAAAAATAAAAGTAGACAGTTACAACTTACAAAAACTGTCCAGAAATTACTTTGAGAGTATGCTTGAAAGACTCCTAAGAATGGTCTCTCGAAATTGGTTTCATATTCACCATTTGTTTCCAGTTATTGATTACGATTAGGAATGTAGAAGAATTAGTGTCTGCATTTAACAAGTTATGCCCTACTAAGAATTATGCTATGAAAATCATTATTCTCTATTTTCACCATCCCTACCTAAACTTTATGTTCGCCATTAGTTGTATTTGTTGTCCTGAACTCAAGCTAGTTCCCATTGTCTCACAACACAACAGGTGAAGCAAGGAAGCATCACATGCTAGATTCTACACATTCTCACCTTAAACCAATCGTGGTATTTTCTATTCATTTTCTGGTATCCACTACCACATCCAATCATATTCCCCAGTCTTCTGCAGTCAGGTCAAACCCCTCTTGCTGCTATGTGGTGCACTCCAGTAAATGATTGACTGGCATGGGCCGAGTTCTGCTATGTTGAACACTTCAGTCTATTGTTTACTTCCTACTTTAATCACGTATAAGTTACTTTCAGTTGTTTTTGCCAGTTGTCATTCTTTGTTGTGGCAACCTATAGTTTAGTTTGTGCCACGTGACTTTTTTCAGGCATTTATACTCTTCCACTGGCACTTTGGTGTGAATTCTTCCCACTACACCTCAATTGTGCATCATTGTGGTAGCCATAGTGTGGTTTGAATCAATGTTCTGAAACTCAGTTCAGACCAGGAACCAGTCATGCAGCCGGTCTGAGTTGATTTCAGAGTTGATAACTAAGGTCGGACATGTTTGTCACCCAATAATGACATCATCAAACCAGTCGAAACTACAGCATGCTCGGTGGGTGGAAACAGTCAATCACGTCAGAAGACTCTGTGTGGGATCAGTCTGTCATGTTTGTGTTTCCTGTGTAGTCTGTCACATCTTTCCTTTCACACTCTAAAGCTGCAGAGTCAGCAATTCCACAAAAGCAAACACTTTAAAGTACCAAGACTCAAAACCAGCACCTCCTCCAAGTAGACCATAAAGCAAGCTTCTCCACTATGCCAACTTGTCTGATTGTTATATAATACACAAATATAATATATACCATATGGAGATATTAGTCATATTATTAACCCCTTCATACTGATCAACTAATGACTCACTGGTCTGGACATCGACCCTTGCCTTACCAGGTAATTCATTAATCTTAGTTTTAAAACATTGGTATAAATGGTTTCTTCTATGGATTTTGACATTGTTTCATAATAGGGTAAGTTAGTTTTCGATATTCTGTTTAACCTTAATATCATATTATTCAGATTCTCTCTCCCTACTTCTTTCCTACCTAAACCCTAGAAGTAATTTTAGAATTTTTAAGCGCATATAAGACTACTAGGTCCAACCAAACAAGGCCAATCATACCTGGGAATCATACAAAACATAGGAATCCAATCCAAAGTAGTTATAAATACCGACAAGTTATATACACAATAATCTTATTCCAAAACATCAGACATGCCTATAAGATTTTCTGTATACCAAACATCAAAGGGGCAATACAAATAATAAAAGAAATCTCAAAACAATATATAGACAACTATTAATAGGAGCACCTTTGAAGCTTCACACATGTAGGTATAAAAAATCTGCTTAAAACTGTCCCATGATTCTTCTGCGAAAAACTGGTGAGCTTTAACTGCACTAAAAACCATTATACGTGTATGGTATTATAGGAAAAACAAAAGCATGATCCAACATAATCGCAAAGTTAAAACAAAACTGTTCAAACACTTAAATTATCAAAAGACTTGGGAAATGGAGAGAATTGAACTCTCAGCTTCTAGAGCAACAGTTTTCTGAACTGTCTGTCAAGCCTTTTGACAACACTCCCATTGAAAAAAAAAAGGATTATATAGTGGGTTGCCATGTCGCCAACAAAGCTGATAATAGCATTACCCATAATCCTCCTTTTTATCCTATAGATAATAACAGAGAAATATCTATGCATCATAAGATACTGAGGTACCTGAAATCATAATCGGGATATATGTGATACAGAGTAAGAACCAGGTAAACCAATGTCTTTCGGCTGGAATAAAAGAACAAAAAATTAAAACATTTAAAAGAGACTTCAGAGCTGATTTTCACTTTCCTGAACCTATCTAGATAATAGAGGCCACCTGGTTCTTGTTAATAAGGTTTGATCCGGAGAGGATGAATCAGTGTCACATGATTTCCCAAGATAATCAAGTATCTGAAATTGAAAAGGTTCAAATGATAATAGTCCATTGAAGGGCCTATTCCATGTTTCAACATCCAAGACATTTTAACTTCAAGAGTTCTTTTCTTCCCAACGCAAGAAAAAATAACTGATTTATATTCTATCACTTCTATACTATAATATAATAAGTTAATATATGTATACATAAAAAAAAAAAAAAATTAAGTTGGGTTTTGTGCTTGTGCATATTATTTTTTGCTTTTCGCATGATGCAAGTGATATTTTCTAGCAATTATTCGATGTGAGCACAATTCGCTCAGATAGCAAAACATGCAATTAGCAAAAAATAATGTTTATAGCACTGAATTAATTACATCATACTTCTACTCTTAACCTACTCAAAACAGCTTGTAGAAAAAAAAAATCCAGTGAAGTGAGAGATGCAATATTTATGCCATCAATCTACCTCGGTCTCCAAACTGATGGAGAGTTTTTTATCCGTTCCAGCATGTTTGCCTATGAAGAAAAAAAAAGTTAACTATTACGCCAACCAAATGCAAACAATGAGTAAGAATTCACTTGTTACTCCTTACAACTATAAGCTTCAAGGCATCCTTTGATAGTCCGTTCCCCCATGTTCAAATTATCCAAAAAATCATTAAGCCTGAAAATGTTATTACAATAACTATTATACACCAAAAGTATGCAACAAAATCCCTCAAATTAATTCAAATTCGTTTCAAGTTATAATTACCTATCTAAAGCGGCGCACTCCAAGAACTTCATGACGAATTGATCGATAATTCCAATTTCGCCTATTAGAATTTAAGCGAAAGCCCTTGTTCCCGTAAACTTGACACTCCCTGCAATGTTGTAGAAATAAGAAATTGCGAACATCTAGGAACAATTCATGCCTTTGAAGCATTAGAAATGTGTGAAACAGAGAAGTACCAAAAAAACATGAAATCCGTACAACAGGTCAAAGTCAAAAATTAGAAATTCAAAGCATCTTAGGATGAAATAAATCTGAACAAAGATTGGAACAAGAAAGACAAAAACTGAGGTACCGGAGACGGGGAAGACGATAATTGTTTGGTTTGACGACGCTTTGGATATATCACCTGCCAAATTCGTATGTTAGGGTTTGAAAATTTTGGCATAGGGAAAGTATTTGGAAGCTGTGAAATTGGAATATTCGAATTTTGATTAGCAGATTTGAGATGTGGATGAGATCGAGCCATCTGGGGAAATAAAATCTTGTGGTAGGTACGTTAGGTGAGAGAACTAACAATAATGGGCCATGATAAGACAAAGGCCCGGCCCATTATAGAGTATTTTCTTCCTCCACCCTATATGAATAAATTTTTCATTTTAACTTGTAAGATTGTGCACTTTAAAAATCAAAAAGTAAATTTTTAAATTATTTAATTTTTATATTTTATAATTTGGAATTCGTTTTTAATTTCCGCATTGCACAATCTAAAAATATTTTGAACTCAGAATTCAAAAAATGTAAAACAGAAATATTTTATATGGAAATGCAAGAAATAAATATATGAAAAGGTAAGAAGAAGCTATCTGAGGATAGGTGGAACAAATGAACCTTCGGGCTGGACCATTTTATAGGGTAACTTAAAAGCATACAACTTATCTCTCTAACCAATCCACGACTTTTTTTATTTAATTAAAATATTTTATATTGAGATTATTTATCTCTATAAATGTAGTTAACTAACAGTGTAAAAGTATTTACAGAAATTGAAATTTTGTATTTCATACTATTTTTTTTAACTGCATCACTTTTTTAAATATTATTCTAAAAAGTTGTCTTTGCCCAGCTTCATATTTTAGGATAGTCTTTAACATGTTCTAAAATTAAGATTTAGGAAATATGTTTTAAATTATTTTCAGCTACCAATCAATGGTATGAACCTTTTTATACACTGTTATTGAATGCAAAATTTACTACTAAATAAAAAATTACAACTAATAATCAAAATTTAATATTAAAAAGCTTAATTGTGGAACATGTTCCCTGATTCATTCTTCTTATTAAATGAAAAAAAAAAACAAATAAAAATAAAAAGGAAGTTTTTGGTTCCATCAAAACGTTTGTTGTGATAGTATAAATAATGAGTTGTAACTTAAATATAATAAGACGACATATGTGTTTATTGGTGAGATTTTTGCAAAGTAAGAAAACTGATTGGAAAATAATTAATATAAAACAAATTCCGGCAACATATACACATTTAGGTATAAAGAAAATAGGACTGTTTCGTAATATTTAATTTTCATGTATAGAATAAATATCCTAACATTAAATATCTACATGTCACCATTTTTTATGTTATCCTTTGTGGTTCAGTAGTCTAAAGAATTAAATTTATAAAAAATTCAAATAAAAGAATAGTGATTTTTGTATACAGTTTGGACATAGATAGAAATATAATTTATAAAATAATCAAGTGTGAAGTCATAAACTAGTATTCACTGTAAGAGTAAATTTTATCATTTTTTAAGATGAGTGATGTAGGGAAGTTAAAGAAAATATAATACACGTAACTTCTTTATTTGGCTAAATCTTTATTTTAGGTTCAGAAGATAAAAAAAACTAAAAAAAAAAGTTTTCTTTAGTATTGATTGTTTTAGACTTTCAAGAAAAATACCTAAATATTTTTTATTACTGTTTTGGTAAGGGTTGAAGTATTTTATTCAAAACATTCCAAAATATTCTATTAGTGCTTCATAGTGACTTCTATCATCTAAGTTGTATTGTTCGTTCTTTTTCTTTTTTGTCAAACTCATGTGGGTGTATACTTGTCAAAAGCATTCTAAATAATACAACCGAATGGTTAGCTGAACAAGTGATGCACATAATTGCATAATAATTCTAAAGTCATACACAAAACCTTTGTCTATACAAATTATGATGAATCTTTATCTTTTGTTGGTCTAACAACAACTTGATTACACCTTAATATATATTAGAAACTTAATGAGCCATTATCATTAAACACGGCCTAAATAAACAATATAGGAAAACGGTCGGATGAACTCAGTGAACGAGATCTCTGAGAGAATAACTTGAGATGAGAGTATACGATACAACTTTTAATTGCTCTACATCTTTAAAAAATGTTCAGATTCATATAACTTTGATAATGGGTAACAATGTAGTGCCAAGTGTTAGAACTTCATTTTCACAAGGTGTCAATGCCTTGAACATAGGCTAATCTGTTTCTCATTCTAACAAGCTATGGAAAACACGTGGTGTAGCTAAGTTTCACTTCCAAATAGAAAGTGGGGAATCAACCATGAGAAGAGACCATTATTATTCCCACTATTAACCAATAAATAAATGATAACTGAAAATAAGAAGAAACCACAAGAGATATTTCGAACAACCATTTATTTTTATAGGATTATGATTGATGCACACCACTAATTTAATTATTTTTCATAAATAGTCATTTAAAAGCAAAAATACCAAGACTCAAGTAAATTTCAATGTTAAGGATATCTATTTAAATAATTGAGTTTAGTACTAAGCGAATATATAATTTACCGTATCTCATATATGTACCTTATAATTGATATGCTTTAACTGTCTTAAAATAATTCTTTTTGTATAGTAACTTATTGTGTTATTTCTTTTTTTTTCTCTTGTTTTTTTTTATCATTTCTTTTGTAATAATAATACGTTTTTTGATAAAAAAAAACAAATATACTTTTGATTAGTTTATCAGTCTTTTAATAATTACTTATATAAAAGTTTGGTATTTTGAAAAAATCAAATAATCTATAATTTGATTTGTATATATTTTATTATTATAGTTATTATTTTAGATAATTATATTAATATTATATATTTACATTTATTAGTTTTGTTTGATCCATTATATAAAATTTATTGTATTTTTATCCTCTAACAACAACAAAAAAAATAAACATTTGAGATATTGATATAAAGTTGGGTTAAAATTAGTCATCCGATTAATTTCTTTGAATTTTCTCTATTAATGATCAAATTAATCATAGAATAATGATACTTAGATAACATTTTTTTTACAATATTTAAACATCATCTATATGTTATTATGTGATTGGTTTAAAATTACTTTACAATCAATAATAATAATCATAAACACCACTATATACTAATCACTAACACGTACATGATATTCAAATGTTATAAAAAATATATCCTTAATCTAGTACCCTATTTTTGGTCCCATCAAACGTCTATTGGTGTCTTCATGACACGTGAACACAAGGAAAAATCTAAACATTAGAAGCAACCATGACAATACAAATTTAATTACCAAACAAGAACCACAGTTCCAGATTTTTCCGCTTGGAATATAAGATGTAATTTTACAACATATACAAGTACAGATTCTCTGCTGAGATTTTAACACTGTTATTTATTAACTTTTCAAAATATGTTCATGTTGATATATATCAAAAATATATTTTAAAATATCAAAATTACTGTGTATAAGTGTATTTTAAAGATAAAAAAAAAAACTTAACAGAAAATTCAAATTCAAGAAATTCAAAATAAACATTTCGCCATGGAGAAGTTTAAGCCATAAGATTCTGAAAAACAATAAAGTAAATCATCATTAAACACTTAGTTGACATTAGAATCTTTAATAATAAGAAAAATCAATGGAAGGCTGCAATTGGAAGAAAGTAATCACAATGTCATTGAAGTTGTGAGAAAGTCAATCAAATCAAAGTACTAGCAATTACTTAAGAACCATAAATGTAAAATTTAAAATAACATTGACATTGTGATAAAGGTGTAATCTCAAATTGCAATGAGTAATACCAATAATGGAAATTAAAAGAAAAATATGTGTCATACTTTTGTGGTTGAGATTATTATAATCCATCTAAAACTATTATCCTCTCAACTAATTTTTTAACTATTGTCATTTTAAAAGTGAAATAACATTGACATTACAATTTGGGTTAAAAATAACGTATTAAGTCTAAGGATATTTAAAAATGTGAAAGCACATTGTGCTGTAATTAGATTGAGATATCCAAGAAATAATATGGTATTTTCAATTCAAATAAGAGAGTTAGGCCAAAAAAAGAATTATGATATCACAGTACTATTCCAAGATTAAGAAAAATGAAAATTATTATGGAATGATGGTAATGGTTTTTTATTCAAATTGAGTTTATATTAATGATTAATCTAATTTTGGTCAAAGTTACCATTTTAATACCTATTAACTTTTATTTAATATTAATTGGTGATCTACTTTCTTAAAAAACTACAAGTTATAATAATATCAATTCATCATTTATGTAATATATATATATATATATATATATATATATATATATATTAATATATATTAATAATACATTTGATAATTAGTTTTAATGTATATTACTATGATTAATATTTGTATTAACAGATAAAAAAATTAAATGATGTGTTAATGATGAATTAATTTGTTTATTTTAAAAATAAAAATACAAAAATTGTATAGAATATGAATTTAAGTCTTATACATTAATAATTAAAATCATAATTGCGGATTTTCTTACAAAATATTTAACGTTTGGTAACAAACTACATAACAGATGTAACAGAGGAAACAGAGTGATTCAAGGTTTGGTCTCTGAGACAAGTGCTTCCGCCATCTCTGATCCGAAGCAAAGAAAAGCTTATGGAAACGTAATTCTCACCCTTTTCTGGTTCATCTCTCCCTTCCCAACAACACCCATCAAATTCAATCTAACATACACAACCACTCACAGCTAAACCCTTCTCTCTCACACAATAAACAGTAACAAGAAAGAAAACTGTTCCAGTAATAACAGATCCATTTCTCTCTCCACCTCACCTTCTAAAAGCTCGCCTTTTCTTCAATTCTCTCAAAACCCTAATCCTCTCAGCCCTCTGATCCACACCGTTTTCCATGTCTGGGATGTATTTACATTTGGGTCTGTTTCTGTGCATACTTTTTGTGTGCTGTTCAGCGACTTCGTCTTCTTCCTTCGCGTCGCGCCGTTCAATCCTTCGAGAGGTCAAGAACGCTGTTAATCATCCCGATTACGCCATTGAACTGAACGGCACGAATTTCGATGCCGTTCTCAAGGAAACCCCTGCTACTTTTGCCATTGTAGAATTCTTTGCCCATTGGTTAGTTTTTGCAGTTTGTATTAAGTCGTTGTGTTTTATGTGTTTCTAGTCGGGGAATTGTGTGCAATCTCTTTTGGGTGTTAAAAAGTTTGGGCTTTTATGGATTTTACTTCGAGGGTGGGAGTTTCTTTATTTTTTTTATTTTTTGTTTTGGATGATAGACTCCATGGTTTGATCTGAAAAGTGGATCTGTAGTAACAGTTGCGAGGTGATAGTATGGATTCATGACAAATTAATGGAAGGGTTTTGGAAATTTTAATTGATTGGTTTGTTGAGTTTGCTTTTTACAGTAGATAGTTTTTTCAACGGGTACTTCTAGTAGTTAAGGTAATTGATGCCATGGGTAGTAAAGGGTTAAAAGAAGCACAATACAGTGTGCTATATTTTCAAGTCTTCACTTGAAAATTGTCGTTATCTTTTGTTCACTTCACTCTGTTCCCTCCTGGCAGACCTCCTTGAGTAATCTCCTCAACAAAAACTTATAGGAGAAGAAAATAAGATGAATCACATGGTCTAAAAATTTATATTTAATCTGGTTCATGTTTGATCAAACATTATTTCTGGGAAATATGCCATATTTTTCAAAATCTCTCTTTGAAATCTGTCAAAAATATGCACCTCAACTTTTTCAACATCTTTTCTGTTTAACTTCTCTATGGGAAAATATTAATGGTAGGGTTGTCGTGCAGCAAGCGCAGCTAGTTATGATGAAGAAGATACCAAGTGTAACACATGACATATACATGCTTTACAAAACGAGCTCAGTATTTTTTCTTTAATTGATCAATTTTTGTTTACTTATATTTGCTTAATTACTTATATTCGTGCAGCAAACTTCTGAAGTGATATTGGCGTTCACATTCAAAAAATGTTTGAGAATAAAGTCATTTTTAGTTATAGTTTTAAATATCTATTCTTATTGTCAGATAATTGGATTATTTTAAACATGCGGATTAGTTTTTACCATTTTATATATTCCCTCTCTTCCATCTTTAAGAATGAAATATGAGGACAAGAAATTCTCATTTTCTGTTTTGTCCCTTTCTTTGTCAGGTGCCCTGCATGTAGGAATTATAAGGTATTGTTTGCTAAAAAGTATAATTAGCTTTTTGTTAGTTTTCTGTTACAATTTAACGCATCATGGTATGTCACTGAAATTTGAATGTAGCCACACTACGAAAAGGTCGCCAGATTATTTAATGGACCCGACGCAGTGCATCCAGGAATCATACTAATGACAAGGGTAGATTGTGCATCAAAGGTGCGTGCACCTTATCTTGCATTCTTAATACGGCCAAGGTGATATTTAATGTTTATATCTTATACTGAACATGCCCTGGCAATTGGTATCTCTATTTTCTATTTTTTGGCAGCACAGATAAATACTAAACTATGCGATAAGTTTTCTGTTGGTCATTATCCTATGCTTTTTTGGAGCTATCCTTCTAAATTTGTTGGCGGTGGTTGGGATCCTAAACAAGATAAAAATGATATACGTGTGATTGATGATGCACGCACTGCTGATCGGTTACTTAGTTGGATCAACAAGCAATTAGGCAGGTACGAGGCATAAATAAACTCATTGTTGATAATTATATTATGGTAGGTAAATATTTTATCTAAGCTAGATGATGATAGGAGAATATTTTATTAAAGCCAGATGCTGTATATGAATTCGGAATATCAACTCAGTAGACATACAATGATTACAAACTGGGCACTAGGCAGTATGGAAAAATTTAAGTTGTAACTGCTGGAGTCTAAAATTATGAGGTTAAATCTGATGGATGCTGAAATTTGTCATGATATAATTTGCTTTAATCTGATGGAAGTTGTATGTGCAATGTTCATGATGTTGCAGTTCGTTTGGCCTGGATGATCAGAAATTTCAAAATGAGCTTCTTTCATCCAATGCCTCAGATCCTGAACAGGTCCATTTTTTCACGCACCCACATGTTTGATTTCCTTCCGTTGTATATTTGAAGATATTAATGTTTATGGTATTCATGACTTGGAAAGATTGCCAGAGCTATCTATGATGTAGAAGAGGCAACTTCTACAGCTTTTGACATCATCTTAGAGCACAAGGTAGATTATCTATTTTCCTTTATTGCTCCTTTTGTGCTTATTGGTTTGGGTGATACTACAAATGCTTTATGTTTGGCAGATGATAAAACCAGAAACTCGTGCTTCACTCATTAAGTTCCTTCAGCTTTTGGCAGCTCATCATCCTTCTAGGAGGTAAGACAAAGCTTTTACTGATATGCATGATCCTTTCTTTGCTCAGTGTTTAGTGTCAAAATTCATGTTCTGGATTTCTTTCAGATGCCGGAAGGGTACTGCTGAATTTCTTGTGAGCTTCGATGACTTGTACCCAACAGATTTTTGGTCAACTAAGCAGGAAGATGATAATAGTTCAATTAGGAACCTCAAGATTTGTGGGAAAGATGTGCCTCGCGGATACTGGGTAGGATCTCAATACTTGTATTACACCTTTTACACATTTGTGTAATTGATGAATATTTTAATCCTTTTTTAAAAGTTACCATATTACGTTAATTGTAGTTTAATTATTAATTATTAATGGCTGTTGGATTTCATTATTTATTGCTAAGAAGTATCTGCAAGCATGCTTTATATATTTGAGAAAAAAAATGTCTTTTAATGTCAATGGGCGATTCTGTTTGGTATACTTGTCTGTCATATGCTTTGTCCTCAGGGCTTTCCTATACAAAGAATTGGTTTGATAATAAGCATTGCTTTCACTATTTGTTAAGCACTTATACATGGGTAAAGGGCCAAAGTGGAATTTTCATTGTTGGCAAGTGTGGAGGAAGATTGGGGTTGGGGGGGGTGGAAGGATGAGAGCTAGGCAATCCTCTAGTTGGTTGTGAGTGCTATTGCAGTGTTGCCACATTCAGTGAAGTTTTCCTTCTCTGATGCTCAATATGTTTTTCATATTACCCTGTAATCAGAGCACTGTTCTCAGTATTTCCTCCCTTAATATACAGAAAATTCTGTTCCTATCGTCATCCAGTCCTGGTCACCACACAAAAGAGGAAGAGAGAAGGTATGTATAGGGAGGGACTTCTAAAAAGAAAAGGAAATCAGTGAGGCAAAATAGGTAAAAAAATTACATCGAAAGTGTCCAAAGTCTTTGCATATCAATAGTAAAATTTACCTTGAGAAACAATGCTAAGGCCAAAACATTTTGATATGCAACAGATGTAAGGGATCAATATGGAGAAAGTCGTAGAACACTTTCACCTTATTAGATATAGTGGACGCTTATTTTGGTTCTGTGTGGAACACTTTCACCTTTTTTTGTATGACAAATGTAAGGGGAAACCCTGGAAAATGTAGGCAGTCATTTCTGTTACACTAAGTAACTGTACAATGGATGCATACGCATCTGTGTCAAACTTCCCCATATGGAATTTACTATGGCTATAATGTCAACCCTACAAAAAATCATAGAGCTGTCTTTATAGTCTTCTGCAATTGTTGAAGAAAATAACCTTATTATAGTGTTATTACTTATTTGGTGAAGTTGTATTTACTCTCAAATAGTATTATGTTCGGTGCGATTTGAAGATCAAGATACATGCATAGTATGTTTAGTATCTTTATTTTATTATAATTCATGATATTGCCTTCATTCATTAAATTTTGAATTCTTAGTTTGAAAATTCCTGATTATTTTCTTTTATTTTGACTTTTCTTTTACAGATGTTCTGTCGCGGCAGTAAGAATGAAACCAGAGGATTCAGGTAAATACTTTACCGCCATATTCTGTCTAGTTCTTTGTATTCAATTAAATATATTGAACTTTTTCGTATCAGCTACCCTATTTTCATTCAAAAATAAGTTGATAACCCCTTATTTTTAATCTGTAACTATTTTTGTATGCGAAGGAGTGTGTATACCAAAGATTGAGACCCATGTAAGAAACCTTACATCATGCGTTGACTGCAAACCATCGATTACAAAGCAGCATGCACCTAGGGCTGTCAAAGTGAGCCAACCCAGCTGGCATGCGTTGAACATCCAAACTATTCAAAATTTTTGAACAACATTCTAAATTTTAAAATATTAAATTGTCAACCTACATAATTAGGAGCAGTAAATAATTATGATAAGATAATTTACGAAAAGAATGATAAAAAAATTATAAAGGATTATTGTTGGTGGGTTACATGTCAACCTACATTCAACTTGATTCAAACCTGTTTAACTTGCAGATTGAGTGAATCAGGTTTAATTTGACTCACATTTGAAAAAACATAATTTTTTTCAACCCAATTTGGCTTAAACCCATAATGAGATAGGATGGCTCACGGATTTGAATCTATTTTGACATCTTTAACTGCACCAACTGGTTTAACAGAAATCCGGGTCATTGTGTCAGAAGTTTTGTTCATTTAATCTAAGCTTGTTAATTTGACCAGACAAAAACTTGTTTGAACTGAATTTTTTATTCAACCAAAACTATCTTAGTCAAATAAAATTCCATATTACAAAGTTATGTATATGATATTTACTTATGGGTTGATATCCTTTATTGATTATATCTTATAGGATAAAAACTTGTTTGAACTGTATATGATGTTTACTTATGGTTATTTTATGCTAATTTAAAATTTTGCTTAAGTTTATTTCTTATGGTTTCTTTTTGTTTGTTACGATGAATATTTAAAATATATATAAATTTGATTATTATTAGTTCAATCACAATCAAACAAAAGAATACCTTTATTGAGTCAATGATTGATACCATTTATAAGATGTCTTCTGCAAACTCTATATACAACTAATGGTTACCCCCTCTTATATCTGTTGTTACAGCTGTGGATTATGGGTTCTTCTGCATTCACTCTCTGTGAGGATAGAGGATGGAGAGAGTCAGTTTACATTCAACGCAATATGTGATTTTGTTCACAACTTCTTCATCTGTGAGGAATGCCGACAACACTTTTACAAGATGTGTTCAAGGTAAGGGAATTGAGTATCACTGAAGTTGTTGATCAAATTCAATTTCTTTCTACTCCTGTAATTCGAAATAAATTTTCAGTGTTACTAGTCCTTTCAACACGGCCCGTGAGTTTGCACTCTGGTTGTGGAGTTCCCACAACAAAGTGAACGAACGATTGATGAAAGAAGAAGCATCACTAGGCACCGCTGACCCCAATTTTCCAAAGACTATTTGGCCTCCAAATCAACTTTGCGCTTCCTGTTACAAAGTCCTTGATCAGAAGAGCAACAAAATTGAATGGAACCAAGACGAGGTCTTTAAGTTTTTGACTGATTATTACGGTAAAACACTAGCGTCTCTGTACAAGAACAGGAATATGGACGGAAATGATGGAGCCGAAGGAGCTGGAGAAGATTTAATAGTCGCAACTAATGCAATTGTGGTGCCTGTGGGAGCTGCATTGGCTATTGCTGTTGCTAGCTGTGCCTTTGGAGCACTTGCTTGCTACTGGCGTTCGCAGCAAAAGAGTCGGAAGTATTTTCACCACCTACACTCTTTAAAGAACATTTGATAATTAGGAGGGTAATGAACTCTTTCAAAAATTAACCAATGACTGGGTCCTGAAGAATTAAAAGGGGTGGGTATATGGAGAGAGATAGAGTGAGAGATTGTGTTGAAGTTATTGAGATTCTTATATATTACTTCTTTTTGTTTGCATAATGTTTCAGGCCTAGGAGAACGTGGAAGTAGGAATTGTAGACAAGTAAACTTCAAGGCATGTGAGGTGCGTAGCAGCCTTCATAGGCATCCAATTCATGGTCTTACTCCAAAGAGTCTTGCCGACTTCCTTTTTGAATGCTTCATCAATAGAATGTACAGAATACAATTCTTGCTCTGGACACCATTACTGATTTGTGCTATTTTCTTTCACCTTTTTTTTTTTGGCCTTGAGTCACACATCTACTATACAACCTAGGATTTTGGGGGGAAAGGAGCACGCGACATGTAACATTTTTGCTTTGTAATTTGGTCTTATTTTTTCAATATCAAAGTAACTGTATAAGCTAAAAGGCCTGACTTACATAGTACGGTTTCACGTTTACCAAACATTTGAATGAAATCAAAGTCTAAAATCATTTAAAGGTCTTTATGGTTCGGTTGAGCTTTTATTTTTATCAGTTTCCTTGTTAAATTATCTTTGATTAAATCCATTCTAGTTATAGAAATCTCCAACCAGGTAATTGTCTGTGAATGATTGTTATTATTAAGATTTTAAGTTTCATTCTCCAGAATAGTTCTTGTAATAAAATTTACGTTAGATGGACTGTACTCTTCCTCTATTTTCTTTACACTCAGTCAAACATGCCGCATAATCAACTTGTTACCAATTGTACTTCTGCCATTGTAAAGATCCATTCAACTGTAAATGTTATCCAATAGCAAATTTTAAAAAATTAAACAGAAATTTTAGTAAAACCCGTTTTGTAAATATGGGATAAAAATAATGAAAATAGGACTGACTGACAATAAACAGTGGGAATTGGTTGGTTGTGTATTATTGGTTAGGCATTCATCCTATCCATCCAAGTGCAATTAAAGCTACACCTTCATGCTGCTCCTGTAACTGAATCATAGACAGTTGTCAACTTAGATTACCAGGTAGTGCCAGAAGCAGTCATTCGTTTGGCTTAGAGAATCATATTGTGAAGTGGTTATTATTGTTTGGTTACGAAGGACTGAAGAAAAAACTGAAAGCAGACCAGGTAACAATGACCGATTAAGACTTGAGTGTGACTATACTAAGAAAATCAATAGAACAATTGAAAAGGAGTGCGGCGCACATATCAAGACCCTGGATCATGAGTTTCAACTAGTGATTAACAAGGATGCCATGGGAATATTACTGCATATACAAAGTCATTTTCTATGGCTTTTCATTAATTCATAATCTGGCCATTACAAATAACATGAAACTCAAGATGATAGACAAAACTAGCATCCTATGATGAAATTAATGCCCCAAAAGTACCTACCGATCTTTGATTGCAGTATACACATGCCATGCGTTTTTTTATATCTAACCATTTAATTTTTCTCTATAATTATAAATTTCTATCTGTACATCTGAACAATTCCAATCGGTAAATAAACAGTAATTTAAATGTATAACTTGCTGTTTCCAAGACTTCCCGAAGAGTAGCTATGGCAGAGGGACTAGGTAACACAAGTGGCATGCAATGCCTCCTTATGAGCTACGAACATCTTAATTTCAGTGTCCCCATCCTAAGCAAACTCCAGGTTCTCAAGAAACTTGTCTCCATCTAATTTACATGAAAAAAAATCAGAAGAAAAAGTGCAGCATCTTAAACCAGGAGCTTTTCATCCTTCAATTACTTTAAGTGGTTACCGGCTATACTATTTTTACAGTACATGTATGATATGAGGCTGAGGCTGGGGCTGCAAATCTGCTTGCTCGCTTTCATCGTCAGATGAAATGGCCAAGGCATTAAGATGCTCCTTACAGTTACAACAAGCAAAAATATCAGAGACTTCATTCTATGCAAATATATGATTCATGTGATATAGTAAAGCATGGGAAAGAGACAAGAGGTTGATCCATGGCAGATACTTACTCGATGCTGTCTCCGATGGCGCTGGATTAATGCCACTGCTCTAACCATGAAGTATATTGGAAGAACAACTCCCACAGTCCGAAACAACAACAGCTATAAAAACTCCATTAAATTGAATAAACCCTAGTAAGTACGAGCACGATCTATGCACTTGTTAAAATTACAAGTTGAGCTATGCAAAACGTACCAAAAAGAGTGGGAAATAATACTCCTTATTTCCACTAATTACAAGGGGAAGTGTGTGTCTTAAAATCAGAAGAAGCATGAACTGCACAAGAGAAACAGAGATTGGAAATGTCACAATCAATAGGAGTAAGGGCATAGTGGCATACATGCATAAAAGAGACAAGAGATGTTACAATGACAACAATTGAACGACAGCAAATCACACTTCCTGTAACAGAGGCTGAATACTGATCATAGTTAGAAGTGTTAACGTTTTGATCAGTGGGGACCATGCTAACCAAATGTGTACTATTCAAGTCTCTTCTTGAAATCTCCCAATTCCCCCTGACATAAACATCGTTGGAGCACATTGGAAAATGAAAATATGAAAACAAGAATCACAGATTAACTTGTGGGGGAGGGGGAGAGTAAGAATTTTTTACGTGAACGGTACCTGAAACTCATTGGAATACGTCCAAACTGAAATAGTGGTGGAGGAGCAGTATAACCTGGCCTGAATTGCTGAATTAACAATGTAGGGAAATCACCAATTAAAAAAATAAACCAAGTTAATCATTTGTCAGGCTTGAGTTGCTGAAATTTACAACATAGTCAAAATAACCAATCAACCAAAATCAGGTGAAAGATATGACATCTAACAACACGTGAAACCCAAATAATTGAGACGATGCCAAGTATGCAGAAAGAGTGTGAGAATCAGGGATGAGAACAAATTTAAGTTTACCTGGTGGCATATCTCACAGGTGGTGTCACCCTTCTCATTACACCATCGTTGTATACATCTACGGTGAGCGTACTGCAAAAAAATCAATAGAAGCCTATAATATTCGTATGAGCTAAATAAAAATTTGATCACTAAATCCAGAAATTACTCCTTGTGAGCTGTGTTCATACAAAGCAATGCCTCTATTAATGCAACCGAGTCACTGAATTACAAGCACACAAATAACTTTTAGAATTTATAAATAATAAACCAGTTAAAATCACTAAATTTAGTGTTCATCACAACAGATTTGGTTTTCCATTAAATTTTGAAACGCAGACACCATGAATTCTCGTTACAAATGACAACACAAATTAAAATACTCAATCATTTCACTTATCAAAGCATATGATTATGAATATACTAGAAAATTAACTAACCTTCAAACTACCACAACAAGAGCAGGGTGTCTCCATATTGGTATCTTCATCGTCATCATGACATATCCTGCATTCTACCAGCTTCCCAGGAAATTTTATATCATCCAGACCCACTTTCATCAAATTGAGATCAATTTTCACGTCATTCACTGCTGAGGATGCAGCCAACATAGACTTATTCCTGCTTTCAATTGCAGCTTCTAATGTGGATTCAGTAAGCAATCGATCGACCAGTAATTCAAAGTGATCCCCCATCTTTAATACCACAACTGAATGCTACACTCCAAGGAAATTCTAGATTGTTTGTCCAAACAACCTCTAGACCATGTAACTTTCCTTCAGAAATTCTGGAAATGAAACCCACATGCAAGTAAAGAAACAAAAAAAATAAATGCATATCAGCAACATCAAGAAGCATATTTAGAAAAGGTCAATTTTTCCGTTTGGGTGCTCATAAAATTGGAGAATTTTATCTTCATGTCGATATTCCCAGTTAGCTGGACCCCACATAATGCTTGTTGAAACAGGGGGTCAATATCATAAACACAAAGGTCCAAAAGCGGAACAAACACACCCCCTCCACAACAACAAATATATTTCTTTTTAGAAAAAAAAACAAAGTTAATCGAATCTAAGAAACTGTTACAAACATCAACAAAAGTGATAAATTAAACTGAATCATTAATTTCAAAATTCTGTGTCAGAAAACAAGGAATTTGCATTTACAATGAGAAACACAGCAACTGAAAAAAAGGGTGCACCCCCAGAACCCATTAAGTCCCAGTGAGAGGAAAAAATTAGACAGAAAAGAAAAGTACCGAAAAAAAAAGTTAAGGGGGAAAGAGGAGACATACCCAGATGAAAAAAACGAAACAATAGAACAAAAAGCAAGCACCTTTACGCAGAGAATGACTTAAAAAGAGGAAAGAAGCATCGAAATTGAAAAAAGAAGGGTGGAAAGGAAATGGGAATCTTACAAGAAGGGGATCGCATTTTGTTGAAGCTAAGAAAGCTTTTTGAAACCTTTTTTGCATTTATTTGCAGAGAACTGGCGATAAAAAAAGAAGGGGGAAAGTTCTCCTTCTACAGACTTGAGGGAAAGAAGAGGTTTGGGAATGAAGCAAGAGATTGAGTGTGGCTGATGTGTAAGGCAAATACAATGACAGATGCGAATTTTGATAGTTTCCTTTGTTATGTTGTCTGAAGAATGCTCTTATTTATAAGAATGAATGTTGATTGCGAGAGAAGAGGTTGGGACCGCCATGAATATGATTCTACTTTTGCTTCCTTATTTCACCACCGTTCTTGTTAATGTCATTTTTCTTCTGTTTCTTCCTCTTCTTTTTTTATCCCAATTTTTCTCTCTCCTTCGTCCTTTCTCTAACTAACTACCTCACCCATGGGCTTGGTGTGCCACCAACGTGTCCCAACTGAATAATAATAAAATAATAAATAAAAAAAATATTTAGTTTTACTTAGATGTTTTGTGTTAATTTTTTTAATCTAAATTATAGATTTCTAGAGAAATAACTCGAAGCTAAATTATATAGTTCACTGCAAATATAGCCTCTTTTATTATGTTAAAGCCGTAATCGTAACTATATTTTTATTAAAATAAAATAAAATTGATTATTCTTTTATAATAATTTTATTTTAAAAATTATATTTTGTATCCACAAATTGCGACTTATCTGGATGATTGAACTTCACCTAATGCGGTTTCAATCCAATAACTCACACCATCAGCACTTGATTTTTTATAAAAAAAAATTATTTAATCAGTTTTTAAATGGTTATTTATATTTGTATATGTATTTAGTATTTAGTAATTAGTATAATTAGTATAATTTCCTTAACAGATGTCTTAATTAAGAATTATCACTTGCCTGCTAAAATATATTTTTACTTTTAAAAAGAATTCGTTAGAAAAATAACTGAATCAACAATTTTGAATGAGAAATGGTTCGTCATATAATACCGATTAGGAATGTGCTTTCTGTTAACATAGGTTTTAATTTAACATAAATTAAAAAGTCCAAAAACAAAAGATTCATATAATAAATAAATTTTCTATTGTTGATATAACCATTTTTTAAAATATTTTTATTTTTATTTTAATAATGATAATTTTATTTGAACTTACAACTGATTAATATAGTTAAGTACATTTATTTTTAATAATTATTACATATATAATTAAATTAAAAATTTTATCAATAATTTTAATTTTTAAAATATAAATATAAGATGGAATATAAACTTTGATTTTTTAATGAATATTTATATTGATTGATATGTGAATAAATATTAACTTCTTTTTAAGGAATAATGATACTTAGACATAAAATTATATATATTTCAGTTTTTATTTTAATTATTTTATTATAATAGCTTGATGGTTTTAACAAAAGCTGTACATAAAGTATTAAAAAGTATGTTTATGATTAAACTCAAATTCATCTTAATCTTGTTTATACATGTAAACCCTAACTATATGTAAACTCAAATATGTTTATACATGTAAATAATAATTATATGTAAATTTTCTTAAGGTATTTAATAAAAATGAAAAGTGTGTCTATCTTTACGATAAATATTCGGTTAAACTTAATCCAACTCATAGCATGTCCATTAACAATTTTTCATAAGATTTATTCACTTTAAATTGCTCCTACTATGTTACATTTTTTAATGTCTGGATAACTATTTTTTCTTTTCAAATCAGTGTTATAAAATATATGGTTATTCTTTATTTTTAGGATCCAAATTGTTTTAGTATAAAGTTGATTTCTTAATTTTTTAATATTTTAATGTATGGTATGTTTGTATGGTCTTGGAGATTAAAATTTATAAATACAGATTAAAAATAAAAATCTAACTATATTTATTACAAATTTAAGATCTCATTAAATTTTTTTAATACAGATAAAAGATAAGAATTTATTAAACAATGGATTGTGATTAGGATTTCGATTAAATTAATTACTAACTTCACCTTACACATGAAACATTTAAGATTTTCACTTAATTATTATATATTTCTTAGTATAATTTTTTCATAAAACCATAATCTTAATATTCCGAGACTGTCTAAATAAATAAATTTTTAATGGAATTATATTTACTTTATAAATCTCATTATTTTAGATGACATGTATTTAAAAATAAAAAAAACAAAAAGTTTTGTGTGTCAAATTTTATAGACGGCGTTTAATGCATGGTTTTACCCTTCGCTTTCACTCTCTACGTTTCGTAGGAACGAGTTATTTCTTTCACTTTCAGCATAATCAAACAAGCAATTAACCATTTTTTCTTCATCATCTGTTACAATCTTTTATTACACTTTGGTGAAGTAAAAGCTTTCTTCATGCCACCACACATTACATTATATACTCTCTTTTTTTTCTTGTAATTTTATCCCTCCTTTGACATTTTTATACTAATAACAATTTGTTTATTACTTTGTTTGTATAAATCGACGTATATATTTTTCAAAATATTCTAAAAGAAAAATATTTTGATTATTTTATTATTATGATTTATTTTATCTCATTATTTTAGATGACATTTAACAGAAATTGCATCAACTTTCATTATATATTTATATTCTTACGTGTGAACCGGAGAGTTTTTTTTTATAGACATGACGATGGTATGAAGAAATTTTACCTAACAATTATTTTATCATTTGTATTATCTCATTGCAACTTTTGACAGCCACGTACAATTCTTAAATAGTGTAAATACATGATCTTTCGTTGATGTAAAATTGTAAAAGTTTTAAAAAAATGCTTGTTATCATTATATTAAAAAATAATAATCAAATAATTCAAATTAAATAGACAACTGTGACCAAAACGGTTGTCATGTTTTAAAACACAAAACAAAATTAATATACATGTTCAACCATGCACTCTAATAAAGTTGTTCAACTTATTTTTGTTGAGTCGGTAAAAAGTATTTAATGACTTTGATAATAAAATTTTCCCAATAGTATAATACAGTTAAAAACATAAAACGAGTCCTATAATTGTCCCATATTTATTTTTAGAAACTATTAAGAATCATTGCTTACGTAAGCTTTTGTTCATGTATAACAATTTTCACATCAATTTCTCCAATAATAAATTTGAAACCCAATTATGTATATTCACACAAAGACAAAAACTGAATATATTAGTTGCAAAACGAAAAGAAAAACCAGACACTTGTTGACACCTACGACGCAGGAAATTAATTTCCTTTTTGACTTGAGACATTTTCCATTTGCATATGCTGTTCAATATATCATTTTCCTCTACCACCAACTCCATTGAGTAAAAATATAAATAACTTTTTCTTATTAATTATGCTCACGTAACGATTTATGCTAAATGGCAGTAAATAAATGAAATTTTTAGACTGTCACATTAGAATGTGTGAAAATCATTAGTGCAGTCAGGAGAAACGACACCGGTTATTTTTGTTGATAGGCACCGGTTCTTGAACCGAGACATACTCAGGTGAGGTAAAAAGTGGTAGACTTTATGCCTCGATTCTGAACCGAGGCATAAAGTGACAAGATATTATTGTCTCGGTTCAAAATCAACCGATGTAGTAACATATATATTTTTTTTCGTTGGACTTTATGCCTCGGTTCCCTGGTGAACTGATGTCGTTTCTCTCCCTCTACTGCCTCGGTTGGAGCTTGAACCGGTGCCATAGGGGACTTTCTGCTTCGGTTGAAGCCTGAACCGGTGCCATAGGGTCACTTTATGCCTCGGTTGACGCATGAACCGATGCATATTCCCTTGTTTTTTTTAAGAACGTGTCTGTTTCTGCAACATTCCCAACTGTAGAAACAAACCTGCATATTTTACAGCCATAACTGTCCAAAATAATCCAGAAACGTATATTTTGAATGAAAATTATATTAAAACACACATACATTTAATGTAATAAAAAATCAACTTCTTAGAAGCATAAACCAATACAATGTAATATATAGACAAAAACGCAGAGTGTGAAAGCCGATCAACAACGAAAAATGTCCGCTTTTAAGAAGCTATAAAACCTCAGCACAAAAATGCAATATATAGACAAAAACAAACAACACACATTGGTTAGTCTCATTATTTCTAACCTTAAAAGTTTATTTCATCACCAAATACCCCAATTTAAACAATTTAAAATTATAATCCCTAATTTCTATATACCTAATTCAAAATTATACATAAGTGAGAGCATTTGTCATATATGAAATAGATTCAAAAATGAATTGCAATAATGTACAACATTTAAATTTACTATAAAAGGATTAAATACATTCAATTTTTTGACTTGGGACGGGTCCCACTTCGGCCACCATTGTCTTTATGGATTGAATCATAAAAAGATCACCTCACGTGGACTCTGAACCAAAGACTCTGTCCAACCAAAATAAAAACCCTCCTCCTCTCCCTTCCATTAATTATAGTGTTTAGTTTAACACCCTCTCAAATCTCTCTCGTTTCCTCCACTTCCACTCTAACCAAAACCCTTCATTTACTCCTTATAAACCATCACAACCATAGCTAAACCCACTTATTATATATATAATTAAAAATCTCATCATCATAACAACAAAGAATATGGAAAACAGTAAAGTTTTTCGTGATGAACACAGTCATAATCAACAGTGCATTATTGGGATTTGGCTGCAAAATATCAAGTTTCAGAATCAGAATTCAAAACCTCATGCAATGAGTGAGCATAAACATGAATCATCGTCCCAAATTTTTGTTCACAAACATATTCCAAAGGCAAAAATGCTGCTATTGTTCCAAACTGTGTTCTTTAATTTTTCTTCCTTCCTCTTTCTCATACATTCCATAGATAATATACTCATTCCAACATTATTCTACGCTATCTACAAGATCACTTTTGGCTTAGAAAGAAAAAAGTTACAGAATTACAGTGTTGAAAACAACGTTTCATATCCTTACTTTATAATTATTATCAGCAAAAACACAAACAACGTGTCAAGCATCCACCAATGTTAACTAATATAAACAATTAACCTGCCAAGCATCCACCAATTATTATCAGCAAAAAACAATCAACCAACCTCGATGCAGGCAGCAAGATTGAAACAGCGGTGGAGGCAACACAGGCGGAGGCAGTAGTGGCGGAGGCAGCGGCGACGGAGGCTAAACCGGCGACAGAGGAGTGGAGTCGTTGGAGGAAGCACCGCAGGCAGGAGCGGCGGGACACTAATGGCGCGACGGCGAAGGAAGAAGGCGAGACCAGCACAAGGTGGCGCGGCAAGCCAAGGAGTGGCAAAGGTGGAGGAACCCGCAGAAGAAAGCACTACGCAGAGGAAGAAGAAGAAGTTGTTGCGCGATGCAAATGCAATGTGTAGGTTAAGTTTAGTAAATGTAGACGACCTACTACCTCTATTGCTCATAAACTCGAAGTAATAAACCATTTGGCACCGGTTAGAAAGCCAACCCGAGGTCTAAAGTGGCGGACATAATCAACGACTTCGGTTCCCTGTTGAACCGATGCCTTATGTCTGGCGTAGCATGAAGAGTTGCAGGCTTTTGCAGGTGTAGCAGGTAAGCAGCAGAGATATAGGCCTCGGTTGCCTAGCAAACCGAAGCAGTAAGGCAGCGTATAAACATCGGTTGCATGACTACCCGAGGCAATAGGCCTTTTCAAATTTATTTCAAACAGAATGGTTGATCTGCGCACTAGTATAGACCTCGGGTCCTATACTAACCGGTGCATTAGGTGATTTTCGCCTCGGATTTTCGGTGAACCGATGTATATTTGGTTATATGCTTCGGTTTTGGTATAACCGAAGCCTATATGGCGAGTTAAAAACCATATTTTTTACTAGTGAATGTTCTCATTTCTAATTTTTAGTTAAACTTTCCCACGATGCAGCTATCAATGTTTTGGTTCCTTTCCCTTAAAAGAAAACCCTCTTGAGAAAAACAATAAACACAATCTGGTAGTTGAAACAAAGTGATAGTTAATCGTTGAAAATTCAACTATAAGTCAAAGTCTCACGTTAGATAGAAATGAGAAAGGAAAACAATATATAAAGATAAAAACCCATTAACCTTTACGTGATTGGATTCATATTTCATTGATGTTTGTGTCTTTCCGATGAATCATTTCTTTCTTCGATAGATTCGACAGTGGTATCAGAACCGATGGTTTCTTTTTATACTAAATTTGAAATGAAAGAACATTATAATTATGATTAGAAGATAATTAAGTATTAGGTTAACCCACGGCAATTATGATGTCTGACTGGTTAGGTTGAGCAAAGTCTAAGGTATGGACTTTATTCATATGCATAATGTCAATGTATGCCATTTAATACATGATGAAGTCACCCTCTCTTTATATTTTTAATACTGAAGGTGCTTGTTCTTCTTCCTGCTCCATTATAATGATGGAGGGGCTATGCAAATCTCCTTCGTACGAAAATCAGATTCCAATTATTGTGTAGGTGAACGACCAAAACTAATTTAGGAGTTTATAAGTGCACGGAAGAATATCAAAGATGGTGCTTCATGCAACTTATTTTGACTTATTTAGAAACTTTTTAGTCAAAACACGAAAAGCCAACATGGCCAGAAACTATACATGTTTGTTTAATCAATTATTGTCAAGTCATAAGTTAGTAGATTTGTTAATTAGGTTTGTAGATTCAAACTTTTGTGTCGCCATCATTGAAGGAAAAAGGAAACTAAAAATGCCTTATTAATTTAGAGCTATTCTCTTGAAAGTTGAAATCATTCATCAACTGCAACAAACTAACAAGACATGTCGATATTTGGATATAATTATGAATATCATGCTTCTTATTTCTTGTTACTCGGACACTGACTTTTTACCTTATGATCATTCCTAGTAAATCAAACTATATATATGTACAAGTACAACAAAACAACACTAAGGCACCATTTTATGTAAAGCTCTTTTCTCCCTGCACTCCCATAATTTCTAATTACATCCCGCAATTTATAAAATCACCATTTTATCTTTTATAAAGGTGACTTCTATATCACTTGTTTTGAAATTTTTTTAAAATAATTTTTCTGTAATTTTCAGGATTTCTGGAAAAGAGTTCTATATGAAATGTATTATAGAACGAGCTTTATGAAAAAAATATTTCAAAAACCAATCTTTTAAAATGTACAAGATAAAGATAAAGGGACAATACACATAAGTATTTAAAAAGAATCTTATTAATGAACATATTCTTTCTATATATATATATATATATATATATATATATATATATATATATATATATATAAACTCATGTTAATATGTTGTTTTATTTTATGTAAAAAAAAATTTATATCCAAAAGGTAAGATTTTCATAATACGATTTTAAAATAAAATTTTTAAAGCATATAATATATCTTCTAAAATTATTTTTTCAGAGCAAGCTTTCCACCAAACCTATTGTTTTACTTTTCCCCTTTTCTTCTTCCACTCAAGGAGTACAACGACAATGGAGAATGGAGGTGTTGTTCAAGGTGATAGCGTGGTGCAGCAACAAAGAGTATTTTGGTCTTTTTTTTCTAACATAGAATCATTTGAAAATCTTGTTGACATCAATTGCTTGTCCCACGGAAAATGATCCTGAAAAATGAAAAAAAAAACTGAGAACAGAAATTAGAAGATAACAGATAGAGCAAATAACAGATTCATGTGCAGAATATATTGAAATTTAAATTTTGAATTTTGGACATTTTGTCAATTTCATCGAAACGTACCCACATTTGACTGTGAATGTTTGAACTAAAAACTGGAAAACCTTATCTGCGAAAAAATGGGAAAATAAAAGTACCCACATTACTTAAATGTTAATTGTTTTAAGAAAATTATAATATATTTGTTATTTAACTAATTTGTAGTAAATAGTAAAAAGTATCTAATTATATTTTGAAATTAATTTTATATACTAATTACAAATAAGTTAAAGTTAATTTGAATGTTTTATATTATGATGTTACCTGACTGTGGAGAACGTTTCCAGTAAAGTCCATTCGAAGGATATTGTGTTTAATATCACAACTTTTATGTTACTTTTATATTATATACTTTAATTTAAAAAATTAACAACTTAAAATATATTTATATTCTATTATGCTTTCATCATTAAAGAAAACTTAATTTAGTGTTGAGCAACACTTTGAACTTTCAATCCAAATATATTTTCAGATAATCATTTATAAAACTATTTTATCAACTACATCCAAAACATATTTTCAAAATCTTATTATGACTTTATAAAAATGAAGTAGCTATTACAATTCACAAATAAACATATTTAATAAAATTGTGTTTCTTAGACGTAAGTAATTAACAACTTTAATTACTACAATTTTCTTTTCTGTATGGATGTAAATGTTACATACAAAAATAGGTTGTTCGAAAACATATCTTAAAAATCATAATTATTATGACATACAAAAGAAAACCCAAAATAATAGTAAATATATTTATCAAAGCTAATATCCCAACATATAAATCAGGTACAACAACAATTACAATCATATAACTATCCTACAACACACCTTAAATTAATAGTCGCTATTTAAATCAAACAATCACATATTTACATCTCCTTCATTTACTTTGATTCTATTTTCAAAATAAATTCAACATTATTCATAAATTACTTAAGTTTTTAACATGTTTCGATAACTACTAAAACTAACAGTCTTATATACTTATACAAATAAACTTTATTTTAGCAACATTAATATTAATTCAATATTCATATATTTAATTTAACTTGCCTAAAAAACTAAAACTTTAAATATCTAACACATAAAAGTATTGTTATTAATAAATGCCACTAATTATTATTCTACTAAGTTGACACTTTTATTATAAAGAAATTTCTATTAAATAATCAATTTAATGTTTAACAAATTTTTTTCTAGATAGTAAATAAAATAAAAGATATGGTCCGTAGGTACATATAAAAGAAAAGATTCCTTTTTAATACATTTTATGATATAATAATTTTTTTATCTTATCAAACGTTTCATTGTAATATCATATCTATATATTATATATAATCACAACAATTAAATTTATAAATCTAAATATTATTTATTTAAGTATTGTAATAATTAAAAAAAAAGGCGGGTCTCAGACTTTTTAAAATATTGTTACGCGGCAACGCCACCTTTATGCTTCATAATGGAGTCCTCGCTCGCGCTCCTCTTCTTCATCCCCTCCTTCGTCTTATCCTCTCTCTGCCATGCACTACCGCGCGAAGCTGTATTTGACGCCGCCGATGTCCTCTTGGATTCAGGGTTCGTGTCTATGGCTCTAACACTAGAAGTCGTTGCCGAAAGGCTTCTAGAGCAGTCTCCTTCTGCCACCGTCTTCGCTCCCTCCGATTCCGCGTTCAAGAAATCTGGCCAGCCGTCTCTTGACCTCCTCCGCTTCCACCTCGCGCCGCTCCCGCTCACCCCGTCCAGTCTCTGCCTCCTAAGCGCCGGCGCAAGGATCCCGACAATGCTCCCCGGCCAGTCTCTCACCGTCACAACCTCTCCATCCGATCGCGCAATTTGGATTTGGACAATTCAACCTCCTTTTTCTTTAAATAACCTCCAGTATTCTGCGACTGATTGGAATCAATAATAGTTAATTTTATTTTGGATTTTCTTTTTCACGTATTCATTACAAATAGGTAGATAAAAAATAAAGTTATAATAAAGACATGCACAATACATTACAACCATATGCTTATTAGATAAAACATATACTAAAATTATTTTCTTTCCTTTTTATAATGTATACAAAAGCATAATGAAATAATAAAATCAAATGATCCATGATCATCTTTTTCTTTCCAAAGCACAATAAAGAATGAAATCTCCCATCCAAATGATCAATGACAAATCTTTTTCTATTTTTCTAACAAGTATAGGATCAAGGGCTCATATAATGCCAGATTAACTGGCATTTATCCACACATATCAGGGATGGAAGAAATTTGATAATGGGAAACTACAATACTCTGGATTCTATGAACAGTAGAGTATAAAATTGGAGAGATGTAAATTAATCTTTTAACACCCTATGAAAACTAGTAACTAAGGATTACTCATAAAGTTCTTTATATTGTAAACTAAAAAATATAATAGAAGGCTCAAGTGCTGACAACATTATGCACACTTATGTTTCAATGAGGACTTGTTTATCATTTTTATATGTTGGTTTAGTTTCCCTTTCCCTGCTAGAGTTAGACAATTCTAATTTATAGAATTACCAATCAAGTAAGCACTATAGTCTAAGGTTTAATACCTGATAACAACAACTAGGTTTCCCTTCAATTAGTTAATGGTAGAGTATAAAACAAGTAATCAGTCCTGGAAATTAACTTTCTCAGAAGTTAAGGTAGATGACTATTAAGAGAATGTAATATCCATAGGAGAGGCAGTAGTGGAACCAAGGGACAGCTGACAGTCCACAAGGATGAACAGCATGTGACACCAAAGTTTGTTAGGTGCAGTTGGTGACTCATCCCAAGATTGAAGGACTGAGGATAGTATTTATTAGGGAATGAGAATGGGGAAAAGGGGCAGGCAGGGTGATATTCCTCTCTTTTTCCTATGGGCAGTTCTCTTTGAGATCCCTGGTTTCTGTTGCTTCGTATGTAGTCCTAGTGACTATTTCTATTTCAGTACATAAATAACACACTTTTGAAAAAAAGTTTCTTCACAGCAATGGAAAACATATGAAGTGAATCAATCTTAAACAAAGCACCAGTTGGAATCACAAGAAGAAGCGAAGCAATTGTACTTTGAACAATGAAGAAATAAAAAAAGACTTGAAGAAACTGGATCCTGGAAGAAAAAGCTCTGGATACCATCTTAGACAAACCGAAAAGAGAGAGAGAATTGAACATGAATTGAGTCTTTTTATTATTGTATCACACTTAAAACCATGAGTACAAGATGTGTTTACACATCCTCAAAATTCAAAATTCAAAAGGGTCAAACAGGTTTTTCTCGTTTTCTTGAAACGCGTTGCCTTGTGCCACCAGAATATCGCTAACACCGTGAACCACGACCCTGTCGTTAAAGAATAGATCAGGGAAGAACACCGGAACTCCGTTAAGAATCAAAACGCCGTCAGATCTGGTGATGTTGATGTTGAATCCATCCAAGAACGTCGGCAACAGAAATCCGTCGCCGGAATTCACGAGATCGTTCCACAGAAACCGGCACGGTACGACGTGCCGGCGAAAGAACGAAGGATACTGGTCGAAATCGCTTATGCGGTTCATCACCGAGTCGTCCGCCGGAGCGAACACAGTGATTCCGCTTTGCTCCGCGACACCGGACAGCTGCATTCCAAGAAACGAAGCCACAGCGGAGTATCCACCACTTTTTAGGGTTTGGATGGCTCCGTTAAAGGAATCGGAAGCACCAGCGGTGCGGTTCTTGGCAGAACAGGAGTTTGAATCAGAACTAGGACCTTGACCTTTAAATTGCAAGTTAGGATCAAAGAACCTGTCAATGCCGTAGACTAAAAGAAAACCATCGTCGTAGATTGGCGATGGTGTGAGTTTTATGTTGTTAATGGAGGTTGCGCGATCGGATGGAGAGGTTGTGACGGTGAGAGACTGGCCGGGGAGCATTGTCGGGATCCTTGCGCCGGCGCTTAGGAGGCGGAGACTGGACGGGGTGAGCGGGAGCGGCGCGAGGTGGAAGCGGAGGAGGTCAAGAGACGGCTGGCCAGATTTCTTGAACGCGGAATCGGAGGGAGCGAAGACGGTGGCAGAAGGAGACTGCTCTAGAAGCCTTTCGGCAACGACTTCTAGTGTTAGAGCCATAGAGACGAACCCTGAATCCAAGAGGACATCGGCGGCGTCAAATACGGCTTCGCGCGGTAGTGCATGGCAGAGAGAGGATAAGACGAAGGAGGGGATGAAGAAGAGGAGCGCGAGCGAGGACGCCATTGATGAACCTCGAGATTTGGCGGGATTTTGGAACTTTCTACTATTGAACCCTACGAAGAAGTAGTTACACAAACACAACCCATTTTTGACAATACTACTTTTAATAATGATTGATTGTGCCCTATTTTCCTTTTTTTTATTTCTTTTTCAATATTTCCAATATATATTCAAAGGCTTACACCATGAAAGTGATATGATACCACATTATAGGAAAAGGTAAAATAGTACTAAAATTATTATAGAGAAATTTGGAACAATTTTTCAACAGCTAATTAGAATTAATATATATATTTGAAATTTTATAAAAATCCTCATCTACAATATTTCGAGAGCTTTAATTGTACAACTAGAGATTGATTCTTCCTTTAGAAAAAAGTTTGATCGATAATACTAAGAATTTAAAATGGTTGAAATTAATAGTGTGTGGTTCTAGCTTTGTTTGCATGTCACGATGAATCTAAAGCTAAAAACAAAAATGAAATTGCTTTCTTTATATGGACAAAATGTTGCAGTAGACTGGCTTTGGCTTTTCTTTTCAAGCTCAGATGCAGCTTCGCAGCACCTTTGTTTCATCCCGATACATAGTAGGGAACTCTAAAACAATAAACTCTACTTTATCAACTGACTTTTATTTTACAATCTATACATCACTATTTGCATTTGTCAAGGGTAAATTTGTGGCGGTTTCTGCCAAGGATGACTTCTCAAACACTTCCCCTCTTCGGGGGCGGTTTGCATAGAGTATCCAAAGAACAAGGCAGAGCAGAACACCAACTGAAACGAGGCCAAGTCCTACATTGATAATCTTGAGGTAGTGGTTTAATGGAGGACAGTAGCTTGAAGTAATTTTTGTGAATGCATCTCTCACAAAATTGCAATTCTGAAGACTAAGTAAAGGTGGGGTGTAATGTTCTAACGCATAGCTTTCATTCACTGCAGCCACTATCTGCAAGTAAATCTCTGGTGTAACCCTGCCAACTGTAGTGCAAATGCCAGATTCAGATACCTCACATTCAAAGTTCTTCCAAACCTAAAAAATTTTAATCAACGAACTAAATGAGATTCCATGTATATCATTATCAGAAATCGATAATAGAACATGATGCAAAAAAATTATAATTATAGAGATACTACTTTTTCATCAGATTTCCTATGGGGCCATGGAAAATAATAAAAATAGTCACAAGTTATGTAAAATGCTTTCATTTGGCATTAAACAAATTATATGACACGCATATGGAGTTCATAGCACTCAAATTTTTTACCACTTCAGCGTTCTACTGAGAATCCAAAGCTTAAAAGAACTAACATTTCTCTCAATAGAAACACACTTGAATTTTTTTACCGGAGGGCAGTGAAATAAAGCTTCTAAAAGCCACCAAGCGATGAAGAAAATTACCATTGAGGCATTGGCGGAAGAAACTTCCTGATCTGTACATTGACGCTCTTGAAGCTGAGAGTCAAAAGGATA
Organism: Vigna reflexopilosa; assembly: GCA_027742785.1. Classification (NCBI taxonomy): domain Eukaryota; kingdom Viridiplantae; phylum Streptophyta; class Magnoliopsida; order Fabales; family Fabaceae; genus Vigna; species Vigna reflexopilosa. The sequence goes on along the minus strand of CM050917.1, from coordinate 41,862,906 downwards.
GCATAAAGATGGCATTACAGGCCCAGACTGATTGTAGTAGCCAGGACTTCCTTGTGTTATATTTAGGTTTGCAGAATTATAGATGAACTCATTGACAACATTTGCAATGTTGGTGACCACTTGCTTACTTTGGAAGAGTGTTTGGTTTGTGGTACTCTGATCAACACACGGAAGGACATTACTAAGAGCAGATTCGGTGTGTGGATTTGCCACCCATTCTCCCATAGCCATGCAGGTATCAGAAATTGTGCTGTAAAAGAAACAGCTTCCTCATATCAGGTTTGGTTGTTAATGTTAGCTTTTGAACATACAGAAATTCCATAACATAAAGATAATTGGTTGTTAATAAGTTAAACTAAGATATATTAGATATAATGACTTACTTATTAAGGATCATGAATACTCCACAAAGAATGAATGTGGTAGCAACCAGTAACCATCCAGTAATAACAAATCTGCAAAATGTTTTAAGAATTCAGACAGAAGAACATAACAAGGACTAATGTATATGAGGCATTATAAACAAACGTAACACCAATAGACATACACAAACATAACTTACATGAGGATTGCGTGCTGATATCCAAGGACAGAAAGGACTGCAAAAAAATAAAAATAAGAGTCAGCTATAACCCAGAGCTCGGGAACATAAATATAAAATTAGCTAAATTTCTTCATAATTTTATGATCAACAAATACCTAGCCCAACAAGAGCCAACAGGAGCATCACAGCTGCTACAACATACAAAGCTAGACGCCTGCAAAATGTACACGGTTTTAGTATCGTACATGGATGGGGTATAACTCTCTAGAATTAGTTTTATGATTACATACACATCATTGAATACTCTTCGAATTTTTACTGAATTTTCATTTGTCTTCTCAGAAAGTGTGTCTGCTGCAGTATTTAGATCCACATTCAGCTTGTCAATACCATCCATGACATCAGATGGAAGAACAATCCTAGTGACATTGATAGTTTTTGCAAGGGAGAGATACTCTGTGACATTTCTTAGAGTTTGCACTGTATAATCTGACTGATTGACAAAATAATGAAGGGTGTCCAAGGCTTGACCATGAAATTTATCTTGCCCAACAGAAAGGAGGATACATCCAGTCCTGTGTAATTTAAAGAACAGGGTATGTATGTTAGTATCCACACTTGAATTTGTGATGAATAAAACCTAGAGCTGGCAGTATATAGAAATTTTACATGTATTGAGCAAAAAGTTATTATCACTAAATTATCATCATCATTTGGTATTTTTTCACTGAAAAGTGAAAACTAAAATAAAACATCCATAGCACGTAATTTTGAATTATTGATTATCAATTATGCAAATAGCTTACTAATTTCTTTCTTCCGTATCTATGATAAATGGGGAAGAACAAGGACAATTTTGAGGAAATACAGCATCCCACGAAGAAATTAACAAAGGGAGCTTGGAAATAGAGACTTACGCAGCAGCAAAAGTGAATGATATAAGCAGTATAAGACAAATCCTTTGTGAATGATTTGATCCTTTGCCCTTTATGGTAATTGGCCATCCACAACATAGATGAATCACAAGCGCCAAGCCAAACGAGATAAACCACAGGGCAGCAAGAATAAAACCAGCTGCACCAGTGAATCCAACAGACTGCAGTGAAATGAGAAGAATAGAATATTAAAAGGTGGAACAAACCGTGAAACTGAACAATAGGCTCCAAACATCAAATTTGACAAAAAAAAAACAAAAAACAAAGGAAACAAAATGAAAAATAAAGCCCTAGATATAAACTAGTTAAGGAATAGATGTACATCTTCAGCTGTTAACTATACAGTGGTGGCAATGGCCATCATGACTTCAATGTGCAAAGAACTATCACATTGGTAAGTAGGGGTGTAGTTGCAGTAGACAATTCAGTTAGTTCAATCAGTCAGTGGTTATATGTTAGTTAGACAGTGAGCTGTTAACTAACTATTTTAATTGTATGCTATACATTGCAACGCTGTACACGTGATATACAGAAGTGAGAAATAAAATTCTCTGTTCAGCATCTCTTGTTCTTTCTCTTTTCTCTTTTTCCTTCTGTTTTTGAGCGTTTCTAAAAACAGTAAGAGTGTATTTGAACAAACAACCTATTATGTGATCATTTAATGATCTCTTACTAAATGAGATAGCCATAAATTTCATAAGTATAACGACAAAACTTATTTGATTAAGCTAAAAAAAACTTACAAGAGTCATAAATCCAAATATGCTTCCGAAAAACTCTACAAAACCCTCCCTAGGACTCTTGTTAAAAAAAACATTACTTTTGCGTATCTACATTTCCTAATGACAATGACAATCAATATAGAAAGACATGTAAACAACCAAACTGATGGAAAGTGGAAGAACAATAGCATTCTAGGATGTTCGATGAGAATTGTTAGGCAACATGCAAGAACTCCACTTCTCAACATGGAATTGGCACTGATCATAAAACAAATCATCCATCCATTTTAAAACACGGTGATCAAGGAAGGAAAAACGGCACTTACAGCCCAGTAATGCTGATCTGCAATATCCCAACCACCTCGATAGCGTTGGAATCCTCGCAGAATGTCAGGTCTATTGGTCCTGTTTGCCGCCAGAATAAGAACATCCACACCTTTAGGCCCTGGGGCTGGAGCTACCTGAGTGAATTCACTCTTCCATTGACCCAAATTCTCTTCTCCCTCCCCTGAAAAATTGATACAGACAAAAAAAAATTAACCAACTCACACGTGCAAGCAAAGCAAAAACAGATGAAATTAAACCAAAACCCCCAATAATCTAAAATGCAAACATTCTAAGGCATCCCAACTTTTCATTTCCCCAATCCTCACAGACAAAAATTAGGAAATCCAGCATGAAGCAAAAGCTGACACCAATTTTTGATCTTTCATTCCAAGTCCCAATCTTTCCACGATCCACACCCAACCCATTACCGTATTCAGAAGCGAGAACGAAGGAGAAAACCAAACCTATAATAAACTTGACACGATGCCGAATCGACCCAGTCGGAGAAAAAGCTGAAACTGAGCTGAGAAACAGTGACACGAAGAACAGGAACCCAATGAAGGGAAAGAACTTCATTTTGTTATCTAAAATGACTTCAGAACTCACACTCAACAACTCACGCCGCCATATTTTATTTCCGAGAAGAACCAAGCAAAAAAGTTCCGGCGTCGAAACAAGTAGTGAACAGAAATCACAACCTTCATGGGGAAGGTCAGAATCTCTTAACCCAGGCGCTGAGGTTACATCGAATCAAAGAACGGTGCTTGGAATGGGAGATTGGGTGCAAGACAGAGAAAAGAAAATGTGATGATGAGAAAAGGGGCAGAGAGTCACATGGGAATGGTGTGGTGTGTACACACAGATGAATGAATTCTACTACTGGCGTGAGTGAGAGTGAGAAAAACAGAAAACGCGGGTGCGCATTTTATCGTTTTATCTACCGTAATCCGCGCAAAAGCACTTTATCCTAACTTTTTTAATTTTTTCCAAAATAATCTAAATTTTAAAAACTAGGGTAAAGTTTATAAAATATTAAAATAGTAATAATAATAATAATAATATTCATTCGTGGATCCAGTCCTGTTGAAATCCCTTTTTTCACTGGCATATAAAAAAAAAGCAATTAATCGAGTTTCCTTAACCGACACTAACTAAAGTCACTTGTTTCGGTGCTGGTGGCGCGCACTAGACACTGATTGGTCTGTTTGACGCGGTCACGCTTTTCATTTTAATTTATGTCCCTTTCGTAATGTCATTAAATAAAAGTTGTTAGTTTTTCTTAGAGGTAATAAACATAGGTAGTTGATCTAGGTTTGGTTTAATTTAGGTATTGAAGTGGAAATAACAGAAGAGTACAACATGTGCCAGAATGTTGCTGTCAATCTGGCACCAAATGATCCAACTAGTGGTTGTAGATCAAACCAATTGTTTCTCATTCATAACTATTGAGATCATTGTTATTTTTAGCTATATTATTTGCATTAATTATTCTTACTATTATTATTTAACCAAACTGTATGTTAACATTAGTATTAACTTAATAAAATATTATACTATTTTTTACGATGGCCAACTTAATAAAACACTACCTAGTTCCATGATGAGATCGTAGCACGCTAAAGGGTGGTATTTAATTATTAATTAAATAGGAAAATATTAATATGATTAGTTCGCATAGTGTATATATATATATATATATATATATTAGCATGATTATGGGAAGCTGGGTTAAGATTTGGTGAGAAAAGAATGAGATTAGTTGAAGGGTGGGTCCCAGTTGCTTTCGGCTTGGGTTTGCGTGCGAGTGAGTGAGTGGAAGCACGTGACCAAAGCAAAGGGCATGTGGGACCGTCATGCTTTTTCACATGGGATTCGGTGGGCCCATACCCACACTAATTGGGCTTTAATTTAAGACTCTTGCAAGAAGAAGAAAAGGATCATAAACATATCCAATATAAATAATCTTTCTCCTTATGCTTCATGAATGGTACAACCTTCTATTTCGGTTTATTTTATCAGACTCATGTAGTTTTTTATTTTTAATATTAATCTCTTATTAATTTTTAGTGATTACTTTTGGCCTCAAAAAATTACGTTGGATCCATTAACGGAGTCATTTCAACATGTTGCAAGTGATTATATTTTTAATTGTTTATTAAAAGAAATAATGCTAACTTTTTAGAGATTTAAGATTTGGAGAGATTAAAAATTGATTGTTTTTGTTATTACATATACTTTTTAAAATATATATATATATATATATATATATATATATATATATATCGTTTGAAATCGTGACTTCTACTTTTTTAAATACAATATTAAATGAAAGTGTTGATTGAAATGAATAATTTGATTTTAAAAGACTACAATAGTCTTCCTTGAAATCATAACTTCTAATTATTTTTGTCTCCGGCTGTACTTTAAAAAAGAAGTCTATACATATATTTTTTTTATCATGAAATCACGGTGTTAATTTTAAAATAAATAAATTTAAATTGTGTTTAATTATATTTTTAATTTTTTTAAAATTTAAATATTAAAATAAATAAGCTGTATTTTAATTAATGACTGTAGCTTTAAGGCTTGAATTAAAACAACTTTTGTAACTATTCTCACTAATTCCATTATTACATAATTAATAACATGTTGTAAAAACTATATATATATATATATATATATATATATATCCATTTTTTTCCTACTTTTATTAGTTTAAGTTACCATTTTATTTAATTTTAATTTATTTTTTAAATTTAATCAGGTTTTTTAAGTTAAATAAATAAAAAACATCTACTAAATAAATAAAAATCATTTACAAAATAAATAAAAACCATTTATAATTAAATTTATTTAAATATATTTTTATAATCATAGTTTTATTATTTTTTATATAAAAAGAAAAAAAAAAGAGAAGTAAACTCACGCATAGTGCATATATTTTCACGAGCATGTATTTACTATTCTCTAAAAATTAAATGTCATTTTTTTTTTAAATAATCTAACAACATCCTTAGGAAGTTTTACAATACGTACAAAATCTATTCACTTATATCAAAATAAACAAAACTTGATTTTTTTTTCAAGTGTATATATAATTATAACGAGTGAATGTGACAACATCACGTAAACAAAGAATGAATTAGTGAAAATTAAAAAACACTAATCATAATATCATTATTATCATTAGAATACACAATACAGATTCATGATTCACTCATACCATAGGCTTTTGATTTTGTTTTTGAAAAACTCATGTATTAAATAAATTTAGAGATCATACACCTGTCATAACTCACTTTCGTCTTTTGAGAGATATAACTATAAATTTGTATATGAAATAAAGTCCACTTTAAACTTGAATGGGGTAAATTCTTTATATATGTGAAGTTTAATCATTTTTTATATGAAGCTACAAATTTATCATCCTTCATAAACTTTTATTACTAGATATCTTTCTCAACCCAATATTAGAAGAGTTATGATAGTCTAACAATTTAATCATTTTTCTATACACCACCTAACCTAATCTCAACATAGTACATTTTTTCCTAAAAGTCATTACAATCACCCACATAATCACATATATCGTGTCAAACAATAAGTTAAATATACACATGATCTATAAATTTTAACTTTACAAAATCATACATGTAAAATTTTCAATTTTGCTCATCCATTATCACAACCAACAAGCTATGTCTATCAATGATAACATGACTCGTCTAATGAAAAGTATTTGCACTTAGTGAAATCTTGGTTGGTGGATGTTTTTAATTAAGGAGAAGATTTGAGAAAGAATGAATGAAATGATTTGAGAGGACAAATAAGAGATTGTGGTGTTGTTTTGATTAAGGGAAGGATGATGTGATTTAAGTGAATGTGAAATGAAAATTTATGAAAATTTGTGTATGATATATTAAAAAGATGTGTTAATTCATAAAATTAAATTATTATCTTCTTACCCTTAAGAACGAGAGTGATATAAATAATAAAAATCATATTAAATAAAATTAAAATTATTAAATGGTAATAGTAATTATTATAATTATAACTTATTGTTATTATTTATATGAAATATAAAATAATAATTTTATTATTTAAAAATATATAATAATAATTTTATTATTTAAAAATATATAATAATAATAATAATGAAATCAATTATTTTTCTTTATTTTTCTTCATTGTGCTTACAATTATATTTTGGTCAAATTTTTAATGCGAACACTCCATCTCTTTGTATTTATACATTTTGTAAAGATTAATCTTTCATTCGTCTCTCCAAATTCACTCTTGTATATATATTTCTAAATCACGTGAAACAAATGTCTTCCATCCATGCAAACATACATTGGCTAACAGTTGATCCGATCCCTTGAAACAAACATTATTTTAGTGAGTGAGTACTGTAAGTAAACTTCCACATATTTCAAATAAAACGTTTTTGCTTAACAATTATTTATTCTTATCCAATGCCTCAGTTTCCAATAACCAACTTCACTTAGCTCGCCGAATGGGGGAATGACCTATCCAAGGAAAAGAATGTTGACTCTTTAGAATGAAAAATTCCTCTTATGCTCAATAATATTGAGGTGTCATTTAGCGAGACTACATGATTTAAAATAAGATATTTATGTATCATATTAGCTTATAAGATTTGAATATTAGCTTGTAAGATTTGAATATTAGCTTATAAGATTTGAGTTCAGCCGCATAAGAGATTGACACCACGCTCTATAAAAAATCTTAAGACAACGAGTTAACGTGTCTTCACTTTTTATATGATAATGTCCTTTCTCATTTCTATCCAATGTTAAACTTAAACTCATTTCAATCCAATATTAAACTTAAACTCATTTAAATTTCCAATAATAATATGCATCATAAATCAATTTACTCATTCAAAATATACAGTTCAACTCAATCAAATAACACAAATAATCATTCCATAAACAAAGTTCATTATCTAAACTATTTATCACAATATCATCATCACATAAATTTGAATGTATAATTTTTTACCAGTTTACTTTATATGAGAATAACTTTCATCATAGTTAAGGTGTTGTAACACAAAAAACACATTTACCTAAACAAAAGACCTGAAAAAATTATTTAAACAAAACAAAACATTTATGGTCAACAAGTTCAGAGAATCACTTATCTCAATTGATCTTATTAAAATTAATCATTAAAATCATACAAAACTAAAAAATGGATAATTTTATAAAATAAATAGAAACTTACTCTTATTTAAAAATTTAATTAGGTAATGCCTCTTAACTCTTAAACTATATGTGATAAGATTTTAAATTAAATAAACAGTGGAAAAAACTTTTAAAGAAAAGTGGAGGAAAATTATTAGAAAGAGAAAATAAAAATAAAGAATGAAATTAACTTTATTAAATTTAAATAAAAGTAAAAATAAAAAGATTAATTTAAAAACATATTTTTTATTTAAAATCATATTTGAAAAACAACGTTGATCTATTTATATTGTTATATTTATTTTTAAATTAAATTAAGCCTGATATATTATATAAGGACAATGATACTTTGATATTATAATTTGTTCACACTATTTCTCATTACTTTTTTTTTATATAGAAATATAAAAGTTAGCTTTTGTTAAGTTTATTTTACTTTTATAAAGATTGTCAAATGATAATCATATCGTGTTAAAAAATATTCTTCATTGCAAATTTTTTCCCATTTTCCTATTACGTTACTGTCCCTTTATCAAAGCAAAATTTCTGAAAAAGAAACAATAAAGGATCATTCGATACTCCTCTCTGTATAAATGGGAATAACAAAAAAAAGTGATATGTTATAAATTAGTTTTTGATAAAAGTGTTTGCAGAAGTTTTCTTTCTCAGTTAAAATGTTTTTAGAAGAAAAAAATATTGTTTCTTTCCATTCGTTATTTTTTCATTTTAAATTTAATATTATTATTGTATCAATATAGGTTTATATTTTAAAATATTCTGTATTTCAAACATTTACACGAAGAAAAATAGTAGTTAAAATTATAATAAAATATATGCATGTATATAACCATCACTAGAGTCGTGTTCTTAATTTAATAATGTTTATAAGTCTTTATTTTTCATTAAGGTATATTGGTGGTTTCATATATGTTGATCATTTTTTTATCAATATATTTAGTTTAATTTTTGTATTAGTTTATTTAAATTTATTTTTAAAAAAATATTAAAAATAGATTAATCATAAAACACTACGTAAATGTCGTAAAAATTGTCCATAAAATTGTTAAAAGACATTTTTCCTCTGTAGAACAAGCATCGTATTGTATGTCTCTTATCTTTGGTATTTGTAATTCTTACTCAGAAAGAAAATTTGGTCCGTGTTTCTGTCTCTCGGTGTCTTCCATGGTGGCACTGTTGCGCAGGATCATCATCACCTGCAATAATGCGCACGGGTTTCTGTTATCTCCTCAGTCTTCTCCAAAATCCAAACTTTTCTCAGCATTGCCGCTCCAACTCCAATCCTTAGAGTGGGAACCTCTCACCAAATCCCAACTCAAGACCCTCGTTCTCAAGCAGTACGCGCATGGAAGCTTCACCAACCTCATTAAAAACGTCGTCGCTTCACCCCTCGTACTCTTCACCGCATGCCAAAATCTTGCAGCCGCTCCCTTACGACCGGCCTCGCTCCAGGGCCGCTTCAGCATCGAGACCACGTCCCGGGAGCTCCGCGAAAACCGTTTCAACGTGGAAGCATGTTGCGTCACACTAACGCCCTCCAGTAAAACTGCTTCTTCTTTGCCTTTGGTTTTGCCCAATTTGAAGCTCAAAGTTGTGGTTGAGGCCATTCGGATGGTGTTGGAAATCGTGTACGACGAACGCTTAGTCACATTTTGCTACGGTGGCCGCGTCGGAATGGGACGACACACTGCCATAAGATACTTGAAAAACTCCGTCGAGAACCCTAGTTGGTGGTTCACCGTGAGGTTCAAGCCTCACGGGTTTGAACATTTCCATGTGGAGAAGCTGTGTTCTGTTATTGAACGCAAAGTGAAGGATGTCGTTTTCATTGGTTTGATAAAGAGGTTGTTTCAATGCAAGGCTTTGGTGATTGAATTGGGTGGGGATTGGCTGGGAAGGGGGCTTCCTCAGGAATGTGGTTTGTGTTCTATTTTGATGAATGTTTACTTTGATGGCTTTGATAAAGAGATTCAAGAGATGCGACTGCGGGAGAATCGAGAGAATCGGGAATTGGATCCGAAGATGATTGGTTCAAGTTTGGATTCTGACGTGTTTTACAAGCCTTTGAAGGTGTATGCGGTGAGGTACTTGGATGAGATACTTGTTGCCACATCAGGGTCGAAGATGTTGGCCATGGAGTTGAGGACGGCAGTTGTCAAGAGTTTGGAACTTGGTTTGGGTTTACGTGTTGATAAGGTGAATACTGCAATTCATAGCGCTGGGTCGGAGAAGATTGTGTTTCTTGGGATGGAGTTGCAAGCTGTAGGCCTTCAGTTTTACGGCCGCCCATGTCAGAGAAAGCAATCAGAGCACGAAAGAAGTACCTCAGGCAGAAAGAAGTTAGGGCTCTTGAATTGAGAAATGCCAGGGCCAGGAATCGAAGGAATTTGGGTTTAAAGATATTTAGTCATGTTTATAAAAAGATCAAGCAGAGTGATGGATTTAAATTTGATTTTAGTATTGAAAGCGAGGTCCGAGATGTTTTTAGATCTTGGGCTGATGAAGTAGTTCAGGAGTTCTTGGGGAGTATAGATGAGTGTCAAGAATGGCATCGAAGTCTATCTGCTGGTGATTTTCTTAAGTTGAGATACATCAGAAATCAATTGCCACCTGAACTTGTTGATGCTTACGATAAGTTTCAGGAGCAGGTTGATAAACATTTGAATCCTACAAAAGCTAGGAAGGCGATTGAGGAAGAGGAAAGAAGAGTAAAGGAAGAAGAAGAAGAAAGTTATTCCAAAGGAACAGTTGAGGATTTAACAAGCCTCTGTATGAAAGTTGAGGCACCAGATATACTCATAAGAAAGGCTGTGAAGTTGGTTGGGTTTACAAATCATATGGGTCGACCAAGGCCAATTGAATTTCTGGTTGCACTTGAGGATACTGATATTATCAAGTGGTATGCTGGCATAGCAAGAAGGTGGCTCGATTATTTCTGCTGCTGCCACAACTTCAAGATGGTCAAAACTGTTGTATCTTATCATTTGAGGTTCTCTTGTATCTTGACTTTAGCAGAAAAGCATGAATCCACCAAGCGTGAAGTGATAAAACATTTTAGCAAAGATTTGAAGGTCTATGATATGAATGGAAATTATGAAGTGCATTTTCCAACAGAAAGAGAGGTTAAGATGATGGGAGATAGAAATCTTTCTGATCCAAAACCAGTCGATGGGGCTTTATCTTTGGCTGTAGTAAGGTTGGCATCCGATGAGCCTCCATCACAATGCATTGCCCATTTCTGTGACAAGACAACTACAATCTTATATCGGGTCTATTTGCTGCACAACAGATTGAATGTGAACTCATCAGAGAAAGAAAAATGGGTGCAAGGGATGGGTGTAATTCATGAAAGCCTAAACCGTAAGTGCCTCCCTCTCTGCATCGATCATGTAAATGATTTGTACATGGGGATAATCACACTTCAAGATATTGACTTTCCTTATTGTGTGGATGTGGACTGACTTTTGCTGCTAATATATATTTACTTCAGTTAGAATCAATGATGAGACCTTTATACCTTCATGAATTTAAAAAGTTTTGGCATGTTTGCAGTTTGTCCTTCGGTTATTTTGATTCAATATATTTACCTCCTTATGTGATTCAATTTGCAAGCAGTTCTTGTGGTGGTGAATTGGTTTCAGCATGTGTTTGGAGGAGATAGAGTCTCTCAGGTTTTGCAGCTGGATTGGTGGGGGAAATTGTGGATTGGATTGGTGGAAGGAACTGTGTTGATGGTTAGTGTAACTGTAGGTGTGATGACTGGTGTAGTTGACGTTGGATTTGTGGGGGAAAACTGTGGTAGGTGAGTTGTGTTTATCTTGTAGGAGTTCTCCTGGCGAGAACTGTGTTTTTAGTGATAAAATTTTCAAACAGACATTGATTTTTGTGTCCACCAAACATCGTGTAGAGTTTCTCAATGTCTTGTTTCGCCAAGAGGGTACTGAGCTGTCTGTGTGTTATGGCGACATGGATCAGGATGCTCTTAAAATCCATGTATCCAGGTTTAGGTCTAGGAAGACCATGTTGATTGTCACCGAGGTTGTGGGCTCGTGGCATTGACATTCCATTGCTTGATAATGTTATCAATTGGGACTTCCCCCAAGCCTAAAATATTTGTCCATCGAGTTGGAAGGGCTGCAAGGGCTGGTCAGACTGGTACTGCATATTCTTTTGTGACTCCTGATGATATGGCCTACCTTTTGGATCTTCATCTGTTTCTTTCAACAACCATCAAACCTGCTCCCACTGAAGAGGAGCTCTTGCAGGATATGGATGGTGTAATGTCTAGATGTGACCAGGCAATGGCAAATAGAGAAACCATTTATGGTCGTTTCCCACAAAAAGTCATCGACCTTTCTTCAGACAGAGTCAGGGAAGTTATTGATACTTCTGCAGAACTGGAATTGTTGCAGAGGACCTGTAAAAATGCATTTCATTTATATTAAAAAAAAACCCTTACCTGCCAAGGCGTCCATCAGAAGAGTAAAGGATTTGCCTCGTGAAGGGCTGCATCCAATGTTCATGAAGGTGTTGGAAACGGGGGAGTTAATAGCACTTTCATTTTCTGAGCATTTGAAGAAGTTTAGGTGAGTGTAAGATTATGTCATGCAGGAATCTTTCTACTCGTATTCTTTCTGTAGATTCTACAGTTACATTGCTTTAACCACTCAATTTCAGGCCAAAACAAACCATTTTGGAATCTGAAGGAGAAGCTGCTAAATCAAAGCATCAACAGGTGAATTTATTCTTCAAATACATCATCCACATTATGTCCAGGGTAGAATTCCATTTTCTGGTCCAATTCCATAATTTCATTGTTTGATTTGGTATGTAGAGTAACATTGTTGTTGTTCCCCCTCTTCCAGGGATTAAAATCAACGCTTCTCTTGTAAGACATAACATTTCCATTTCAATATAATTAATGTCATAGCCATCAGTTCAGCATTTATCTTTTGAAGTAAATTTCCCAATCTCCTATCACATTCTTATTGTTTTACTTTCTATGCCAATTTCCAAGCACGTTCTTATTTATTTTTTAGATTTGGGTATTTGTATTCATGATTGGGTTTTCATTTATATATATTGAATGTCATTGTCAGTGTTTCATTTATGCTCTGTTATATATCATATTAAAGTTTATGCTCCTTGCGACCAAAATAGCCCCCTTGAAATTAGTTATGATGTGCATGTCTATGTTGTTATCTTTGTACTTTTCCTATACATCGAACGTGATGCTCAATAATTACAGGGCCCTTCCGGGCAATGGGGCGATGTGATGAAAAGGAAAAGAGCCATTCATGAGAATATTATAAATTTGGTCCACGAACAACAGCAATCTAAGGATAATAAGGAAAAGGTATGTGGCTACTGCTGAAATTTGGATTTGGACAATTCAACCTCCTTTTTCTTTAAATAACCTCCAGTATTCTGCTGACTGATTGGAATCAATAATAGTTAATTTTATTTTGGATTTTCTTTTTCACGTATTCATTACTTGGGGATATGTATATATGCTCCTTGCAGGAGGAAATCGAATCAGAACTCAGTCCTTCCATGGAGAAAGGAAGAAAAGGTTTTATTTCATTTATACTGTCATTGAATATTCTTGAGTTTGGTCATTGTATTTTCAACTTTTAAAGTGAATAATCTTCATCATGATGTATTTCCCCCTTGTTTTATGTACTGCCTTATGCCTCTGGAACAAAGTAGTTGGCTACTAGACTGATATATACTATATATTTTGTGGTGGTTATATCACTACGTTCTTTCAATTTCAATTATATCACAGTAGAAAGGCACATGGCACCTTAGAATATACTATGTATCTGTATGAATTGATAGGATATTGTGGAAACTGTCTGCTTGGCTATCGTTTGATATGCAATTTTCTTTTCCTGTTGCATCCAGCAAATACCTTGCCCGGGTAAGAATTTGTAGGTTAAAATTGGTAGAAAAATTCAAGGTTTAGTTTTACTTGGACATGCTTTATTAGGATTTGAGTGAAAGAAGACTAGAAGAGTTAAGTCAGAAAAATATGATGATTTGCTTCTGATTATGTTTACTTGAGTTTTAGCTGCACGTGGTTCTGAGAGAAAGCTCCAAAGATTCAAGGATGAAGATCACTATATAAGTTCAATACCAAAAAATCAAGTAAGTTTCTATCTGAATTACGTAGTTCATCATACAGATATACACTATATTCATGGTGGTTATGATTCTGAAACAAAAAACATTGCTACTAATTTTGCTATGATTCTCAGCATATGGAGGCTGGCCTTTCAGTAAAAGCCAATGAAGACTTTGCTTCAAATAGGTAGGTAGGAGTTCTCTTTATTATGTTATTGGGGTGATTTTATTGTAAACTATTTCTAAATCATTAGTTCAGAAGCCAAACTAAAACTTTTAGCTGATTATGTTTGTGGTTTTGTGTTTAATTTGTTTGCTTGTGTATTATTGTGTTGTGACTTTCAGCAGTATGATTCAGTTTTATTTATACAATCCCATCCTTTCTAATGTTTTTTGTTTTTGCTTGTTTGGTTTTGGTCCTAATAATACTCAACATTTTTAGATTGGACTCGCCTGTCCTTGATCTAGTCACAGATGATGGTGCTGGCATTCACAAACAAAGATCTATGTATCACTGGGATAAGGTAATACTGAAGTTGTGATTGATTTATAGAGAAGACAGTTATTTTTTAAATTTTATTGAAAAATGTCTTATATGTCTCATGTAAACCTTCTGGTGCCAGAGGCGTAAAAAGTACATCAAGTTGAACGATGGTGATCGTGTTGCTGCAAACGGAAAGGTGCAATATTTCTAACCCCATAGTTTATATTGATACTTACTATGCAAAGTGGGATTCTACTATTCACCTACCTTGAAGAATTAGAACATAAATATAAACTTTCCATTCGAGTGTAGATAAAGACAGAGAGTGGTGCAAAAACGAAGGCCGCCAAAACTGGTTTGTATAAGAAGTGGAAAGAACGTTCACATGGTAAGATATCACTTAGAGGGACAAACGACGGTGATCCTCAGGAATCAACAAGTTTGGCAGGTACTGTACGTTGTCTGCTTCTTTTTTATTTTTATGTTTGATGATGAACTCTGTTATGCTGGTAACTACTATTTATCATACAAGAAATAAATACTGTAGAAGGCTGCATGAGTTCTCTCATTTCCAGGATTAAGAATTTTCTGGGCATTTGCATGTAAAATACCCATATATTTGTTGTCTTCTTGAGAAATTGGTATTATTGAAGTTTACTTGACTCTACGAAATATATACGAACCAAAACATTGTTTATGTTATATTCTTTGTTTTTATGTTCAATCAGGATAAGGATCAAGCTTAGTAAGCACGTAGGTCTTGCTGTACTATATTGAAATTACATTGAAAATCATATTCATAGCCATAAATTGAATTTACCTCATTGTTTTATATCTCAGTCAAAGCTACAAACTTGTCAACTGTTCCTATATAACATTTAGAACTCCTGATCTCACTTTTGAATCTGTCGCATTTCTGTGTCATGTTTCTCAACGTTCTTGTAGATAGTTGTGTTGTAACTGTTGGTTGGCAATGTCAAAGATAATGTATTCTTGTAGGATATTTTTGTTTAATATAAAAACTAAACGTGAAACTCTATGAATTCTTGTTATACAGGATCTTACCAAAGAGGTCGTAGGAATTTTAGAGGCAGCAAGAAGCAGCATTCAATGCCCAATGCTCATGTGCGTTCAGAAATCAAAGATATGGATCAAATTCGAAAGGAAAGGTAGAAAAAGGCCAACAGGACTTCTTATATCAAAAGCAAGTCGAGGAAGGGTAAAAAGTTTGGTAAAAATGGTAAAAGAAGAAAAGGCAAATAGAGTGTCTGAAGCTCTACATATTTAGTTAGTAAAGGAAAAGTGGCTTCTCATTAAAGAAAGTTTATATTTTGGAGGGGTTTCTTGTATTATTTTCTTGGTTCGCCAACAAATTTTGTTTGTTCTAATTCAAAGTTATGATTCTTAACACTTATTTCTGTACATGGATCACACCTGTTCACTTCCTTTTATCTTTTGAAGTTTCCCTTTTGTGCTTTTGGTGTTTTGTTGTAGTTAGGGATAACGATTGAGCGGGTACAGGTGCCCGTTCTGCTCCTGACTCACTGTTTATCTGTATGAATGGAAATAAAAAAAAGGATAATGATAATAAAAAAAAGGATTATTATTATTGATTGTGTAGAAACTTTAGACCAATATACGTAAATGATATTTAAATGTTTGTCAAAAAAATATTGTCTAAATATCATTATCTTAAAAAAAAAGTGATATTTTTTATAAATTAGTTTTTGATAAAAGTGTTTGCACAAGTTTTCTTTATCAGTTGAAATGTTTTTAGAAGAAAAAAAACTCTTGTTTCTTTCCATTCGTTACTTTTTCATTTTAAATTTAATATTATTATTGTATCAATATAGGCTTATATTTTAAAATATTCTGTATTTCAAACATTTACACGAAGTAAAATAGTAGTTAAAATTATAATAAAATATAAGTGGCTGGCTTCTTTCATGTTGATACAAGAACTAATGTAATATTTGAGTACATTTGATGTTTTGTCAGAGCATGGTTAGTTACACCACTTCAATGAACGATGAGTTAAAAAAGGTTCACAAATCATTGAAATCCAAACAATAAATTAAGATCTTATTGTTAAATTTACTGATAAGAACAAAAGATAAGATTGATATGAATATATAAAATCACTGCAGAAAATTTTTATTAACAGAAGATATACCACATCGTAACCACTCTTAATTATATCATCGGTTTACATAAATTATACTTGAAGGTAAAATAAAGAGCACTATTCACTTTAGACTTGTCCATATGCATTTGTCTTTTTCTTCGTTTTTTACAACATATTGCATTCTTTCTACTCATTTGAGTAGTCACTCGTAAGAGATTCTGTACTCTCAGTGTTGGTATCAGTGTATCCATGACACTCAGAAACAAAATCACAGTAACCACACTTCCACTGCTCATCCCCAGCCACAATTCCCTATTTCACTTTTTATCCATCTCTCTTCATAGAAATAAGTAGAATTTACAATAAATATTGTTTCGGGGTTCTTGACCAGGCTTGTTATACACTTTAGCTCATTGATGGTAGAATCCACTACTCTCCCTGGAAACCTTGACAGTAATTAAATACACAGGAAAATACAAACATCTGATTATGGGGATATTTTAACTAATTTCTCAATGTCCCAATTAAAAGAAGAGCTGAAGCGAAGATCTAATTACCTCTAACATCAAAATAAGCATATTTAGGATTTAAAACCGAACATCCAAACAAAACTGAGTATAATTACCGACAGCAGCATATGAAAAACAACATTAGAGTGTTAATCATTCTTGTATTAACAACATAATAACATCTTTCTGTGTAGTACTTTTCCCTGCCAAAAATGGCCCACCCTGAGGAACATAATTCAACTAAACAGGTGAAAGATGACAAAGCTGAGAACTATTTCCTATTGATGTCCAATATCTAAAGAAAACAGGATGAACATAGTTTGGATAAAATAAATTATCATCATACTGGTGTATCTATTTGCACTTCACTTGTAGCTTCAAGTAACACTAGTAGAGTAGCATGATAACCAATATTTGTAATGTTAACTCTCAAGGGCAAGCATACAACACTTTCACGCGTCAATTGCAATGTGCAACCAAATACGCCACAACATTAACTGTGGCAACTGCCAGTATCTTGTCTAACACCATTAGGTCGAAATAAAATTCAATCAGTCCAGTAATTGAATAACCATGAATCAATAAGATGCAATATAATATCAGACATAAATGTAAGCACAAAAATATCTTATCTTCGGTCACAGATTGTGTATAAATGCAAGAAATCACAGAACAAGGACCACATGGTAGCTTAGATAGAAGTATTTGCAGCTTGCCTTGGATCTTTCAATGCTTCCAAAGAATACCTGGTTTATCTCAGAATGTCAGCAACCCGATACCAAAAGCCAAAGCACTAACTAAATTCCATTCTCGTTGGACATCATTGCATTACTTTATGGCTTGCGTATTCCAATAATGTGTTTCAGAAAAATAACATAAATTTTACTTCATCTACCTAAGGCAAAAGAAGGAAAGCAAATAAGCGAGATCGGTTCCAGTTAGGGAAATATCACTCTATGAAGAAAAAACAACTAGCTTCCATCTAATGATGTTTTTCTGATGATCAAAATCAATCATTGAAGAATTAGGTTCTGTATATAGAAGTACTCCTAGTTATTAACACAAGAAGTTATGTATACAGTTCAACTCTTTGTTCATGTGGAGAGGGTGAAATCATCATAAGTAGAGAACCAAAATATAGAAAGAACAACTAATCCAACTAATCCTTTTGAAAGTAAAAGAATAGATAACTACATTTCTCTTCAACACTTTAACCCCTACAACCGATTGCTACACAAGTAATACCTGGTTTCATCTGAATCATGTAACCAAACACACATCGACCCAAGCATACCATAAAACAAATAGGCACTGCATACTAATGAATACAAACATGATATATAACAAACAGGCACTAAACTATAATTGTACAATTCAATAATATCAAGTCAAAGGGGGGAAAAAAATAAAAATTGAATTAGATAGATTGAATTTGTTAAACACTGTCAATTCAATAACAAATTGTGTGGAAAATGATTCAATACCACGCAACAGTCATTGCATGAGATTAATATCCTAATTATCAGCTCCCCAAGAAGTCTCCATGGTCCCCTCACTTCCCCTCAAAAAAAGCAAACAAAACCACCGAGTATTAAGAAACTTTCTCTAACATTTGTATTCAATAACAAAAGGATTTCATTGAACCCCCCATTACCCTGAATAAAAGACTTCACTACTACACCATACAATTAGTTAGAACCCCATGTCAAAGCTCAACCTTGACCAATTAACCTACCTTCATTCTCCTAACCCTCTTCCAAAGCCTCCAAAACTATTTATTCTTCACCGTCAAGCCCAGCTCCCCTGCCACAATAACCGTGGTAGCCATATCTAGAAACATGCCATGCTCCACCACCCCAGCAAGCTGCAGAATTGCGTCACTAGCAACCTTCAAATCCCCAATACTCCTCTTGAAATACAAATCCACAATGAAGTTCCCATTGTCCGTGACATAGGGTTCCTCCTTCTCCCCAAAAGTCCTAAGCTTGGCAACACACCCAGCCTCCTCAAACAGCTTGCGCAACCTCTCAGCAGTGAACTTCCAACAAAACCGAATAACCTCAACGGGCATGGCCAATCCACTCCCCCCTACATAGTTCACAAGCTTGGACTCATCAACAATGACAATAAACTTCTTGCACGCGCTCTCCACCATCTTCTCCCTCAGGAGGGAGCCACCGCGACCCTTGACAAGGTTTAGAAAGGGGTCAACCTCGTCGGCGCCGTCAATGGCCAGATCGACAACAGGGTGGGAGTCGAGATCGGACAGGGGGATCCCAAGGGAGAGTGCCTGTTCGTGGGTTATCTTGGAGGTGGGTATTCCAACGATGTCTTTGAGCTTGCCCTGGCGGAGAAGCTCGCCGATGCGGTTGACGGCGTGCTTGGCGGTGGAGCCAGTGCCAAGGCCGAGAACCATGCCGGATTCGACGTACTCGACGGCCTTGTAGGCGGCGATCTTCTTGAGGTCATCTTGGGTGAATATGACGGAGGGGGAGCGGGATGAGGAAGGGAGGAGAAGGCCGGCGTCCATGGCAGCCTTCTCAGTGGCGATGAAATGGGGGTAGGGAATGGCCATCTGAATGGATGAAAAGGCCAAAACTTGCCTAGCCCAGAGGTTTAAACGTGTGGTGCAAAGATAAAGGAGATATGTATAGAGAGAGAGAGAGAGAGATAGGGTTAAAGGGTTAGGGAGGGTTGAGATTCTTTGGGTATATATAGAGAAAGCACTTTTGTTCAAACACTGCGTTTTTGTGGTTTGAAGATAGATTGACGTGTTTCGCGCGGTTAGGGGAAAGAGACAGAGAAAGAGATTCGACCAAAGAATGCAAGCATGCAGCTTCCGAGGTTTTTTCGAGAGACAAACTTCAAACCTAAATTTTAACTATTTCATCTCTTTATTTATGACTTACCTTGGCAACCAAACAACTAAGTAATTTCCTTCTCAAAACCTAATGAAAACTTTTATTCTTTTCATTTTATTATTTCTTTTATCTATTTTTATATTCTTTATTACTTGAAATATTTGTGAGTTTTCTTAATACACTCCAAAGTTGTTTATTATGCTTTTTAATTAGATGTGTGACTGCTTACATGTATGTATATCTAAATTATTCCCTAATTCACAAATACTAAGTATATATTTTAATTAAAAATATGTTTCAGAATCTTTAGGACAGATATTTTAAGGCTTGAAAATAAATTAAATTAAGTGATATTGTTAAAATTAATTATTATATATTTGATCGTAAACTTGCCAGTTAATTATTATATAATTCCATTATTTACAATTTTTAAATTATCTTGTGTTCAACTTTTAAATAATGCAGAATTATTATTATATAATAAAAACATCAGATATTTTAAAATATAGGACAATAACACTATAATACTAATATTTATTAAAAAAAAAACGTACAATTTATTTTGCATTTGAACATAAATAGATTAATAGATTTGTAAGTTAATTAAATTCACATAATTATCATATTATCATATTAGAAGAGAGTCATATGATTTACCAACATTAACTCAACCATAATAAATTCATAAATGAGAAAAAAAACTGTAATATATTCTCATATTTCAAATAAAAGTGAGTAACTTGGGGTGTCTGAATAAATTTCTGAAAATCCTGATATAAAACTAATATCTTTATAATCTAAAGTTAACCCATAATATATATATATCATAAAATCGTTTTAATTTTTTAGATATATTCATAAAATAATTTTAACTTGTAATAAAAGTATTTCTTTATTTCTCTTCAATTTTGAATAGTATAAAAAGGCCTACAATTTTATTTCCCTTGTCACGGTCAGTATTTTATTATTTTTAATGAAATCAGTACTTACTAACTCAATATTTTATTTAATTAGTTTATTCAATATAAAAATCCACACAATTAGTCAGTAACAATCAATGACTATGATTTGACTTTACATTTCATCCTTAACATGCCTCCCATTGTTCCTCAAAAGATACTAATTTTTAAATTTTATCTACAATCCTTAAATAAGCATATTTAATATCTATGTTTTACTTGAAAAAGTCATTTAGAGAATATTAATGTGACATGAAGAGAAATTTAAATTTAAAACTTAAAGAAAAAAGAGTAAAAGATTGAAAGTTATAAAAGCAATTAAGAAATTAAAGCATATATTTATTTATTTAAAGAAAACAAATAAGTAAAACAATTGTTCTCTTCTACATATTTTATATTTAAAAGCATTAATTCAACAACAGAAAAATAGGACTTGTGGTATGTGCCATCACATAAAATGGGTAAGAGATGAGAGGGTGTCATTTATTAGGAATCTATTATTTTCAGTCTAAAACACTTTCAATGTTCAATGTTCAATGTTCCATTTCAATGGACTGCAACTTGCGAATAAAAATTGATGTGACACAGAAAAAGATTGTGCTAAATCGGATCATATAAAGCTCTTTTAAATTTAATTTTGACCTTATCTGTTTAACAATGTGAAATAAAAAATTAAACTTTTTTTAGTGATAAACAAAGCGTGAATATTGCTTCTCTTACGAATCTTCGCATATCCCAGTCAAACAATGTTATTAATTCATGTCCTATGTAGTTTGTTTCTCTTTCTCTAATGTTCAGCATACAGTTATTTTGTTTTGACCTTTTCTAATTGTATTATTGTAAAAGGTTTATTATTCTGCATCTGTTTTGGTTGGAATACATTCTTTGTATTCTTAAGCTATGGTGGCTATGGGAGGACCAAAAGCACTACGTTTGGTTGATAACACCAGGACGTGTGCAATTTGGTTTGTCTTTTAAAAGTTACATGTTTTAATAATGTTTTTTCTTTTATTTTATGTTGCAGGGCATCTTCTTTCAATTGGTCAATGATTTTGGTCCGTCCGCACATTTCATCCCACTTTCTTCACTCCACTGGGTGGGGTCAGACAATCCAAAATCGGTGCAGAAATATTCTAAATTTAATATTTGATGGATGTGTGAAAAAGAAAAAGAATCCAAAGAAAATCAGTTGAAAATAGAAAATTAAACATAACTTAATCAGTAACTTTTAAACATTAGTTTTCATGCACTGTGTCAGGGAGAATTTAAATGAAAGTTAGTAATATTAAAGAAAATAAATAAAAATTAATTTTGTAGATAAAATTGTTTTATGAAAAATAAAATAAAATATATATATATATATATATATATATATTTTAAAAAAAGACATCACATGCAAAAATTGTGAATAAGTTTTGAAAATCTTAATTAAACACTTGTGAGATGAGAGGGCATAATTCTGTTATTATCAAGGCATCGTCACTTTTATGTTGGGCCTTGATTTTGAATTGAAGTCCGGTTACAGAAATAAAACAAGGCCTCTAATTGAGAAAACAATGGGTGTTTCTTCCTTGCACCCCCATAAAATATAAAATTCTCAAAATACCTTCTCTTTTTAAATATTAATTGGATTGAATATTTTAGAAGATAAATTCATATTTGAAAATATATCTGGTAATACTAATTCAGGAAGGTATACAAAGATATTCTGAAACAAGTCTTTCGATAAGTATTTTCAAATTCAAAATATCTTTCCTAACATTTATTTTAGATTTTTTTTTGTATTTTAAATTGATTATTTTGAGAAGTATTTATAGATTTGAAATATAAAAAAATAATCTGGAACAAAAGTTTAAAAAAATATTTTTGGTTCTGAAAATGTTTTTCAAACGACTACTCATTTAAGAATTTTTATTTTATATTTTGGAATGGTTGTTATGTAAGATATTTCCGGATCAAAAATTAAATTTCAAAACAGTCATTTTAAAATATAATTTTTTTTTTCTATATAAGTGTTTCAGAATATAATTTTTAGATTCTGATTTTTTTTTTATACTTTCCATATTGATTATTTAGAAATTTATTTTCATATCCAAAATACCTTAAAAAACACACAATAAAAAATAAAGAAATATTATTTTTGAAATAGTCTTTCAAAATATATTTTCAAATCTGAAAATATTTTTCATCAACATTTACTTCGAAAGAGTGGTGTGTAGTGGAAAGGAGAGACTTAGCAGATAAAAACTATGGAGGCATAGGATTGGGAGGTGAAGGCATACAAGGAAGAAGGTTAAGTAAAGAAAGAGAAATTATATTATAAACACTTGAGGACGTAATGGGCATTTTAAAAGTTAGGGGTGTAGGAAAAAAAAATAAGTTAGCAGGAAGTAGCAGCAGAAATCCAATTGAAGATTTGTGAAAGAAACAAGATACCCAAAAAATTGAAAATTTTGTTAACCAAACGACATCAAATCATAAATCCTGGATTCGAGTGAATAAACACTATAGGCCTAAGCAAATGTCAGCAATTTTTTAAGCACAAAAATTAAAATAGTATATTGACTCTTAAAAAATAAATAAAATAATATTCTTCAAAGTTAAAATATTACTAGTACCGTGAAGTTAAAATACAAAATTATATTTAATTTTATATATTATTTTATTTCACTGTCATAAAATGAAATCTATAAAAATCACTTTTATAATATATAAAATTGTCATTTAATTTTTAAATATTAAACTTAAGTTATTATATTTTAAATATTATTTTATAATAATTTTAGTTTAATTTTTTATAACTTTTTTTATAATATAGTACTGCACAAATATGATTTTTTTTTCTCATTCTACACATTAAAAAATACATTTAGTTGACTCTAAAAATATTTTATTACAACTTATTGTATAATTAAAGCTATTAGTTTTTATAAAATTAAATATGAAATAAAACATATGAAAAAATAATATATACTATTTTCTATTTAATTAATATAATGGCTAGTTAATTTATAATGACATTGATATTTGTCTTCTATTATTATTTAATATTTTTCAGAAAAAGAAAAGAAGAATAAGAAAGGTAAAGAAAAGGACAAAACTAGTTATTCAATTTTAATATAACCTATAAGATTTGCAGAAGAAAAAATCATAGGAAAACTTTGGCAAAACAAGTCAATGTGTCACAGCATGTAGACTGCTGTTTAGAAGTTTTTATAAAGGAGGAAGGACCTGTTGGACAAATTTTTTCCAGAGAATAAAATCAAATTAATTTTTTCATAAACAAAAATAAACTTATATATTAGAAAATATGTAAAAAAAAAAACTCTTATATAGTCAAACAAACCCAAAGACACCCTAGACAACTAACATCTTCTGCCAAAGAAAGTTACAATAGGTAGGTACTGAGAAGATCTTACAGTCATTATTGCACTTCATACGAACAAAAGACAACAAATAAGAGTGCGGCAGAGGAGAATGGACCATGCAAACCATCTCATCTGCCATGCATTACTAACAAAATGCAATAGCATTGTTGAAATATTCTTACCATGAAAACATCTTCATTGAAAGGAAGCAGTGAGGTTGGCATATGAAACTTCAACTACTCAACAATCCCCAACCAAATAAGTTAATTATTGCTTGCAATGCCAATCCTCTTTCTCCTCCCTTCTACTTATCAAGAACTTGTAAAGTTTGGAACAAAATGTCGACAGCTTGCTCGATCTCCTTCTCTGTTATGATCAATGGTGGGACAATTCTCACTACATTTCCTTTTCCAGCAGTTAACACTAACAGGCCAGAATTTCGACAAGCATCGACAAAGGGTGTGGCAGGTACATCTAAATCTATTCCTATGATTAGTCCAACACCACGAATTTCTTTCACATGTGGGTTTCCTTCCAATTTCTGTTTGAGTAGTTCTTTGAAGTACAGACCTTTCTTAGATACAGATGAAAGGAAATCAGGTTTTGATATTTTATCAAAAACAGCAAGAGCAGCACTGCAAACAAGAGGGTTTCCTGCAAAAGTGCTTCCATGATCACCGTAATTTATAGAAGAAGCAACTCTCTCCGTCACCAAAACTGCTCCAATAGGTAGGCCTCCAGCAAGAGGCTTTGCAAGGGTCATCATATCAGGAAAAATGCCATATGTCTGATGGGCCCATAAAGACCCTGTTCTACCTAAACCACATTGAACCTACAAAATCACAAGAAGCAAAAGATAGTTAATAAAATAATATATAAAACCAAATGCAATACTTAAATTAACTATAATTATACCTCAGCATATGACACCTATATTTTGTCACTCTATGAACAAACACAAATCATGTGACAATGTCCATCTTCTCATCATTCAATCAATAACATGGCAAAGATAGACCAACAGACCATTTTTTGGGTCACAATGTCATTAACATATTAGACAATCTTTTCCAAAGCAACCTTGAAATAAACTGGAAAAAAAAAAACACTAAAAAGTGAAAATCAATGGAGTCTTGGCTTGTTACATCCGCAAAGATTAAATTTTTTCAGGAACATTAGGCATTACCATTAACAGCAATATATCAATATTAGATGCACTATACCTCATCAAATACAAGAAGTGCCCCAGTTTCATCACAAGCATTCCGCAGAGACTGTAGAAATTCTTTTGTGGCACTGTAAATTCCACCTTCTCCTTGGATGGGTTCCACAAACACTGCAGCAATCTTGCCCTGCTTAATTAATTCTGTTGCAGCCTGAGCATTTCCATACTCTAAAAAGGTCACTCCAGGCATTATGGGTTCAAAAGGTGTTCTATATTGTATTTTACTTGTCAAAGCAAGAGAACCCAAGGTTCTCCCATGGAAGCAGTTACTAAAAGCAATGAACTCTGTCGCTGGCTCCTTCCCATTAGTAGTTGTTTGTCTCTGATGTTTTCTTGCAAATTTTATAGCAGCTTCATTTGATTCGGTTCCAGAATTTGAAAAGAACACACGATCAGCAAAAGAGGAATCCACAAGACGCTTTGCAAGTTCTACCTGCAACAGTTCAAATACAATCATAGAATGCAAAACTGTGCAGAGTCACATAATCTGCTTCTACAAGAAATGAAACAAAGTAAAGCATAATGGAACCACTATTAAACCATTACAAATAGGTAGATTAAAAATAAAGTTATAATAAAGACATGCACAATACATTACAACCATATGCTTATTAGATAAAACATATACTAAAATTATTTTCTTTCCTTTTTATAATGTATACAAAAGCATAATGAAATAATAAAATCAAATGATCCATGATCATCTTTTTCTTTCCAAAGCACAATAAAGAATGAAATCTCCCATCCAAATGATCAATGACAAATCTTTTTCTATTTTTCTAACAAGTATAGGATCAAGGGCTCATATAATGCCAGATTAACTGGCATTTATCCACACATATCAGGGATGGAAGAAATTTGATAATGGGAAACTACAATACTCTGGATTCTATGAACAGTAGAGTATAAAATTGGAGAGATGTAAATTAATCTTTTAACACCCTATGAAGACTAGTAACTAAGGATTACTCATAAAGTTCTTTATATTGTAAACTAAAAAATATAATAGAAGGCTCAAGTGCTGACAACATTATGCACACTTATGTTTCAATGAGGACTTGTTTATCATTTTTATATGTTGGTTTAGTTTCCCTTTCCCTGCTAGAGTTAGACAATTCTAATTTATAGAATTACCAATCAAGTAAGCACTATAGTCTAAGGTTTAATACCTGATAACAACAACTAGGTTTCCCTTCAATTAGTTAATGGTAGAGTATAAAACAAGTAATCAGTCCTGGAAATTAACTTTCTCAGAAGTTAAGGTAGATGACTATTAAGAGAATGTAATATCCATAGGAGAGGCAGTAGTGGAACCAAGGGACAGCTGACAGTCCACAAGGATGAACAGCATGTGACACCAAAGTTTGTTAGGTGCAGTTGGTGACTCATCCCGCAAGATTGAAGGACTGAGGATAGTATTTATTAGGGAATGAGAATGGGGAAAAGGGGCAGGCAGGGTGATATTCCTCTCTCTTTCCTATGGGCAGTTCTCTTTGAGATCCCTGGTTTCTGTTGCTTCGTATGTAGTCCTAGTGACTATTTCTATTTCAGTACATAAATAACACACTTTTGAAAAAAAGTTTATTCACAGCAATGGAAAACATATGAAGTGAATCAATCTTAAACAAAGCACCAGTTGGAATCACAAGAAGAAGCGAAAAATCAAAAAAGACTTGAAGAAACTGGATCCTGGAAGAAAAAGCTCTGGATACCATCTTAGACAAACCGAAAAGAGAGAGAATTGAACATGAATTGAGTCTTTTTATTATTGTATCACACTTAAAACCATGAGTCCAAGATGTGTTTATAGATATAGTTTAGTACTGACAGTTGCAGAAAGTAACAAAACAGTTTACAGGTAAACCTCTAGCTGTACAAAGAAAATAAGAATTTGTAGAATACATTTGTAAACTATACAGGTTAACTACAGTGTGTATATAACATATACATATGAAGAAAATGATATAACATATAGTAACATGCCCAAACCTGAGGTATTGTGTAGAATATATTGCTGGTATGAGTAAGGGTGGCAGCTTGTTCAACAACAGCTTGTAACCAATCTACATCACCGTGCCCCAGAGCATTGACAGCAATCCCAGCACTCAAATCTAAATATTCTTTTCCTTCAACGTCATACAACTTGCAACCTTCCCCCCTCTCAAGCACCACTGGTGTTCTTGCATATGTTCCCACCAAAAACTTCCCTTCCATCTCGATCACAGCCTTAATTTTCTCCAATTTTGTCTTCCCAGTGTTTGGTGCAGCAACATCAGCATTAAGACACGCACTCACAACATTCCGACCTCTAATCTGAATACCAGGACTTCTTCCAATCAAAGTGTTCTCCCTTGCCAAACTGAAAAATTGCCTGGGTTTGTAACATGGCTGAGAAATTGAATGATTTGGAGAAATGTAAACTGCATTCATTCTGTTCAGTTAAGGGAGAGATTCTTCCACTTCTTCCCTTTTGCTGAAACAACAATAAAAATGATAAGAAATAAAAATATCAGCTTCAAACTAGGTAATCAAAATCGCATTTCAACCTGTAAGATTCGAGTCTAAGGTCTTCTTCTCCTTCTTCGATCTCGAGTAGCCTGGAATTCAGTTTTCAACTAAGTGAAAACGGCAGAGTCCCGCGATGCAGTCTCTCCCACCTGCGGGGAGAAGCCGACAGACCTTGAGGCGGCAAGGCAACTTTACTTGTGGTGTCACTTCTCAGGACAATGTTACTTGTCATCCAAAAATTATTTTTACAGCCAAGTTTTTTATTTAATAAGCAGTTAACAAATATTTCAATTTTAGATAAATTAAAATAATATAATTTTTGGGAAAATGTTTATAGCAACACAAATGTACACACCTTATTTTTAGGAATTTCATCCTGTATTCTCATACTTTTGTCTTGCACCACATACTTTTTTTAAAATTCCAACTATATCCATCTTAGAAATCATAATTATGGATGGATCAATCCACAGACATTTTAAATAAAATAATTAAAATTTAAAATATTAACTTTACATATTTTGATTATATAACATGAAAGTTAGATTTATATTCCAGATTATATAATTTATAATATATTTACTTTCTCGATCATATAATTCGTACTCATGACACTTATTCCTCTGAAAGATTATTAGTTGAGAGGATCCTATGACAAACAGAAGAGGAACCTATAAACCAAAATGGAGGTACACAGCTGCAGATAGAAGGAGGTGCTGGTAGAAAATATGATATTAAGATTTTAAATAAAGGATAATTAAGTAATTTTACTAAGATGTTGGGTGCAGGAAGAAAAATAAGATGTAAAAAGAAATGCCCTTATTTTTATCATACTAAAGGGACCTTGTATTTTGTTTTTCTTATCCATGTTTTGGACCACAAATTTTTTCAGATTCGAATTATAGATGGATGTTTCGCCCTCAACCTTCAACTTTTCATCCTTTAAAAATTTCAATTTTAATTTTAATTAATACTTTCTTAATTTTTTCACTATTTTTTGATAAAGTCACTCAGCATCTTTTTAATTTTTTCTCTTTCTTATTAAAATTACCTTACACCCCTCTAATTTTTTTCTCTTTTATATTAAAGTTACTGTACACCCCCTTTAAAAGATTTTGAAATCCGTATAGATTTTAAAATCTCTTTTTTAAACTTTTTAAATTTCATTACTCCTATAAACTTATGAAAACAAACATTTAAAAGTGTCTTTTAAATATATATTATTCCGTGACAAATGTTTGCATATAATTTGAACTTGCTTTGTTTGTATTTTTTTT
This sequence comes from Vigna reflexopilosa, assembly GCA_027742785.1. Taxonomy (NCBI): domain Eukaryota; kingdom Viridiplantae; phylum Streptophyta; class Magnoliopsida; order Fabales; family Fabaceae; genus Vigna; species Vigna reflexopilosa. The sequence goes on along the minus strand of CM050917.1, from coordinate 41,833,708 downwards.
TTCGACAAAGACATTTTCTACCTTTTTTTTTTCACTCTAAACCACTTACATTGAGATAGTCAAATGATGAAAAAAAAAATAGTCATTCTCTATGTATTTTCCTAACTTCATCCTGCACCTCTTATTTTTGCTTTAATACCAATTGTACCTCTAATCCTTAAGTTTACTTCTGTCAGGATCTATGAATTGGTTTTATAAAAAGTTAAATTTTTCTTCCGCATCTCACAGCAAAGCAAACCTTACACTCCCTTTTGGTCGTCTTCCCCTCTTCCCTATTTTTTACCATTGAAAGTGTAGTTGCTTCTCCTCCTCTTCTCTGTTGGTTGTTTGTACAATGTGTCGTTAGCTGATTAGCAGATCTTCTTCTTAGAAAGATATATCAACTTTTTCTTACGTCCAGGTTAGTTATTTTTCATTGATCTTGTTGATGTTGTGGGTGTGAGAATGATGAATATATGTGCTTGTACTTTTTTCTGTATGAACTGTGTATGAACTCTGGGCGGAGAGATGCAGGGTTAAGCGCAAATGGAACTGCGGTTAACGCCTGCCGCACAACGAAGTGCGGATTTGGTGGCGCCGCAGTTGGATCTGCGGCTGATGGCAACCGCAGGTGGATCTACGGCTGGGTTGGGGGGTTCATGATGGGTTGTTCACATTTCGAAATGCGGTTAAGGGAAATGTTTCCTTACTTTAACCTAATTGTTATGTTTAATTATTATTTTCGGATAATATTTTTAATTTTTTTTAGTTTGTTAAATTTTTTTCAAATTGTTGTTTTTTTAAATTTATATAATTTTATATATTATTTATGATTTATGTAATTTTATTGAATTTTTTATTTTTATTTATGAATTTAGATTATGTATTAAATAATTTATTGAATTAAATAATTATTATTATCCGTAAATTATATTTTCGTACATATTATTTTTTAGTTATTTGTAATTATTATTTAAATAATTTTATTGTTATTTTATTTATTTCTTTATTATTATTTTTTTAGTTAATAATTTTTTTGTTTGTAAAATTTGTTTTATTAGGTTTAAATGTTAACTAAATTTGGAAGACCTTCATGGGACCAGATTATTTCTCGTCCAGCACCACCAATACCCACCACTAGCACCACCAATACGCAACACTGCAACTACTCTCTAAAATCTCAAAACTTTGAACCCAGAATATACTGAAATAGTGAAAAAATGCTACTGTTGCAAGTCAAAAAATGGAAGAACTAGAGGAGAATGCATGTACTGTTCGGGTTTATACAATGTGCAACATATAGTTGATGGTGGTTAGGAGATGGTTTGTAGTTAGGAGATAATTATGTCATTATTCATATGTTGACTTTAATTAATGAAGGGTAAATAAGTAAAATGGGAGGTGCAGTATGAGGTTAGGGAGGTGCAGGAAGAATGACTCAACAAAAAATAATAATAGTTAAAGTATAAAATAAACTTGCTTGAATTGGATGAAGATTGAAGAAAAAAAATGAGTGAAATATTTATACGTGTATGAGATTGATTTTGTACAATTAAAAAGAGGTTGGTGGCGTTATAAACTCCCTCTTGTTTTTTTTTCACAAATTTAAATATACAATTCAAGAAATTATTTATACTGGTGCTAAAAAATGTTAAAAGTTATATATCTTAACAAAAAAATAACCCAGATAAACGGTGGTGTAGATATATTACTTGTAAAATAATATTTATTTCGAACTTGAGATGGAAGTCAAGGGTGTACTATCATCTTACTTGCAAAATAATTCAAATATTCACCTACACACTATAGGTTTAGAGGTTACCTACAAAAGGTATTCCGATACTAAAATCAATAAAGATTTGATCGCTTAAACATTAATGAAGCATTAAATGCAAAATCACATACATTCTTACCTCATACTATATTTATAGATGTCAGCATATGTCATTAATTAACGAAGACCTAATTATGACCAAATTAGGGATAATCTCTTTCTCGGATGACCGTTCGATCTGACTTCTTAGTCATCCAGTCTTGAGCAACTCGATTCGCTATATATGATTGAGCACCGAGTCTATCTTTGATGGACGATCATACGAAAATGTCCTTTTAACAATATATAATTATTAAGAATGATATATAATCAATTATGTTGGACTAGTAACATATTATTTTTTAATGAAATACCTATGATTTACAATTTTTTCTTCTAAAGTTAACCTTGACTCCATAAAATTTCTTTTCAAATATGTAAGAATGAACCTGGTATGAAATATAATAACTAACATTGTGTAAATACATGTAATAAGAGTATCATTAGTTCAAATTGTAATACAAATAAAATTTGACATAGGGTCAACAACAATTTACAAAACATATATTGAACTTGAATTACAATAATCCAAAGTAATAAAAATGGATAAACTAATTTGCAAACAATATAAATCATTAGTTTTTTTTTTCCAGTAATAAAGAATATTGATGTAAAACAAAAGGGTACTCCAACCCTTTTACAAGAAAAAATAACTATAAACACATAACAAAAGAAACAAAACTAAAAGAGAAGAAAATGAAACTATAAATAGAGAAAGGGTCAAGGATCGTAAGAAAATTAATTAACAACACACACATCAAACTAGAGAGCATAATCCATTATGTTTCCCTTATTTGTAAACTATCCTTTTAAGCTCCCTATAAGGCATTGTATAAGGTGGAGTTTGGATTGTCACAAACATTTGCTTCTTTATCCCTCTAGGCATGTTTGTCCTTTAATCATTCTATAGTCCATACGGATTCTGACAAAAAACAAAGGTTGCAATAAGCACCAACGATCCACAGGCATATAGGTCGTCCCTCCTAAAGAAAAGTAAGTTAAAAAGCACAAATACTACATAAAAGTTTACTAAATGCAAAACATCATACCCAATTTATGCCCTTTCCCTGTTAAGGAGCCTCAAAACTGCCCAAAACACATGAGGGGGTTAAGACGACAATCCAAGTAACACAAATTGTCCTTTGTGTTCTTATGAGTTATCTATACCCATGCATTTAGTTGTGTAAAGCGGAAAATTTTCTCCACATTTACCTCTTGCCTCCTTTGAAAATAATTATATTCCCATGGCTCTATATACTTCAGATAATTGTGACCCACATGCAACTCCAAGTCATATTACCCTTTTTATAAAGGCATTGTGAGTGATATTTAGGTTTTATATGATGTATTGTACTTACACTTACCCAATTATGGCACATATTTCACACTTTTCCTACAATCGAGGAACATGTGGCTTATTGTTTATGTACTGGCTACCACAACAAGAAAAATTGATATTATTGACGGTCAAAATTCATCGGCATCGCTTAAAATATTTTGGTAAATCAAATTATAGATGACCTACCAATATTTTTTCGACCATGTCTAAAAAGCTCAAAAGTCATAGTGAAATAATAAGAAAAACACCATGAGAAGCAAGTGGAGCATGACCTTTGATTGGTAAAAAAACGCTGGTTGTGAGTAATTGGGAAATGGCCAAACAATATTTTAGTGTCTAAAATCCATGAGTTTTAATATAATTGATCCATGATTAAGGTAATCCCCTACGGTTATTATTATGCCAGGTGCGCAAAAATGTCATGTTAGAGCTCATCTTTTCTCATCACATAGAAATGTTGAAGCACCTGATGGAAGTTGAAGTTAAAACAATGATGAGAGAAAGTTATAATTTATCATTGAAAAAGAAAAACACCTGTTATGAAATGAACCAAGACGTGGTTAAATAAGAAAACAACTTTGAAGTGAACATTATGATCTGAACATGGTAGGCGGTAAAGAGAATAAAATAAAAAAAATGGCAAAAGATAAGATGAATTTGGACGAGAAATTTTTCATTTTTTTACTAACAGATTTATCCATAAATAAATTAATCAACAATAAAAAAAATTAAATTATCATATAATTTTATTGACAGAAAAATTCGTTGATAATCAAAATCTATATTATCAACGAATATTTCGAATGATTTTACCGATGAAGATAAATCCGTCAATAAATCAAAATTTCCAACAAATTTATTTTTGTCAAAAAAATTCTGTTGGTGATTCCAATAATTTTTGTAGTTTACACACATAATACACATTGTTTTTCCTACTATTACCCTTTTATTAATCAAATTTTCACATATTTCTACTCTATTATGTAACATTTTTTATGCAAAATGTTGTGTAGTAGGTATAACATTTAAATTTCAAAGTAATTCAATTAAACTCAGGATCCTCTCTTCAAAACCATCATGAATTTTCTTATACTTTTATTTAGCTATGTATTGTTATGTTTCCTCATCATTCTAAACTCACATATTTAATTATGTATTCTTGTGTTTCCTTACCAATTCTAAAAAACATGTCATGATGCATTTTAGTGGTCCGTCTGATCTCCTTATTTAAAAACTCATGATTTGAATTATTCGCAGTCAAGATTAAGGAAAGTAAGACCTTATAATGTGTTTGAGATTGGTAGAATGTCTTCAATGCATCTTACGAGTGTTTGAAATTGATAGAATACCCTCATTGTATTAGAATAGCTCCAATGTGCTTTTCTAGAAAGTAAACACCATATTTGCTACTAATTTTGGTTTTGATTGTGATTTCTTAGATTTTGAGTGATTATACATTTCTACATAGATAACATACTTATTTTTATGTATATAACTTTTGTTCCAAACATTTCCATTGTATAAAACATAATTTTAGTATACTCAAGCATATTGTGAATATACATCAGTTTTAATTCTCATTACATAAAATATAGTTTTAGATCACTTAATTATACATTTTATAATTTTATAGAAATATGAACTTTATTATTTAAATTTAAAATAGAAAAATCAATTACATATTATAAATGTTTGAGATTGATATAATAGTCACTGTCATGACAAAATTGAATAAACAATTTAAATATAATAAAAATGACATAATCAAATTCACAATGTACCTAATACTAAATATGTTTTTCCTTTTTTTCAAGTATTTTTTTTTTAATTGTAAGGTAAATTTCATTTTCTTTTAATAGTGTTTGGAAAGAATAACTTATAGTGATATTGGGAGATTAAAAGACAAGAATTCTAAATAGATTAAAAATTTTACACCACAGTATATGTGCATTGTTAGGAGATTTCCTTATAGATTCATTATATAGGTATATTGTTAGGAATTTTCATTATATAAGTATATTGTTAAGAGTTTTATATTTGATATCAGGTTGACAAGGTTAAAATTGTAATTTTTATATTTATTAGCAATAAAAATATTACTTCTAAAGAAAGGAAAAATTTATTATTTAAATAAAATATTTAAAAAATTGTAAAATTTTCTAATAACAATCCTTTAAACTAGTGTTTCACTACGAGTTGGTTACTAAGTGAACCAATTAAATTTGAGTTAGAAAAATTCAAACTCATCTATAGACCCACCACAAATTGATGGGTTAAACGGATTGACTCACTAGCTCACTTAATTATAATTTTTTTAAATAAAAAAATTACAACTTTTTTTAATTCAAATCTAAATAAATTTCACAAACTCAAGACAATTCAAAATAATAATAAAAAAGTACAATATAATTAACGTATAATGAGTCAGATGATATTTTGTAAAGTTTTATAAAATAACAAATTAATAAAATAAAATTATATAGATTGATAACCCAGTTCACCACGAGTTCAATCCGAATGAGCCGGGTTTAAAATTAACTCACATAAAAAAATACATTATTTTAAAACCCAACTTGATCTGAACTCGTAATGGATAAGATTAACATATTGTAATCACTTTAACATTTCTAATTTAAATATAATATATTCAAACTTTATAAAATTTAACATTTTCAAACACAATTTTAAAGTTCACATGTGAATAACACGTGATTTTCATACACATGCATAGAGCGACAAATAAAAAGAGGTCAACTGCAGAAAAGAAAAAACTGAAACCTGAATTTTGCGACTATCCATGTCTTTGAAGAAGTGACAAACAAATAGGTCCAACATTTTCACCTTCCTCTTTGTTTGCTTGCATTTTAATGAATTCAAATCACCATCAATGAGTTTTGGAAAACTTTACACTTAATGTAATCTACAATTTTTTCTAATATCATGACACTTACTCATCAACTTCAACTTTGAATGGATACCAAATTTTTTTTTTCACTCAATCACTTTATTTTATTTTTCATTAAAGTTAAATAAAAAAGAAAAAAGAAAAAAAAAAGAAAAAAGAAAAAAGAAAAAAAGAAAGGAAGCGAGTGAAAGGACAAGACCGGAGAAGACGTGTAAATAAAAAAAAAAAGATTCCCCAGCTTGATTTATGAGGGAGACTACTTGATAGGTCTTCTGAAACATCAATGGCTATTTATCTGTGCTTCACCTGCAAGAGTGAGCTTATCGGAAAAGGAAGATATGAACCAATTGAGAATGAAGCATGTGATGTGTGGTTCGGAAATAACTAGTTTCGGTAGAAATTTATCTGATCGAGAAACCCTATTTGGTTTTGGGAACTAGTTATTTGCATGGCAGCATACCTTTTTCTTACCCAATCCAACTTCTTCAACTTACTGTGTAACTTATTTGAATTTCAAATTTCATTTAGCATTTCTTATCGTTAGATACTACATTCTCAAACGGTAATTTTTTTAACATGAGAATGATAGAATAATATATTCTCTATTTCCATCATTTTTTTTATAAATAAATATCAAAATTTTAAATGAATGAGTACTTTCTTTTTTAATGAATACATCTTACTGAGAAAGATAAAAGAATTTGAAACATAAGAGGTGTAATGAATAAAATAACTGATACATCCAGAAAAAAAAAATAGAAAATAAACTTTCAGAATAAATTGCTATATATATAAATATTATAATCAAATCATACTTTATAAATGATTATAATCATGAAACATTTAATAGTTGAGATAGTAATGAATAATTTAGTAATATTTATACGTTAATAATAATTTAACTGTGTGGGAGATTTTAGGAAAAAAAATAACAATTGTAAAATATATAATTAGTTCATATTTATACATATTATTTCAATTTTAATAAAGATATAAAATAATGTTAGATTGGTATAATAATTTAGGCACATTAAGTATACAAACTTTTAATTCATCAACAAGTTCTAAAAACAAGTTATCTGATATTTTTTTAAAGAATCGTATTAATTTACATTAATATCATTATATATATAATTTTTTTTGTACATATAATTTTTTTGTACAAATTATTACATTTGAAACTCATATTGAGATTGAACTTTATCCCCACCATACATGGAGAATGATATATAAATTAGTATATAAATTCTCTTATACACATTTGATAAATATTCAGAATTAGTGATTAATAAAGTAATTTTAAGTCAAATAGTAAATATTCATTAATGTATGTATGACAATTGAATTAGACAGTAAATATTTATTAGATCAAATTAAATTTATTTTTAAATATTTTTCGAAATACAAAATATAATTTAGTATAAGTTAAAAAACTGATCTTAAAGAATAGTAAAGAATTGTATAAATTTATATTAACCAGTGAAAAAGATTGAGTAAAAGAAAGTTTTATCTAAATCTTTTTATAAAAAGAAGACTGAAAAAAATAAAATTGAAGATTAGAATTGAAATTATCAACATCTTTTGCATCTACCAATCAATTTAGCTATTTTCTTTTTGGTCAATTAGCCACTGATAAGAAACAGGAGCTTGTTACAACGGATATATTTGTATTCATTACCATCATTATAGCTGGGTCAGTAAAATCTTGATCGAATCTTTGATCCATTAACATAATCTAGCATGCTGTTTCATAGCATTTTCTTATCAGTATTAATGATGAAACTGGTTGAAATTTCACCATACAAATACAAAGACCTTCCTTGAAATACAAACCAGACTTGCCTGTGTAAAGAAAGCAAAATCAACTCCATTACAGGAGGAGTCATTATTTACAGAAGATTGATTATATAATATTGTAATGAATTTATTATCTAGTAAGGTCATTAGGAGATATCATTAGAGGATTTTCTTTTTCTTCGGACAAGGATTTATATCACATTGATTGCAACAATGGAGATGATGATAATCTCATGTAAGTTTAAAAAAAAAAAAATACTACGAGCATCATGTACACAGTGAGTTAACTGGTTTTCATAAGAAGAAGGCCAGGACAAATAAAAAAGAAACAATAACAACAAAATGAGCCATGAGAAAATGTACAAACTGATTTAGGTTAATTACATAGAAGTACAGTTGATATAGCAAGGGGTGTCAGATAGGCCAATGGAAGAGCAATGGAGACAGCTGTGTTGTGTCACAGATAGATAATGTTAAGCCATCCAGCTGTTTGATTAGATATAACCATGTGTACGAAATTAAAGACTTGTCTTCATAGATTGAAAAGGCCTCACTTCAACACCATCATCATCAATGCCCTCATCAAGAATCTCCACTCACCCTGCTTCAAGATTTGCATGTCCCAAAATATCCCATACTTTCTCTTCCTTAAATAGACCCTTTCCCTCTCCTCGTACAGTTCATACTTGTTTACTCTTCTCCTCTTCCTCCTTCGTCTTTCTCTGTCTCTGTGAAGACATTTTTCTAATGGTTTGCTAGAGGCCCTAGCCATCTATGAGTTCTTTTATGTATAAATATACATATAAAATTTTCCTAGCTTGCTGTTTTTGTCCATAAGAAATGGTAAGCTATTAGGGCTACATTGCGTCCTCAATGGGTGGTTTCTTTCTTTGACAAATATCTCAGTTCTCAATAAATTAGATGTATGCAGTTCTTTTTCTATTGTTGAGCTATTTTTGTTAACTTTGCTATGACTCAAACACAAGCATGCATGTGATTGCATATTGTCTGTGATGAGCAAATAGAGTCGGTTGAATTTAGTATTGTTCTTTTGGGTGGGGAATTATTTGAGGGTTACTGAAGGGGCTCGCTTCAGTCCAGTGCACGGCAGTGAGAACGGCTGAGACTCAGCTGCTGACTCGTTGGTTCAAGAGCTCACCATCAAGGTAATTATCAGTCCATGTAACAGTAAAGGTGATGTGCTTCTGATACAACGATGCGGGAGCTGCATCCAGTCGTGACTGTCACGTCTTGGACTGAAGGGGCCTCTTCAGTTCCTTTATCTATTTAACACCTGTTAATTTTATGCCGAAATCATATTTTGTTGAATGCAGTTTATTCTCGATGAAAAAGTTTTGAAATACTATAATAAACCGGTATCTTACTACCTTTCTATCGTTTAACCTTTCTACCTTGTTTGATGTAGTAGAGTGACAATCCTTACTATATGATAAACGCTGAAATATTTTAGCTGAGAATGGTCTTGATCCGTTAACCAGTTATGTTCTTTAAGAAACTGTGTAAATAATGGTCATGTACGAAAGTACTAGCAAGGCTCCTAGTGGATCAACATTGTTCGCTTGGCCTCTGGTATGTGAACTTCTGAGTATAGGTATTGCTCTTACTAAAAAATTAATGTTTGTTCACAGTGTGTTTTACTTACAAGCCTGTTCTAATTAATGTTATAACAGATGCTTCTGAAAGGGAGAAATTCCTTTGAAGGATTTGGTAGGCGAAGCAGTATGTGCAATTTCATGGATCACTAGATATGTGTGTATATACTGAGTATGGTCATTTAAAAGTTTAATTACTTTAGTTTTTCATTTAGTGACATGCAAAAAATTTATAATAGGGTATATAATGTTGTGTGGAAGATCTATTTGCCCAATTTTTGTCCTCAAGAGAGACTTGATAGATATACTAAAATCGACATGTTGAGGTGCTTTTATTTATTAAGTCCAACAATTGTCCAAGTTTAGTAGTTGTGAAGCTATTTTGTGAGTATACCTAACAACTGTGTATCTTCAATATTAGATTCCCATCTTGTGTTGTAAATTTGAACTATTGAACTGATCAGTTTGAATGTTATTTACAGTACACACATTTTTCTGAAATGGAGTAGAAGTGGCTGAGCAGATGCAATGGTTGAAGATAGATTCCAAATCAGTTCATGTGAAAATCACACTAATTATGAAGGATTGAATGACTCCGTTAAGGAGAAGTGAGACGTTTGTATGGATATTGAATCAATGAGATAGAATATGAAAAGAGCATAGTTTTCATTAATGCTGTATTAAGTTGTTTTTAGTTGTAGTTTGTATCTCTTTAAGTTAAATAATTTAAAGCTGTGTTCTTGTAAGTGTTGCAACACTTCGAAACCTATTCCTTATTATATATATTTTTTCCCGTTAGAAAAAACATATTTTATTAGATTTTTATTAATATTTTAGTTAACTTCATATAAATATACTATGAAAGTAATTTGGGAGAGTAAAGGAAAAATAAATTTTTAACAACTCAAACTTTGAGATTGTAAATTATGATTTTTTGTAGGAATTGTTTGGTGTGCCTGAATTTGGTCAAAATAGGTAAAGATAAAGACTGAAATAAATGGATAGGCTAGTTCCCATTCCAATTGTAATTTATTTGGTGGCTTAATTTCTAATCTCGTTCTTTCAATCTTCATTTTCCGCTGTAACTACCATTCCGCCTAACTATTCTTTTTCCTTAAGCTGCAATAACAACACCACACGCACATCTTCGCATCCTTTTCTATTATATATACACCCACAATACTGATCCAATCACAAAGCTAACAACTGCAGCATTTGATCCCTTTGAAGCATTTTCAAATTCTAAAAAATGCAAGCAACCTCTGTGTTCCCATGTGTTCTTATCAAACCCTCTTTCACGAGAACACAAGGTGTTCTGTAATGTCACCACTCCTCGTAAGAGCTTAATCTGTGCATCAAAAAGTGACTCCTTTGGGCACCGCTACGAGGGGAAGATGGTGGATGACAACATGATCCTTCTCAGAATGCGAATTCGAGAGATTGAGATGCTGGAAACGAAGGGTAAAGCTTCTTCCGACTGGAACGAATGGGAGAAAAAGTACTTCGAGAATTATGATTCAGATGTATGTGAAGCAGTTGGAGTGTTGCAAATAGTGTTAATGAACACTAGACCTTCTTTTGCACTTGCCACATTCGCTCTTCTTATGCTAACCACGTCAATGTCAATGTTGCAACTTGCGTTTCATCTTGTAGGGTTTGCCAAGGGAATCTACGATAGCTGAAAAGACCAACTTTTGCATTTGAAACGATGAAGCACAAATTGGAAAATCCATGTTGTGAACGCAACATTCTGTGAAAGGGCAATAATTTGTAGCCACAAATGTTTTTCCTAGTGTAGGAAACTGGAGATTATAATATGAACAATATATGTTGTCTTATACTTATTTTATATTTATTTTCAGATTAAAAGTATATGGTTTATTATAAACTAATTTACCTGTTAATTGATGAGGGTGACACCCATGTGTATAATTAGCGTGAGAAGAAAGAACTCTATTTTCTTACATTTTAGGTGGAGACAGTGGTGAAGGAAAAAGAATGGTTTATCTTCTATAAAATGGACTTGCTGACTGGTATCCTAATAATACAGGTTAAAAAATTAGCTATTTAACCAGTGTTTTATTATTTAAAAATTTTAAATGAGGTGTTTTATTTTCAAGTGTCAATAATTAGTCTTAAACAATATTTTATAAATAAATGGTTATAGAAATGTTTGTATAAAGGTTTTTCTTCTCCTTAATTTTAAATTTTACAATGTTTGGAAATTAGAAGAGACATATTTAAATATGCTTTATCAGTACTAGCAAACGAGTCTTATTTGTATTTGTTCTACCTTATTTTAATGAGTTAAATTTAGTGTTTATATTAATTTCACTTTTGTACCTTGTTTTATATATATATATATATATATATATATATATATATATATATATTATGTTAATATACTAAATGTTAATATATTAAGGGTGTTAAAGTGATTCGTTTCATAGTTGGATCATTACATATGAATTTGTTCAATTAAACTATTTTTTTTAAATAAAATTTTTGTAATCCAACTCAATCTATGATAGGTCTTGGGTCACTTCAGTTAAGAATGCATTTATTGTATATTTATTGTGCTACAACCAAAATAATTTGAGCAAATTCATTCTTTTATTTTATAGTAATATGATCAAAATGTCCACTTATTTTATATATTATTATTATTATACAGATAAATAATTTAAAATTAAAGTGTAAACCTACCTAACTTTAACAGACAAGTAAATTAAATTAACTCAAACTTATGACAAAATGATAAAAAGCTGGTTATTGGTGGGTTCAACCCATCTTCATCCTAATTTAAATACGTCACATTTAAAAAAATTGAATTCTTTCCGATTCAACCTTACACAAACAATGTAACATGAGTTGATTTACTCATTCAATTCATTTAAACATTTCTAATTAATATAAAATTTAATGATATGAAAATAGTAGTACAGCGGAATGAAATAAGTAAAACTCTATTTGTTATTTATAATAAACTAAGAGGGAGAGAGAAAAAAAAAAGAGTAATGTTGATTTGGATTTAGAAAAATAATAACGTTGTTGCTCATATAGCCATTGTATTTCAATAATTTATTATAACTTTTTTAATTATCAAGGAAAAAAGTTGCGTGACGGATATATACCATTCATAATTAAATAAAATTTTCTTCTTTTTATCTTTTTTTCCATGTCCATTTAAATTTTAATAGTTAATTTGTAAAATCTTTTTCCTTTAAAATACAAAGTCAACACCACCTACAATCCTCTCACCTTTTCTCCATTCTTTCTATTGTTTTCGTCTTCAATCTCATTTTTTTTTTCTTTTTTTCCTTGGATAGGATTGACAATATAACCAGAGAAGGGGAAAATTTTCACTGTATTGTCATAATCCAACTCAAAGGTAAGTACATCCCTTCCATTTCGTGAATCTTATAATGCAAACCCCATTTTCTTTTGCATGTGATTTTTTTAAAATTGTTCAAAATCTCTTTTCTGATATGTGAACCCCACTCAACGTTTGGGTTAATAATCCAAGTTGTTTCGTGTTTAGAGAACCAGTTTAGGATCTCTGTATCTCAGAGCATCTTAAACGAAGTAAAATTTGTCCTACATAACAAGGTGAGAGAAACTATGTTTTCTTACAAATTGCATGTTAATTCTTTTGTCATTTTTTGTATGTTAAATTTGTGATGCAAGTACTGATATTGATACATGATGAATGTTTTGATCCATGACCTGGTTTGATTATAGTTGTTGCATGTATCATTTTACTTTATTTTGTTAGCTAGAAATTTGTGCTATGGAAGCTTAAGCTTGAGGTGAATTAATGGTTATCTAAAATTATACTTATAAATTTGTGTTAAATTTTGAATTGTATATATGATTAAATGAAGGAGTGTTAGATTAATTAATTAGACCAATTGGTATTGATTGAAATGTTCTAAAACGTCAAAGATTTTGTAGAAAGCAAAAAGTTTCGATTAATGTAGTTGAACAAGTTAAAATTTTTTAAATATCGCTTCTTGTCATGATGTTAAGAGGTAATCTTCTATTTAGATATTTGAGTTTAGAGTATTTGTATTATATATGTCTCATTTCAGGATGACTATTTGAATTATATACTTATGTTTGAAATTTATTTTGCTTTTTATATGCATGTTTCTTTTATAAATTAGTTTATCATTTCTTCTGTTTGTACTCTTTATTATTTTTTCTCGTTTTTGCAATGTCCACCATTATTTGATGTAAGCATATGAGAAATTAGATGTTGCTTTAAGAGAAGATGATGACAATGGTGAAGTTGTCTAGTCTTTAGATTTTTATTATTCCATTTTTTTTAAACTTTGTAGTTCTTATCCCTTAATAATTGTTTTGTATTTTGAGATTATATATGAATTTATTTTTGTTACATTATTACCTTTTTTAGGATGACTATAATGAAAGTAATAATGTATTTTGTTTATGTTTGATGGATTAGTAGTATTACACTATTATTTAAAGTGTTACATAATTAATATCATAAAAATTGTTATATAATTACATTTAATTTATTAGAATTACTTTACTTGAAGCTAATAAGATAATTTATATACCAATCAATCATATAATTTTTAAATGAAACTTATTAAAATCTGCATCTCTAATCAATATACAATTTAATAATATAAAAGATTACATAAGTAAAGCTCTATTTTGTTATTGTAATAACCTACGACGAAGAGGGAGACAGGTAATGTTGATTCGGATTTCATATAATCACTGTTCAATAATTTAATATAGATTTTATTTTTTAATTATGAAGGAAAAAAAAGTTGAGTAACGAATATATACCATTCACATAATTTTCAAATAATTGATCTACTTTATGTTTAACTAATTCCTACCTTATCAATTAGCTACTCCTTTGTTTTATTTTTTTTCTGCATCAGCTTAATGTTATTCTTTTTCTTTTCTTTCTCTTAACCTAACCAAACGCTTTTCGAAATAGCAAAGCCATTCCTCCTTTCGTTCTGAATTCGCAGAGTTCCCAATTCGAATATATTATCTGGAATTCCATTTTCAAAACCTACCTTTGAAGACACTCGATCTATCGCTGGAGATCTAAGATATTGAAATATCATTTTCATAACAAAAATAAACTAATAAAAGTAACATGCATAGGAGCTGATTCAGTAAGCTTTTTGATTTATGGAATCAATTGTTTATGGGAAAGAAAGTAAGAAACACCCTTTTCTTATTGTGTATTTTCCTTTTGAGTCGGTAAGAAAATTTCATCATATCATCTTCAACCTTTTTTAATATATAACTGCATTATTTAGGAATCCGATGATGAAGACATATTCTTCAAGTAAAAGCAACTTATCACAGTTACAAAGAGAGTCAATTCACGAGTTGTATAGGTAAAATTAATGAAAATCTATTATTTATAGTTGAGATGAATTGAATGGTTTTTCCAAATATCAAACCACTATTCAACAGATGTAATGAAAAATGTTGTGATCTAGGAGGGATGAACTCCAGCAAGAACAGCCTTAGCGAACTCAACCAAATGAAAGAAAGCCACAGCAGAAGAAGTTGGAACACTGATTGCAACCAAAGCCATGGCTCCAAGAGCCAAACTAGGCCTAGTATTCATCAACTGGGTCTGCAAAACTCCCAGAGCTTCACAAATGATGGAGTCATACTTTGTATAATAGCGTTTCTCCCAATCCATCCAATCTGAAGGTGGCTCGTAGTTCCTCTCTATCATGTTCATCTCATGGATCCTCTTCCTCAGTGTTATCATGCCCTCATCCACCAACCTTCCACTGAAGTTCTGATCTGCTGAACCTCTCATCGAAGCCTTAATCGGAGATAAACACCAACTTTTCCTGCCACCACTACAACATGACTTTGAAGATGAAAATGGATGGAAGAAGATTCGTGAGGAATTGATCAAACAAGTTGGTTGCATATTTTTATGTAAAGTTTGTTTGTTTGTGTGGTATTGATTTGGTGATGGGAGTGGAAGAGGAATGATGTTATATTTATAGGCATTGGGAGAAGGTTCTGTTTGTTTGGCTCATTAGATTATACCACTTTTTGCAACGGAAAGACCTTATGCGGCCAAAACCGTGTTTATTTTAAACCACAGTTAATTAATGTCTTGGTAAAAGCGCGTTTCTAGAGTGTAGCTGGATTCGTTTGTAGGAAGAAGTGATATTATAAGGATGAACCAAAAGGTGACGCGTGTCTGTGGAAAATGGAGTAATCGTGAAGTTCCTCGAACTTCTTTGTAGATTAATGGGATGCAGCGTTGTTGACTTGTACTATTTTAAAGCACAACTTGTGGGTATCGATGTAGCAGAAACTAATGTGATACAAAGTGATGAAGAGAATGTAATGTAACACAAATTTTATTATGGATATTATAAATAAAGGCTTTCTTTGTAATAGCCACCGTTATTTTGATGTTTACAACTCAAAAAACATCCTTTGTAAATACATATAAAAGTCTCTCTTTGACAGTAACTTTGTCCACCAATATCTGAGTTGTGGAAGAAACAGCAATACAACACAATTGAGAACGATAAACTTGTCTCTACAACGTCATATAACGTTGTTGAAGAAATACGTAATTAGATAATGATATTAGAAATCCAAGTTTCACGTTCAATAAAAATAAAAAAATAAAATATTATATAAAATAAAAAATTTATTAATTTATTGTCTTAAAGTTTTAAATAGAAAGTATGTAAATTTTTTAGATTCAATGTTATTAATGTTTGTGTTCCATAAAAAAAAAAAAGTTATAAAAGTGTAAAAGATAAGAACTTAGAGTGTGGGGGCAAAGGGGTATAGGGTTGGCTTGACTTTTATTACAAGAAAAACAATGATGTCGGCGATTTGGATTGTTAATGTCAACTTTGATTCAGTGTTTTTTTTAGGTTCAGGTTCTCTGCATCTTATCTATGAGTAGATTATAGTATTAGTGTGTTGCGTATGGTTGATGATGATTGATGAAGGTTCCTATTTATGGATCCACCATGACATTAAATATGAGAATATTAATTGAAACACCAAATTATGTTGGGCAAGTAATTAATGCCAAAGAGTATATAAATTCCACATTTACCTGCACTAATCTTCATTTCTCTCTTCTTTTCAAGCTTCAACTACTCCATCATTATCAATAGGAAATATATTTTATGCATCCCAATAATAATGCAAAGTAGTTTAAAGTTTTCTTTAAATTAGATTTATATATATATATATATATATATATATATATATATATGGATGTATGTATTACTTTTATATTTCTTTCATCTTTAATTATAAAAGATTATTTTTATTTTTTGTGTGTGAAGTAATTACTTTTATTAAAGTGTTTTTTTATTATTTTATTATGAATTATCAATATTAAGAAGTGTTTGCTTCTTTCTATTATATTTAAAAATTGAAAAATTGAAACTTTATATATATACTATTATTTTGTTTTTACACGTTAAATATTTAAAAAATTACAAATACAGACACGGCTAATGTTATTAAAATATTTTATATTAACCCTGCATAATCATTAAACTCTCGTCGGTATTGTGTGATGAGATTCAGAGGCTAACATTTATTATTTTATAAATATGATAAACATGGTGAAGTTTAATAAATTTGATTTTAATAATTTTAATACGATATAATTTATTTTTGAACAGTCACTGTAGTATAAAAAAATATTTTTTAAAAGATATCATCATCAGGAGTGATGTGTGGAATACACATGGAGGCACACATGTATGACTTTAAAAGTAGTTCAATATTTTTCTTATTAAATAATCACTCCCCATAATGGAAACAATTACACGATCTTGTATAAAATTGAAAACATTAATATTATCAATTAGAATAAATATTTAAATAAGATTGCTTTTGGATTATGTAATTGTATAATTTAAAACTTGAAATGCCTATGCCTTTTAAGTTATGTTTTTTCTTAAATTTTAGTAGTGGTCGTATTTTTATTTAATTGAAAACTGAAAGAACTCAAACCAAAACCTTTATATATAAAAAAAAAAAACTCAATTTATAAAGTCAGAGGTGTTGATTTCTGAGTAGCAACATTAATTATTTGAATACAATTAATTGAGGAGTCTCTTGGAAATTAAAACGTGTACTAGAAATTGTCAAAGTGAAGGGAACATATATTTATAGTTTTGTGGCTATAATCCTTTGTTGAAAAAATAGTATATATATATATATATATATATATATATATATATATATATATATATATATTGTAGTCGGCATGAACAGTTTTCTGCGTACGTTCAAAATAAAAAAATAAAAATTGTCAACCCCACTTCATATTTAACATTTTTTAACTGATGAGATATATTAATAAATTTTTAGAATGTGTTGTTTACTCTTATTTTATGATATTTCGAAGTGTTTTTCACCATGTTATCTGGGTTTGTAAAAGTACAACTTTTATAAGTCTTTTCAATTTTATTTTAATAAAAATAGACCTTAAGACTTATTGACACATTCTTTTCATTTTAATAATTTTTATAAGTAATATAATAGAATTATTCTTACCAGCCTAATTTTTCAGACTCTATTTTAACCGATATAAGACATTAAGTTTTATCAATGCAACCACTCAGCCTATATTATTGGGTTTTGGTAGGTATAATTAGAGTTGGATTTTGAGGAAGAAACTAACTTTTGTAGAAAAAGCTGCTCATAATTAGAGCCATGCACGTTGTCAGAGAGACTAGAAAAATTGACCTTCTCTACAATCTTAAACAACATGAAGCAAACAATGAAAGAATGGGTTAATTTACTAAACTCACCATTCTAGAATAACTCTACTTTTTCATATGTTTCTTTGAAGTTGTGACGATATTCTACCGTACTTCACATAAAAATATTAATTGATGTAAGTTCCCAATTTCTTCTTACTTCTTTAAATAATCATTTTATGAAATTTTAAATGCTTGCTTTATCAAACTGTTACTGTTTCCAATCACGAAACTTTCTCTTTCAGGAAAAAACACGCGCCACATATACGTGCATATATAATTATACGAAATTAAATATATGCTTGCGTGAGATGTTTATAGAATAAGGATCAATTGTGCGTCTGTAATAACATAAGTTTTGAGGCATCAGCTCCAATTAAAATTCTATATGTTGTTTCTGAGTACGTTTTCTTTTTGAACTTACGTGAAATTCATACTTTCTTTAATTTAATATTTTATTTTTTAATATTTCAAAGAAGAATATTTGTTTCTATTCAATGCAAAAGCTGGTCTTTTCAGATATCATAGGATTCCCTTGGCAAACCCTACAAGATGAAACGCAAGTTGCAACATTGACATTGACGTGGTTAGCATAAGAAGAGCGAATGTGGCAAGTGCAAAAGAAGGTCTAGTGTTCATTAACACTCTTTGCAATACTCCAACTGCTTCACATACATCTGAATCATAATTCTCGAAGTACTTTTTCTCCCATTCGTTCCAGTCGGAAGAAGCCTTACCCTTCGTTTCCAGCATCTCAATCTCTCGAATTCGCATTCTGAGAAGGATCATGTTGTCGTCCACCATCTTCCCCTCGTAGCGGTGCCCAAAGGAGTCACTTTTTGATGCACAGATTAAGCTCTTACGAGGAGTGGTGACATTAGAGAACACCTTGTGTTCTCGTGAAAGAGGGTTTGATAAGAACACATGGGAACATAGAGAGGTTGCTTGCATTTTTTAGAACTTGAAAATGCTTCAAAGGGATCAAATGGGTAAAAATGTGATTGGAATGTTATTATGGGGATGAGAATGCAATGCGTTATTTATAAGTGTGTGTGTAAAATAGCATGGGAAGTGACATTGGAGGTTAAGGAAAGGGGAGGACGGTGGAGTGGAGGAATGGGCGTAGAATGAAGATTCGAAGAAAGAGAGATTGGGAATTACGGCAGAGAATGTAATTGGGGTTGAAGGTAGCGTGCACATCGATTTGAAGTTGAATGTTTCGTACGTTAAGAGAACCTTCTTGTCTTGAATAACTTTTGTTCTGTTTGTTGTATACATAACTGCCCAACATTATGGCCATAATATATTGCAATTTGGAAGACAGTTCAATTTTTAAATCAAATAAAAATAGCTAATCATAGGATGATCGATAATGGGGCCAAGCCGAATAGCTACGCTACAATATTAAATTAAATTATTTGAACGCTGACGCTTCAAATGACTCTATTGATTTTTGTTTTGTTTTTGACGTGGCAGCTTTATTTAATAAATTTTAAAGTAAAATGATATTGTAAGAATAGTATACGTGATTCGGGAATTAAACAAGTAAAAAGTAAAAAAAATCAACGCAGATTGATAAATTGAAGTCGTGATACCACCATGACTGTAACAATGGTCAAATCTTTGAGGACGAGAAATAGCTATTTAACGTCCCATGATCTGTTTAATTCTACGGAAAATAAAAGAAAAGGATACAGAAGAAGAATTTTAGAAGCAAAGTTTGATTCTTTTAATGAAAATTAGAACATGAATCATTAACAGAAACAAATAAATTGTCCTAATTAAATATTGAAATTAAAAATACTTTAATAATCCACCTATAAGTTGAGAAAATAATAGACATATACACTGAAATTATGACACGATTATATATCATCACCCTCTCATAAGTTATTGCTTATACTGAGCTTGTCATTTTTTTAATAAAAACACTCAAATTCAGGTTTATTGCAATTTCTAATTAATTAAGAGTATTCCTTTCAAAATGATTTTCTTATTTGTGTTAAACAAAAAAAAAAACAACAAATGAACTATCATTTCAACGGTACAAACTCTTTTTGGGAATGTAAATTAAATTACTTTTATCTATTTTTTTTGTTTTTTATCTTTCCATCCTTTCCATTAACTAAAAACAAAATTTATTTTTACACGCGTCTCCTTCTTAAGTAGTTATTTTCCATTCCTCTCCTTTAATCCAATCGGTAAAAAAAGAGTAATTTCGATTCCCGTTTCTTTGTTGTCTTCTGAATTTTTATCAGCGGCAGAGTTTTTCGTTCATTTTCTCCCTTCAAATATCATATTAGTAACTGGAAAAAATGCCGCGTTATCAACGGGAAAGAAAATGGGAAATAAACCCACAACTTACGTATGAAGAAATGATCAATTACGCCAATGTAATTCAAAACTAAGTTCATCGAAAGAAAAAAAAAAAAACTGTGACCAACCTCAATTTTCACAAATTGTTGGTCACGGTAGTAACAGTCAAGAAAAACCCAAGTCATGGATGATTCAACGTATTCCCTGATCATTGAATGAAAATAAACACTGTAATCAAATGAACCAACATGAGACAGTCCCAAATTATACCCCATCGCTGTTTATTAAGACATCTAAAAGCCTGTAATTCCGCCCAAAACTAACATCCTGTAAGCATTAGCTGATGTTTTCGTTGTCCAATTATCACATTGTGTTTGTGGTCTTGTTCTATAGGAAACGGCTTACTGTCTCAGTATTTGCTGGTCATCCTTTGCAAAGGTATCTTTCTACTTAGCACCTGTATTAGATAAATCAATAAATAGATGAATATCTGATATGAACAGCAGTAGGCCCAGCTGATTACAAACCTTCGAGGACAAAAGGGCCAACAAGATCTACTCCAGGTGACTCAGGGGCCTCATTGGAATCAACTTGGCCAACTGGCGGAGCTTCAAGTGTCTGATCAACTTGTTCAGAATTGAGCTCCTCAAGTTTTAAAAGCGGCTCGTTGTCGTCAATAGGGGTTTCAAGTAGCTGGTATTTGGGTTTGTTTTTCTCGAGGAGAAGATAGGTGGTGCAATACCAAAATAGTAGTATTCTATTTTGTGCTATCACCGTATCCCTGATCCTACTTTTCCCAAAGGAAATTCGCTCTAGCGCCTGTGAAAAAGGGAAGGGAATACCAAATTGAGTTGGATCAGCATTCAAGAAAGCGCATAGAAAATAAATAAACTATCACTTTTTCCACATATTCTAACAGCGGAAATGCAGATAGGTAATTTGTATTATTGTGTGGTAGTATCTATTCCAGTAACAGTTACCCAAGATATGACAACAGATCACAATATAATTTCAATTTAAACAGAAATGGTTGACTGAGTGAGAGCATATTATAAGTCCAGGTTAATATTCTAAAATTACCATTTATACGGATAGAGAAATAAAACATTACTACTCAAGCAACAACTATAGTTCAGTAACATTAAAAAATATAAGTTCATTCAAAACTGATGGTAACTGGTCTCTTCTTTCAGACAGGACTTTTCTTCCTCCCTCACTTGTACATATTAGTCAAAAACCCAAAAGGAACCATGTTTCCCTGCTTCACTTTCCTTTTTAAATACTTCATAAGATTTCTCTAAAGTTTTGATGTCCAAAGGTCTCAATATATCCTCTCTTTTTTTCCATTTCTATCAAACCTGACCTTAATTCAAATTGAAATGAAAAGATTCATGATTCTACTCTCACCTGGTCTCCAGTTTGAATATCAAATGAATGTTGATGGTCAAATTGAAGACCACTAAATTCATTGATAGAAAGTCCCTGAAAAGCCCTGAAAGTGTGCATAAATCAATTTGGTAATCATTAGTATCAAAGCAAAGGAAACCATTATTAAACTCTGCAAGGATATTTAGCTCAATCAAGTTATGTTTCCTAGTTCATAAATCAGAACTGAGCTTACCATCTAATCAGAGAAACATTAGGAATCCAGCGGAAAATGATTGGGGTATTCTCAGGATTGACATAGTAGCCTCCGAAAACAATAAAAACTGTCATCAGAGAGGGACCTACTGCCATCGCTGCTTCAGTCGTTGGAACCATAGCACCAACAGTGAGACCCATAGCAGATGCAGCAAAAGATTCCATAGTGATAATGCCACAGAACTTTCCAAATCTAAAACACCAAACTAAGAAGTTAATTTTAAGAGATGGGAAGAATTAACAGGAATAACGCCCTCAGGAGAATAAAGGCAGAAAATACGACATTGAACAGATGCTGACAAAGGATAAACTTTTCACCCATTGTGCCTTGCATTATTTTTCTTTTTATAATGAATACAACAAAAAGATCAAGAGAAAGAGGGAAGGACATTCATTGGGCACCCCCTATGTGTGTGTATACCCCTGCTATAGCCTTTAGAACTGAAATAAAAATAATCCTCATAAATGAAACAAGGGCAATAATGGATTGTGAAGGACAGCTTAGAAAGTCATGCACATTTGACGGTCCTCTTTATACAAAAAATTATAGAAACTTTCAATCTACTATCCCAACAAAATGTAAAATATGAAAATTGGATTCAAACTATATAGCTTGCAGAGGCCAAGATAGAAACTGACCTCTGCAAGGTAGGATGAAGGCGTGCCATTGGATACAAAACAGTACCAAACATTAATGGAAATGCTGCTCCAATGGGAAGCTCAGCCAACAATTTTGAGAACAGATAGGGACCCAAAGAATAGGAACCTTTAGCACGTTCTCTATCTACAATTGCCCTTTCCTTTGGAAACACACCTACGGTCTTTGTGAGAGCAGCCATAGCTGTGTTTATTGCAGTAACCTGTGAGCCTCACCATGTAATTGAGCAAAGAAAACTTAGGCAACTGAAATTGTCATGTTGATAACATAACAAGATTTGGGTTGAAAGCATTTCAAAGTGATCGTCAAGACAATTATAAGATAAAAGATGGAACTCAAATAGTCAAGTGTTCTAGATTTTGGATACACTGTCCCTGTACAATTAATTGTGGCCCCCATAATATTTTTACTTTTGTCAACAAGAAAAAATCACACTGTTATTTTATGAATTTGACCTTACAAAATCAACTAAACTAGCACGACAAATAAATAAATTTGGTGGCGATAAGAGAACATTTTGACAGAAATACCAAATTACATATTTTTCATTTTTCTCCTTGGAACTTACCTGTTTACATCATGAAATAATAATCAATCAAGATAACATGGTTACTCTATCGTTACTATCTTATTGCTATGTTCAATTTTTTCTATCTAACTATTTCATACCATTAATTAGCACCTCCTCAAGTATCTAAAAATAGTTGGAAAACATAGGATCACTAGCTTCACATTCTAACGAACAGTTTATCAGATATATGTGGTATATTCACGTGTTGAGTATACTCAAAACACAGGTACATACTTGCAGACAGGTGTCTATGCCAAAATTCAGAGAGCCAAAAAAAAATTAGCATTGACATTTAGATAGGACTATTAGAAGGATAAGTAGAGAAATGAAAGGGTATAAAGGTCATTCAGTTTTATTAGTTTTGGAGAACAGAGCATTGACAAGTTGTGAACAGGGTAACCCTTAGTAAAAGCTGAAAGGGAAACGACCACAAGGAGTGTTCCTCAATGTTTTTGTTTGAAATTCAATCACCGATAACTGCAGCATTATGTTCTTTTTCCCTTTCCTGTTACCTATCTGAAACACCATATTCTATTTATGGGTTCCCACCACATTGTAGAATAAAATTGCATATGTAGCATAGAAACATTTCTTTGTTGTTCTGCAATGTATGTTAGCAGCAAGGAAATATGAGAAACAAGCAACACGAAACAAGAACATCACATACCTGAAGCAATCCCATTCTGTCTTGTATTGAAGTCTGAGAATTTCCCATTCTCCAAAATACTGACCCAAAGATAATTGCTGATGCAATTGACATCCTTGCCCGAACTTTGTTTGTTGGTGCATCTCGTGAAGCCTAATCAGCCAGACAACCATTAATCCAATGAATGAAAAATACGTTTCACTATATATCTAGCAAAAAGTTGAATTTTTAATATGGAGAAAATAAATAATTTAACCACACAAGATACCAGATATGAAAACAATAAATAGTAATCCCACTTTTGTGATTACATCTTGCCAAATGACATAAGGAAACCTCAACATACTTAAATTTGTGCAAGAAGGCAAACTTTATGGGTACTATCAAGCAATTTATGCGTGCTCTCCCATCCTAAGGAAGACAGACAATTAAAAAAGGGAGGACCTGCATCCATGCTCTTTTAAGGAGCAACCAAAATTGCTTCCACCATATTCCTTTCTTCTTTCCTACTGCCGCCCTCTGGGTGATTTTCTTTCTACTGTTGGAGAGATCATTTATATTAATTGGAGTTGCATATATGTCTCTTGATAACAACTGCGAGAATGACTCAATAAGACCATCAATTCTTTTTTGAGAGGTATAGACACTATCAGCAGAACTGTAGTCTATGGATATGAGATCAGCCAAAAATTCAGCAGGATTTACATGATCCGGGCACTGGTACCTGTTACATGGACAGTTACCCACCAATTACT
Source organism: Vigna reflexopilosa (assembly GCA_027742785.1). Classification (NCBI taxonomy): domain Eukaryota; kingdom Viridiplantae; phylum Streptophyta; class Magnoliopsida; order Fabales; family Fabaceae; genus Vigna; species Vigna reflexopilosa. Next base: position 41,808,844 of record CM050917.1, on the reverse strand, counting down.
CATAAAAGAGGAAAAAGTCATAGATAAAAGAATAAATAACATATACACAGGCAATGTAAAGGTTTTTCATACTACCATTATGTGGCAATCTTGCTAAATTTTATGATAATTACCTTATAGTCATACCAAGGATATTCATGATTGGTTAACAATGTAAAAAAAAAAAAAAAAAAAAAAAAAAAAAAAAAAAACTTACAAATCACACATCACCTAGAGATAAGACAAATTTATAATATATAAGTGAGTGAAAAACTCACCTTACAAGTAAGTTTTGTAAAGTTGAATCAAGATTATAGATCACTTCATAATATAGTATCAGAATTATTTAGATGTCTATCCTAACAAAATTTGTTGTTTGTTTAACCTATCATGTCACCCACGGGATGCAATTGGACCAACCACAAATATCTAATTTCACGCTCCAGATGTATATGCCTCAATATGAGAAGTGTACTAGAGATCACACGAGATAAAACAATTTTTCAGTATATAATTAGAAGCAAACCTCACTATGCAAACTGGTTTTATAAAATTGAGTTAAAGATAAAGTTCACTTCTTAATAATTATTTCAATATGCTATTTTTTACTCTGATTCAGATATTAACAGCTATAAAGATAGCGATTATGATTTCGGATTGATCCAACTAATCAACATATTGTTAGTCTGGATTTCTTGGCTTTGCGAGAAGTATACCAATTTAAATTAATATTGCCAAATAATAAACAAAAATGGTTGTGTTATAAATAAGTCAGTTACCAAATAAAAGGCTTTAAGCAATATAATATTGAGACTTAAGAAAATTCATCGCATGGAGAATGTATAATGGCATAATATTAATAAGATTAAGAGGATAACCCAAATTTTGAGAAGTAAGTAAGTGGTTCATGACGAGCAGGACCAGCATAAACAAGTGAACCCTCTGTTAGCAAGATGATATCGTCAAATTTACTATACACTGAGCCTCTTGGCTGGTGTATAGAACATATAACGGTATGACCATCTTGTGCAAGTTGCTGTAGAGTTTCCATGACTTTCTCAGCCTGGAAGGCATCAAGTCCTGAAAGCACACAAAGCAACTTTATGACAAAATAGGCTAAGTGAAAAAGCTGATAATAGTCTGTAAAGATTGACCACATTTGGAAGCAACAATAAACTGCAAAAATCCATTTGCACAATATTACATAAAAAATATATAATAAAAAAAGGTGGGGGTACATTTTGTGACAAAATCATCAAAGGTGAAAAGGTGTATTTGTGCATGCTAATATGGTTGTGTAGATTAAAACACAAGAAATCCCTTAAGTATATGTCAATGTTAGAAAAACCAGTTCTGGTTCAAAACTTATCTCCCTGAACTATTTCTTAATATTAATTTAAAGGCAGCATATATTCTTGCTTTACCGGCCACACACCTAGACTAAATCATATGCAAAGTTTAAATTCAATTTAAAAGCAGATTTTGCAAGTATGTGATCACCTGTTGTGGGTTCATCGGAAAATATAACAGATGGACTAGCAAGCAGTTCACACGCCAAGGACAAGCGTTTTTTTTCACCACCACTGATTCCACGAACTTTTGCATCACCAACACGTGTATCAGCACAACTAACCTTTTGAAGAAAAAACATACAGATGCCAAAGGGAGCATCAGTACAAAACAACTATCAGCAAGTGGAACACATTTCCTATCATAAATCTGAAATAGGAAAGCTGAAAAAATTTATTTAAATACAAGTTGTAGTTGTAGACTTGTAGTTGATCACCATGGATGAATTGAAATCCATTCTTCAAGGATAATATAAAGGATTGATGGAATAGCCTATTTAAAACTGTTCCTACATTCCAACATACTAGCAGTAACCACTTTGCACTAAACAGGTTCCGGGATACAAAAGCAATCTCACCAAGCCTAGTTTGAAAAGGAGAGTGTTCACGAACTCATCCCTCTCTTCCGCAGAAGATATGTTGGGAAGCTGAAGTTCGGTAGCAAGAGACAACGTCTCCCGAACAGTGAGCTGCGAGAAAAAGAGATCCTCCTGTCTCACATAAGCAAACCTACACCAATAATGAAAGGCATCTTAATTAATCTTCTCAGCATGCAACTGAAAACATTAAAAGTACAGCAAATACACTCATAAACAAACAAGCATACTTGTACGCGTTCTTCGAAGCAGGCTTTCCATTAAACTCCAAAACGCCACTCAAATGCAACCGAGGAGATGCTGTGAGCTGACCCGCAAGAACATTAAGCAAAGTTGTCTTCCCTGAACCTGAAGGTCCCATTATGGCTAATAACCTCCCAGGCCTCGCTTCTCCACTCACATTTCTAAGCAGAAATCTCACCTATTCATTAACATCACCTTCCAATAATCACCAGATTATAAAAAATAAACCAAAAAAAAAATCAACAAATCCCTATGAAACTATGCATCTAATACAAAGTTTGATATGAAATTCTACATGCAAATGTCAAAGGTACAACCAAAATGCAGATTGCATGTCACGAAATGATTAACAGATTAATTACAATAATTATCCAAAGCCTGTAATACTCAAGCTTAATCAATAGTGCGTTAGGTAGCATTCAAAAACAGGAGGAAACAGGAACTCACGGACTTGGAGGATTTATCGGAAAGGCAGCAATTGATGTTTCTCCATCTGATTGTTACCGGTGTGACCTTTCCGGCGGCAGGAGCTTTGGCATCGTCAGAACCGTTCTCCTGCGTATCGTCGGGGTCATTATCCGGCGAGAGAGCAGGGCCGGGAGCGGAGAAGACGCGGACGAGGAAGGAGACTGCGACAGCGATAGCGACCTGACCGAAGCCACTGCCGCCGAAACCAACAACCATTTGGCGCACTTTTTTCCCGCCAAAACCCACCATTATCGTCTCTTCTCTTCCGTCTGAAGTATGCACTGTGAGACCAAGTGTGAAGTGCGTGTTCTGAACGACACTGAAGTATCCCAACGGAATAACGACGTCGTTTTAGTTGCAGAAGTGTAGACTGAAGTGACACGTGTCCACCACGGTATTAGATAAGGTGTATGGGAAAGGACAAAATAGAAAGCCATAACAACTTTGTGTTAAAATGTTAGATTAAATAAATAAGTTAATTAAAACAAGGAATATCAAGCTATTTCTTTTTATAGAAGGTATTTAACTTTAGTTTCAAAAAACTGAGAACAACTTTGTGAGAGTTTAACCAAACAACGTATAATAACTATATTTATTAAAATATTTTCTCATGTTCATAAACTAATGATGATTTTCTTTCATGTTGTGAAAAGGGGTTTTCTTTTAGGCGGTAATAGTAAAATAAATAAAAAACAACTTCTTCGCAGCCTATTGTCTCTTATATGGAAAACACTTGTGACCCATAAAATAATAGTTTGAAATTAACTTTTTAATGCATACACTACCAAACAAAGTACTATTAAATTCTTCAAAGCATAGATTTATAATAAATACTAATGAATTTTAATAGATTGTGGTTACTTGATAGAAGTTTATTGTTATGTTAATTATGTTAAATTACATGTTAGATTTGATTATGGTATTATTAATTAATAATACATTAATTTCAAAGTCTTTTATGTTTTTTTATAAAAGAATTATTATGTAGATATATTTGTCAATTTTATTTGTTGGAAATAGTATAAATGACTTTGATATATTATTTAAAATATTTTTATATTACTCCAGGTTAAACATGCTCAATCATGGAATTCTTATGGGTTAGGCTACGGAAAAACAAATACATTTTGTTGATATGAGTAGCCAAATCAATTCCTTTAAGCTATTCTTTAACCGTATAGTCTCATACCCATACAGTCTCGAGATCCTTCTCATTCCGGTATATGTTCGATTCGTTCATGTGTCCCTTCCACTAGAAGCCTGCCAGGAGCCGCTCCTTGTCCGTGACTCTTGCACCGGCGATCACTTCCCTCTCTCGTTAGTGCCCGGGTGTCACATGCCCACCAGCTTCCGCTTGGTTCGTTCTCGAACCACACCGTACTAGGAGAGACTAGACTCTGATATCATCTATAACGCCCCGACAACTTACAGGGACTGTTAACTGTCCCCACACATCAATACGAGGTTTTTGAGTGTGCTTTGTCCTCACTCGCACACTTTCCGGGAAAACTTCCCATAAGGTCACCTATCCCTGAATTACTCCAGGCTAAGCACGCTTAACCATGGAATTCTTATGGGTTAGGCTTAATATTTATTGTTGGCTTAATATATATATATATATATATATATATATATATATATATATATTAAAATTACTTGTTTTAGTCATTCTTAATTTAGTTTTACTCCCTTGTGAGACTTTAAAATGTTTTCCTATCTTGTAAATATAACAATTTGTGTTTAAATAATATCAATTTTACTTTTTATTACTAATATGTTTAAGGAATATATAAAAAACTGTAAATAATTAGCTCACTGTAATAATTTTAATTATATTAATTTTGTTTAAATGAAGTTTAAACTGATGTGATTTATTAAAAAGAATTAATTTTAACATCCAACAAGCAAAAATACCTTTTTTTAAGATTAATTATGTATTAAAATTAATTTTCTATTTAACAAACACGTGTCACAATTAAAAAAATATATATTTGATTATATGAACTATTATAAAAAATTAAATATATATTTAATTATATCAACTATTATAAAAAATAATATTTTATGATTAATGGTGTTTTTAAAATCATGAAATTTAATTATTTTAATATTAAAATTTTTAAATATAGATAGAATTTTACAAATAGTTTCATTATTTAAAAATATATAAAAAAGTTTTATAAATCAGAACTTTCATTTCTCTTATATTGTTCTTACTTTTTATTTTTTGTTTGAACCTTTAGACTGATATTTGAAGGGAGTTCTTTTGTTTCATCTGATCCCTTTTTCAATTAAGTAATTTGAATTTGATTTATTTTTTCTCTTGATCAACTTTGTTTTTTCTTACATGTGAGTAATTATTGTTTACATGTGTCATTTAAGTTATTAATGAGTTTTTGTTGACTATGATCATATGGTTATGATCTGATGGTTTTTTTGATGTTTAATAAATGAAATTGTTTAAATTAATAAGAAATATATGAAAAATGATATAGATGAGAGAAAAGTATGACACATTTATTTGTGATGAGAATATAATTAATTGGAAAATGTAATAAATTAAAAAAAATCCTTGATATAATTTTAATGAAAATAGGTATTAATTAAGATTAAAAACTAATTATTTATAAAGTAATTAATTTATAAAAATGAAAATAATACTTAAATTCCTTAGGTTAATAAAATTCATTAAAATACATCGATTTAATTATTAATAAAAAATTAATATAATTTTATACTGCTATACAACTTTAACCTATTTTGTTAGAATTCATTTTACAAGAGAAAAAGCCACTACTATCAAATTAGATAGGGATTAAAAAGTTAAAGATCAGTTTAAATCAACAAATATTTTGTATGGTATTAACTGATGCATATGTCATAATTATGAATACAATTAATCTATAGTAATAAAATTATGTTATAATCTTTAAATTAGTGAAATAAACATATTAATTTTACAATTTCAACTTCAATATTTTTTTGAATTATTGTAATTAAAATTTAATTGCATTAAGCAACACCCTATATTTATGAAGATTTGTCACAATAGTTTCTTCTCCCATCAATTCAACCATACATTCATGTCACTTACACAGGCAAAGTGTCACTGCCAAATGTGTTTCTTTCAAAAGGTGATGAAAGTGGAATAAAAAAAATTACCCAGTTGTTATAACTAAACCATTAAAAATATAAAAATAGTTAAAGTATTACATAGAAATTTAATGTGAAAGGTACATTTTTAATTACTGAAATTATTCCATTACTTGTCGTTAAAAAGAATAGTCATAGAGACCAATCAAATTCAATTTATCGTTAGTCTATCAACATTTTTGTACATTGACAACAATCCAGTATCTAGAGTTCCTATAAAAAGAAATTTGATGTCTAAAACAACTCTTTAATTGATTACAATTCATATCAAAAAGATCAAGAGGTGTTAATAATACTTAATTTTAAATTTTTGAGACTATAATTAACTGTCTTTTCTTATTGCAATAAAATATAAAGAATTAAATTGAATGAAAGCATTATAAAATGTACTCAAAGACCTACCTTAATTTACCTAAGATAAGCATTAAAAACTGGCTATAAAATACATATCATTCAAAAGCAACTAGTAAATTGTTTGTCAAATTCCCCATTCTTAGTTGAAGAACAGGTGAGTTACTTTTTGCTGCTGCACATATATGTTATGTGTGGCCAGTAAATGACTTTCCTGTGTAAAGTCTTCTCATTAAAGGTGAAAAGTCCAAACTTAAGCATAAGTGATGCTGACATCTAAAAATCCTTCTGTAAGTGCAATGCAACCTCCTACTTTCTCCTGATGAACAAATGTCAGGTATTCCAACATGAATAAGATAGTCCCACCTAAGGAAAGCATGACTGCACCACAGGAAGTAACGAAATGTTTAGTAATAAGATAATAAATCATCCCTGAAACATATCCCAAAAAGAAAACAATATTAAATCACAAAACTCGTTCCATGATAATTCATCTCAGAAACATTCTCAAAAAAGAAAACAATATGCACACAAGATTAAATTCCAAAGTTGTAATCTTATAGCTGTAACAAATAATGAACAGCGGTGGAAAAAAAATAATGTACATATCCGATTATCTTAATCAATACAATACCAAAATATGCTTGCTAAGTTGCTACAAAATACTAATGATCCCTATTCCCTAATAAAAAAAGAAGGCTTCCTATGCAATGACATTTTCACTGCATGACATCTTAGACATTAGATTTATTTAATTTAATATATTTTACAAAAACATTCTATAAAGCTTGTGATTGAAATTCATGAAGGGATAAGATGAAAACACTTTACTCTTTCATTTCAAATTTCAAAGGAGAGAATCCATTCTCCAACGAAGATGCAGGCATTTGATTGTATAAGTACATTAGGTCACTTCAGGAAGCACATTTTTGCAGTCTATTTCTCAGCTTTGAGTCAGTACACTTTCGATTGCCTTCCTAGCCTCTTTACATAGCACATCAGATTCCTTTCCAAAAATGGGTTTATGTACAACTACTTTCACAGATCCTACGTTCACTATACCCTCCTTTCCTGCAGGCATGATTTGACCAGTTCCAATAAGGGTAATAGGAACGAGTGGAGCATTTGTCTTTGCAGCTACACTGAAAGCACCCTTCTGCAAATCCCCCCCAAAGAAAGTCACAAAAGAACGAGTTAGTTCACTGATATAAATCTCAGACAGAACAAACATGTATAAAGAACAGAAAATGAAATAGTTGAAATTAATTTATCTCAAGTTACTTTTCATAATCATCATATAAGCTAGGGAGCCTCTTATTTTTCTGGGTCACAGCTTTCATGAGCCAGTCCAGTTAAAACATACCCTGATACCCTGCACCCCCCTCCTACTGATTTTTCAATCATCTCTATGGTCGAGTTCCCTATGTAGGTGCAAAAGCACCCAAATCACTTTAATCCCAAGTGAAGACAGAAAGTAATGGAAAAGGAAAAACTATCAAAATTTAAAAATAAGTTCATTTAAATATAATTATTACTCTTTTAGTGTTGAGTGTTTTAGTAATGTTAACAAATTGTGCTAGTGCTAGTTACTTATTTAGTATGCGAATGCCATTAATTTCATCCATATGTAAAAAGACACAATTCACGTTATGAACAAAAGGCAAGTCTGGATAGTCAATTATTATATTCACCACCACAAACATAGCATAGTCACTGCATTAAATTCCCATGTCCCATCCTAATTTTTATATCCAGTATTCTTAACTTTTTGTCAGTATGGTAAAACTGAATACACTCCTGTATTTTGGAAGATATTATCTTCTTTTACCAAAGACACGTATTAATTTCATATTACTATCCTAATCTTTTATTATATTATTATAACAAATAGTTTCTTTGTATTTTGCTACTTATTGTAATATAAAAATTGTCCACTCGTCACCATCTGTTGGTTGGACAGTCATTGGAGTTAACTTTCTTTTTTCTCTTACTCTTCTCCTTTTAACATTATTTAAACTCTTTTTTAATTTTATTTAAAGACTGTGCAGAGCACAGACACTGTTGTTTGATGATAAGCTTCATGCTGAATAACAACATTCAGGAAACATATGGAAAGGTATAGGAAAGTAATATCAGTATGTATTATTTCTGTTTTCCTACTTTTCCATCCATTTACAACTTGTACCATGTTACTAAAGAAAGATCATTGTTAGTCATTTTAGTTGTCAGCATCCTATAGTTGAAACCCTAAAAAAAAAACTCTTTCTCCTGCTGCCTTTTTCGGATTATTCTCTATTTTGCTGCTAATTGAGCACCCACTCCTTGCAGTAATCTTGAAGTAGACCTATATGATTAATTAAATAATAAGTATAAATAGGTGGAATAAGTTTTTAGGATAGTGATTATAGCAGATTTTGCTACAAGTGAAATATTATATCTTACTCTTATCTTTCCATCCTAACCTAACATCTTATTTATTTGTAATTAAGTTGCTACACTTATTCAAGAGCCTTGCTCTTTATTTTTTTTAAGACAATTGATTAATAACTATTGTACAGTTTTCATAAAGTTCACTTTTGTAGAATCTAACTAATATATGTGTCATCAAAGGCAAATTTTGATACATTTTAGGGTGGGCAATTGCAATCTGTATAATAGTGATTAATTTTATTGTTTGGCCCTGGGTGCAGGATTTTGGATCCATCACTGGGTGACATAGGTAGTGGAATTTTTTCCCTTCCTGTGCACATCTCTTCAGACCTTTTTGTACACACACACACACACGCATATATATACAAATTGTCAAGTCAAAATATACACTCAAGCCTTATTTCTAAAAGTTAATAATCTCAAGTTAGTATTAAAGTAGGTTTGGTTAGTCACTGCCTATTCACACAATAACAAACCAACTAGTTTCAGAGGCTAAAGCCTCTGCACACTGCTCCACACACCACTTTGGTATGATACAATTAGGCACATGAAACCCACACACCACTTTGGTATGATACAATTAGGCACATGAAACCCACACACCGCTTTCATGTCCTCTAGGGGCTTCATCAGCTCTTCCAGTCCCTGTTCCAACCATCTTTTGGGACCATCACCCCTGTTTGGCCAGTGGGGTCCAAAAAAATATCCTTGGACAATACTTCTCCTCCTCTTCCATAGAATGGAGTCTAGTCCAATTTCCTCATTTCTTGGGACTACCACAATAACTTCCAAGAAACTTAATAGACAAAGTTATTTGTCTTGATTAATTATGTTGAGATTTAGTTTTGTTAAAAAAGTTTATTGTCCTCTAAGGTGTTTTTTTGGGCTGTGCCTGCCAATCATGTAGGGTCCCAGGTGCAGATTTTCTCATCTACCTGTTGTACTTCAGATTTGTGTATTTTCTTCTATTAATAGATCAGTTAAGAGCAATATCTCCCTCAGGCAATATTTCTCCTAAATCTTTTATTCTCAAGTGGTTCCATGGTCAAGGTTACCATGATCACTTACAAAAGCATTGCAACAAAGTATAATCAAATAACATTGAACAATGGATCAAACTGGATTTTAAGCTTTATGCTCTAATGCATCTATATGTGGAAATCAATATACTGTGGACCCTTAGAACATTGAAAACCTATAACACTTTCTGGAGAAAAACTCAGTATTTTTGCAATATGATATTCATCAAAATTGTGATGATAATCTGAATTAGACCCATATGATGTCTTCCTCCACACTTTTCAACACTCAACAGCCTCCCAATGAATTTCCTTACGTGCTATATTTTCTTCCATGCTAGATTCAATTTTGGCCTCCAACCTAAGTTTTTCCTCCAAACAATCCACTCCAATTACCTTACTCATGCTGAAATGATTAATTACTTGTCACAAAATATCTGTTGGATCAGGAAAGTTGGACCAAAATGATAGAACACTGATTGATAAATGAATAAAACAGAACATTGAACAGTGAAACCACACACAATACAACAACACACTTGCTATCCTACAGAGAAAAGTCTCTTACAAAGTGTATTCTCAATACACATACAGCAAATAATTACACACTCCTTAATTTCAAATCTCCTATCAAACATATAGATACACAACCACCAGCAGATATTGTATACTCGTCTTATTTTTTGACTTTCTTCCTCTGCCCTTTTCCCAGCAGCAGCAATATTCATTTTTTAAATTTTGTTCCTTTTGTATGGTACTGAGTTTTTATTAATATGACGGACTAATACTTGAATTTTGAGTTATTTTATCTTTTTGAGCTTATTGTATGTATACTACATACATAGATACATATAGAGAGAGGTAAGATCAAGTTACTTCAAAGTAACTCTATGCGAGTTACTCCTCATCCTAACCTTTCATCTTTTCTTAATTTAATGGTTCTAATAAAAAATTCATTTTTAACTATTAGATAACTTTCTTTCTAATATTAAAATGCTAGTACAAAATCAATTATTTTCTATCACGTACACTCCTACTAATCAACAAACTTCAATCCATTGGTGGATCCTTTCCTATCTAACTTGGATCTCAGTGTCTGCTTCTATATCACAATTATCTATAAAGATGGCAATGATTAATGATTACAAGAATTTTTACACAAACTCACCTTGAATGTGCCTAGTTTTCCATCTTTACTGCGTGTTCCCTCTGGAAAGAAAAAAACAGAGGCTCCTTTCTTGATCAAATCCATGCATCGTTTAAGACAGTCCTGCAGGTTAAGAAGCAAGCAAAACTATGACTTGAACGTCATTTATGTCTTTTAAGCCAAAAGGGGGAAATAATTGCACAGAAAACACTGTCATCCATCCAACAAGAACTGGTTAAAATTAACTGCAATACTAATAATAATAGAGAAAGAATACCAGTTGGCTTCGGCTGTCCATGCGCTTCAAAGGAATGACACCCAAAAAAAACATTGCCCACCCAATTATTGGAAAAAGAAATATACCAGTCTTGCTAATGAACTTGAAGCTTCTTCCTAACGTAAGAAGAGTATATATATCTAGAAAACTCTGATGATTCGAAACATACACAGCAGGGGTATCTGGAGGTGGCAGATTCTCCAGTCCCTCAAATTCAATTTTGAAAAATGGTGCTACAGTCAGTGTAGCCCACACTTTGGCAATAAAATGGTGGAACTTTCTTCTGTAGCGATCAAACAGGAGTACCAATGGATGTCCAACCATCATCAGCACAAAAAGAAATATGGCACTGAAGGCTGTGACAACATAAAAGCAAACTCCCCTGACTTTAGATTCCACTTTCAGCTCTGCAAGTAAGAGATAATCAATACTTGACAAAAATATATCAGCCTCCCAGTTCAAACATAAATCAAAAACCCTAATCAAATAAAACATATTATACATACCAGGTAGTAAATAGCCATCTTCAGCAGACCCAGCTGCAGTAAGTTCAGATCTAACAACTACATCTCTGGGCAATTTATTCTGAACAATAAATTTAGGACTACCAAACAGCCATGGTACTTTTTCAAGTTTCTTAGAGATTCCTTGCATGCTACATTGAGGAGCTACAGAGGAAAGGGAAACAACCATAAAGCATAAATAAATAAAATTACAACCAGCCATTTATCATATTTACCATATACAATCATTATACCCTCATCCAAGTATCAAGGAAATAAACAAACTAATAAACACCAAAAAAAACACCAAATTAGTATTGAATCTTTTGTAATGTAAGATGTTATTAAAAATGCATGAGAGTAGACACTTACCCTTATGTGAAATCCTCAAAACTGGGTGCTTATAAGTTGTTCCACTGTGAGTACACAACTGCAACTCGAATCGGATTCAATCAAACAAAACTAAAACCCCGCACACACACATGAAATAAACACGATAAGGATTAGAGTGATAAAGAATTACATTACTTACGAGGGTGGAAGAGGATCCCGAAAAGAATCTTGCTTCTTTGTGGCCTGTAGATTAAAAAAAAAGACAAAAAAAAATAAGTAAAAAAAGTTGTGGAGGAATTAGAGATAGAAATAAGAAAAGAAAGGACTAACCGATGTGAAGACGATGGTAGATTGGAGAACTGGCAGAAGGAGGAGTGATTTCCATGGCTTCAAAATTGATGACGAACAAATGCTTAGGGTTTTATTTGTACTTTTTCCAATTTGGAGTCGTAAATTTCAAAGTATCATTTCGTTCAAATCAATCACGGATATATTTTGTTTCTTGACTTTTGCTTCGATTGACACAGATCAGTTCAGGGAAATTGTTTTCTAGCCAATTTCACTTTGGCTCGATTATAAACTACACCAATAATCTTTTATCTTTTCTTCTGATTGGTTTAAAATTAACATCCTTTGTATTTAAAACATTATTTTCTTACCCCCACTCTTCCCTCTAATTCTTGTTTTTCAATAATCCAAGAGAAAAAATCTTTGTTCTCTGAAACAAAGAAAAGAACTTTACTCTTTTTAGTTTTGGCAACAATGATAATATAATGAAAAAAATATATATTATTAAAGAAGACATGAATTGGGAGGGAAGGAAAAGGGGCAGGATAACTCCATAAAAATTCAAAATTAGTAAAATATTTTATTATTTTTATTTTTATAATTAATGAATATAAAAATTTTCTGATATCTTTCAATTGCATTTTGAAAACAACTTTACCTTGTATTTAAGGTCAAAAAATATTTTTTTTTGTCACCAATACTTTTTTATGTAATTATATAAATATTAAATACTGATTGTAAATGTTAAATAAGTACAGAAAAAATAAAAATATTAAGTATTTATTTTAGAAATAAGTTATAAAATTAAAAAAATAATAATATAAATCCTAAAATTATAAAATTATAAAATAATTTAAAAAATTACATGATGAAATCTAAATAAATCCACCCAACTAAATAATCTAATTAACAAAATATTTAACCACTCAATTAAAAAGAGTTAAATTTTTTAAAACTCAATTAACCATAAAAATTTAACAGATAGTTAGTTAAAAGTCTCCCAACTTAACAAAATTTTAAAACTTAATTAAACTTTGTTTCTTTTAATAATACTGTAAAATGAGATTATTTGTGTCTTGGACTAAAGAACCATGCTTTAAATATCTTAACTGTGAATATTTAATACATCAATGAATTCTTATTTTTAAAATTTGTTTAATATATGATAAATAAATGTTTTTTTTCTAATTTTCCTTTTGCATATAAAAAATGTTATAAAAAAACAATCAATCTAATCTGAAAAAGTTGTTCTTGTACAATTTTGAAAATATTTTTAGAATAAGTTATTTGAATAAACATTTTCCAAGGAGTTATCATAAACAGGTCTAATTTGAATTTTGTATTTTGTTGAAAATCAAACCCCCAACAAATTTACATATAATTTTAAAAATTTAATGGAAAAAGTCTCTTTTAAAGTCTAACTACTGTTATAGTGTCTTTCTCATGATACATTACAAAATATGTTAGGATTTTTAAGAATTTATTTATAATTAATCAACAATTATTATAATTTTGTTTGTGTATATGCAACATTATTGCATGATCATTGATTATTAAAACATACCATTTTAAATATATAGTTGTAGTGTCTTAAACCAGTTATATTTTTAGAGAGAAAAAAAGTTAAATAACTATGAAGTACAATCATATTATATTTTACAAAAGTATTATTTCCAAAAGTCTCATTCCTATTATACTAATTTAGCTAAAATGAAAATTTCTTTGCTAAAAGTCAACCAAATACCATTTATTCTACCCCAATATATAAAAATTATATCCTTAGAATAACTGTTATTTATTTTGGAAATAAATATAAAAATTAAAAATAATTATTAAGATTTTAATATAATAACATAAAATACGATAACTGTATTTCATATTATATAAGATCAAATCTTATTTACATTTTTATGATATAAAAAGTAATTACATAAATAAGATATAGTTTTTATAATTTGCTAAATTATATTTTTGTTTATAATTTTCATTATTTGCAAAAATACCTAAATTAAAATTAAATTATTGGAAAAATTATATAACTTAACAAAAAGTCATTTAAGTATTATTTAATTTATATTTATATTATACTGTTATTATTTAGTTTGTTATTTTACAGGATAAAGTTATAATTTATTACTATTAAATTTGTGATTTTCTTATCTTATAATATTTACCCATTTTTACAAAGATTATAATTTGTGTTGTTTTAAAAACAAAAATAAATAATTTTAAATTGTGGATGATGGAGATAAAAAATTAAAAATACAGTTAAGGTAAACAATAATAATTGTTTATTTTTCTTTTATAATAAAAGAAGATAGCACCATGGTTGATTTCCTGGCTTTCCCCCTTTCCTGTTTGCAGAGAATAGAAAAACAAAACATCCATGATTGAACCCTAAGTTTAAAATTACCTGTAGCCAATTCTAACACTGGTACGTATTTTTGTCTCAACCACGTCTCTGTGATTCATCTCCTGTAATCACTATTTTGAAAATCATTGAATTGGAAAAGAAGTTGTAAGTTGATGTGATAATTTTGATTACCGATTGAATTTTTGTTGTTTCTGTGATGGAGTTATCACGAAGGTTGTTTTTGTATAATTCGATAAGATTTTCTTTATCATCCCGAGGGAGGAAAATTAGTTTGTATGTTTAGACAATATTCGGTTCGAGAGTTGAATGGAGGGAGGTGATATAAAGTTGTGGTTGTCATTGTTTGAATATTGTAATGGAAGTGTAATGCAGAGAGAGTGAGAGAATTGGTTCGGGTATGTATCTTCAGAATTAGAGGGAAGGAAGTGATTATTAGATAATGTAATAGCAATGTTGAAAAATTTGGCTTTTCTATTTCTTCTTGTTGAATAGGTAAAAGCTAATAAACTCACATGATGTGTGAAAAAACAAATGAACTAAAGCACTCCAAAAACCAAATAAAACCACACCTGAATTAATCATTTACGAGTTAGGAATACAGAAAGTTCACTGGGTTTCACATTTCAGTTATCTGTTCAAATGAAAACATCTGGCTTCTTAATTGGCTACCCCAGTTACATCTCAGCCTCTCCCAACAATCAAAGCAAGCAAAACCCCTGATTCTTCTTTGTGAACCCTTAATTCACACATCTCATTCCAAATCTCCATAACATTTTTGTCTAAATAATGATCTTCCTCCCTTATCTCTGCATTTGTTTTGTATATCAATGGAAGTTTGATTGTGATTCTCGTTTCCTGAATCTGTCTTTCTCTTTGGTTTTGCAGTTATTTCTTGGTTCACAGATATATCCATATTTTCTTTTGGTCCTCGTCTCATTCTGTCTCAGATTTATGTTTTATTTTTTGGCTTTTCTGGATTTTGTTCCTTTTTATTTATAATATATGGTAAATTGGTGCAGCAATGTTAATTTGTTCTTTGTAGATATGTCTTTGATTAATTTTACAAAAAAAAAAAAAAAACAGTAGTCTGATGCTCTCAGGTTTGGTTTCTTGGTTTAGGTTATTTCCCGTCTTGTTAATCTCTTGGTGCTTGCCTTGTGTTGGTTCTGTAATAATAAGATTTGAGATAAAATTAAGAGATAGTTATTATCATGAGGTCATGAGATACAATAACTGCAAAGTCTTCGTTAGTGTGAATATTTGTGAATCGTTATCATAGTCCAGACACTTCGAATGTGAATGGTTCTTCCAACAATTGAATTAGGATTATAAGACTCTTCCTTAATAAACAAATACAATCTAGTTGTATATTGTGGAAGAATAATTTTATTGAGTTAACCCACTGTCAAATGCCAATTGATGTTCATGGGGTACTAATTCCTACCTGACTGTAAAGAATGCTACTAATAAATGAACTTCACACGACACTGCAAACTCAAACAATTTCCAAACTTGTTCAAATTAAAAACAAGTTCTAATATGATTCTGGAGCACTTGCTGAGTTTTCTTCTTACCTTTGTTTTTCCCTAGCCTTATGTTTCTGAAACCATTGATGAGTAGAACTGATATATCCTGCTATACTTCTAGAAGACTTGTTTAGTTATCTAAATTTGCACCTTTTTGAATGAGTTCAGTGAAAAATTGTTCCAATCAGGTTGTCTGAGGTAGGTGAACTTTATTTCTACCATGGCCAACAAATCTCAAGAAGAGCCCAAGACTGCTCCTGAGCCTGATCGGTGGTACAATCTCACCCTTGGACCTTCCTTCAAAGATGAATCCTCCAACAAATACTGCACGCTACGATGTAAGTTCCAAAATATAAAATTTATTTCTAATAGTTTTCTTTTTTTCTGGTGAGTCAGTTTTTGTTTTCCAAGTTACTGGCAACTAGGCATGGAATGTTCACTCTTGATTTTGCAATGATTATATCGTCAAGCTTTTTGACTTTGGTTCTTTATTTTTTTCCCTTATTTATGTTGAATTTTAATCATGAAAGTCTTGAATCTGTACAGATGAATTTAAGCCAGCTTCAGTTGATAAGAATAAGCCAGGATTGCTACGCAAGACTAAAGAGAACAGGATTTCTGTGGAATTTCAGAACAACCAAATAGGAAAACCCAAGGTGACATTTGAGGGGAACAGTGAGGATTACAAGGAAAACGATGCTGTATTGTTTTTTGATGGTGAGACACTTCGATTGGAGCGGCTTCATAGGGCTGTAAAGCAACTGCGACACCTACGAATGCCTGGTGAATCTGCAGGTGCTGCAGCTACAGCTGTGGCTGCTCCATCTGGACCAGCTTTGGATCCTCGATCATCCCCTGTTGGGAAGTCTGTAAAGCCAGCATCTCTTGGCAGGAGCTCATTTCAGGCTGTGCCAGTAAGTGCTCACTAACTATCTATGACATAGTTGTGTATACTAGCCAATTCCATTGTATCTTAAAATTGTTTGCTGTTAGAAATTTGCATTATAAATATGGTTATTTTTACAATGCATTAAGATTTTTACTGATTTTATGGAGTTAAAAATTTATTATGTTTGGTACGTGCATGATTACCATAATGTATTATTGATATCATAATGATAGAGAGAGAAAGTCGGGGAGGGGGTGGGGGGAGGGTGAGTTGATTGGAGAGGGCTGGAGGGGCAATATAAAAATGTTTGTTTATGCTTGTTATCATGGAGGTACTTCTCATTTGATGACAGGACCATTATTTGTTTCCATGGTTACACAGTATGCTATTTTTCATTTTTCATTTTTCATCAATTGAAGCATTTGTTTAATTAAGGGGGAAAAGAGTTATAGAAAGAACTGAAGGCTGTAAAATTATATTTTTGAGACTGGCGAACAAGGTTTTCCAAATGAATGAAGCAAAATAGTTTCTCTTGTACCATTTTAACGATATTTCTGTTGGTTCTGCACAGGTTGAGGTGGAGCGAATTGATATTGGTGAACCTGAGAATACTGGTATGTATCATATAGTTTGAAGATTTTTGTAATTGCATATTTGGACTATATGGAGTTTAAACTTTTTTTTCAAAGTAAACAGGCCGTAAGCGTTTCATTTTCATCATTATGTGATACAGCTTTTTATTTTCATCATATGGTTATTTACCGTATGATCTTTTGTATAAAGGTGTTCTGTTCATGTTTTCCAATTTGATGATCTGTGTTTCCTTTGCTGCGTGCTATAAATTGCCTCATTCTTATCCCCAGTGCTGAAAGACTTTTTTATTGGAGGTCTGCTCTGTTGATTTTGTGGTGCATTCACCATTAATGACATAGTTGATGCAGGATTTGCTATTTATTTATTTATGTATGAACTAGTAATAATTTAATGTTGTACGTGTCGTTTGGCAGGCGTCAAAGTTGGTTCGAAGAGGTCATCTGATTATCTAAATGAGCCGCCCATTAATGCCTCTCCAGATGCGAAAAATGAAGTCGAGGAACATCACGATATTGACATTAACGACCTTTTTGGCAGCGAGTCACCGGAGGATGACAATAATGTTGAAGAAAAAGATAATGTTGGATTTGACATGAATGTTCCACACACGGATGATGATATTGTGGATATGGATGATAGCGGTGATGAGGTGGACAAAGGACACAGTCCTGCAGAAGCTCCCGAAACCCAGGCGAATGCAGAGGGAAGGGATGAGCAGACATCTACTTCTAGCAGTAGCAGTGGAAGTGGCAGTAGTGAAAGTGGTAGTGGAAGTGGTAGTGGAAGTAGCAGCAGCAGTGACAAGGAAGACAGTGACGAAGACTCAGTTCATTCAATCTAAAGTTACACGATACCGGTTTCATTCTTTTTCTTTTCTCATTATTGGTCTTTACTTTTTTCGAAGTAATCCAATACATAATGAATTGAATGTGTTTCTCAGGCCTGGCTTATGAAGGGTTATCAATAATGTGCTATATTTTATGTGTTTACATTATTAATCGACTTTAAATAATTTCGTTTTGACATTGAAGCAAACTTCCATGGTGGAAAATTGGCTAGCCTGAGGTTGATCTCAGGGAAACGAAATGAATTTGAATTCTTTACTAATGTTATTGCTAACTGTCAATGGAACTTTCACTAGTTTAAATAAGTGCCTATGTATGATGAGATACCAAATAGTTTTATATTAATATAATTTTTTTTAAATATAATCTGTAGGAAATAAAATTTTATTCTAATAGTAAACTGCTAAATAAACATGTTTCAATCGAAAAATATTAAACAGTGTAGTATTTTTTTAAAAATTATTGGATGTAATATAATGTTTATATGTATATAATTGTAAACAATTAATAGGTTTTATATACTTTTTTTTATCAAATTACTTCAAAATTAAAAAGTTAATAAATGTGATATAAATAATGTTGTTTTCCTTCTACTAACGTTTATATATCTATGTTAGCATTTCCTATTTAATATTGAAATCTATAAAAGACAAAAATCTTGGAAAAGAAACTTATACTTTTCAATCTTCATATAGTTTATGTTTCGACTTTGAACAAAGAATAGTAAAAGAAACAGATCATACAATTCAAACTCTAACACAAGAAAAACATCATTGTTTTCACCCTACTTGACGATTATATACGGGTCATTTCAGAATTATTTTTATTCAGATGTACTCACAAAAAATCTCTTATTAACATGAGCATAAAAAAGTATTTGTAAATGAATTTTTTTCTTATTGTCTTCGAAACTTAATTACACATTAATTTATTTAAGACTGATTAGTGAAATCCGATAATAACACTTATTATAAAATTTAATTTTATAATAATAAATTAATCTTGATTGATGACATTTTATTAAAATTTATATAACAATAGCAAATCTGTTTAGTGCCTCAACATATTATTAGCGTCTTGCTTAAATATTGCTTGGAATACATAATTTTGCATCGCAATTTTTTAATTTTTCTTCCCTAACACAAAACTAAAGTAATACATTACAAACTCTTATTAGCAATTTTTGGTTTTTCTTCTTAGCCCACAACAACTAAAATAATATGTTACAACCACTTATTTATGCACATTCTTTATTAAAAATATGATTTAATTTTATTCCATCGCTTTCTACCATAAAAATAAAAATACAGCCTTACAAACAACTTCATGACATTTCAATAATTGACCAGGACATGCATTTGTTAGTTTTCAGATAATAGTAAAATAATAAATAAATATAATCTTATTATTTTATATATATATATATATACACATATCTTGAAACATGAGTCTAAGGTGGAAACTTTTGACTTTGTATCTACGTTTTTTAAACATGTCAATCAATATATAAATATTGATCGAAACACGTCACTTCAAATAAATTTTCCAAGCATTGTATTCCAACACGCCTCTTTTAGTCTGAATTTGAAAGCAAAATTAGGTGTGAAAGTTGATTCTGGCCACGCTCTCTTTCCGTTTTCACTAATCATAAAGACCAATAACTTTCGTTTTTTAAATATTTCTAATTAATATTATTGTTAGCGGTTGTTTTTATTATTGATACGGTGAAAATAAAGATGGTATCATGTTTATATGTTCATAAATTCTACAAAAGTAGTCACTAAAATTAAAAAATATATTAAATATACTTTTAGTTTTTAAAGTGAAATTTAAATTTGTTTTATTAAAAAATTTAGTTTTTAAACTTGAAAAATGTATTAATATAATTATTTTAATCCAGTTTTAACCGTGTCAACTATTTCTTTTCGTGTTACACAGTGTTCTAAAATTGTATTCAAATTTGAACACGAATTCTAATTTTACATACAAATAAAAAACATATTTAGCACAAAAATATAATAAAAATTACTATAATAAAAAAATTATCACCAAGAAAAGTATGTATAAAAAAAAGTTATATCATACATATATAACTAAATGGTAAAATATCACATGCATATATGAAAGGATAAAACAAGAAAATAATTTGTGTACACTAGATAATGATACCAATAATACTATATATTGTTTGTGTCCATATATTTTTTTTGCAACAATAAAAAACAATTGAAGTACGATTATTATATTAAAAAAACAATAACACGATGCTAATGGTAAAAAAGGAAAATTATATATAACAAAAAATTTATAAAATTTGTTATCACATTTATATAATGATATTGTGAGTAGTAGAAATATAGATAGTATAATTCATTAGTTGTTAACACTATCAAAATTATCATAAGTCATAACTAATGTATAATAGTAATTAACATTTAGATTTGAAGTGGTTGTGGAGTCTTCATCTCCTGTGTAGAAGCTGTAGCTATCACTGTTTTCTCATTGATCTCGTTAAATGCATTATTTCATACATTACTGGTATTGGATTAACGAATTAATAGTTATACAATTAATATATGAAAATCATAATGTAAAATAAAAAGAGAGTTTGGTACTGATAAAACATATTCGAATTGATGATAAATCATGCCATATGAAGTACTCAGTCAGTAGATAGAGAATTTCTGGAAAATAAATATTATGCAGACAGTTTAACCACTCAGTTTATTTTTATTTATTTAATCATTTATTCATACACTTCTTTTTGAAAAATTATCTTTCATGAATCTCACAACTCATTTAATAAAGTGTAGTCAAGTTCACACAATTTACCTTTTAATTATAACACTCCGCACTAAACTTATACTATATAACTAACTTAAGTTTCTATCTATTTTATGTTATATTTCCAAACATAATTTATTACATTCTAAGTCTTTTCAAGCCCACCATCATAGTAGAGAATCCACGACTTTCAAAAGACATGCATACCTTAAGTTTCACATAACTTTTTTTATAATATTTTGATACATTTATTATTTTTTATTTATCTGTTATTGTGCCAATGTATTTTAAATTTAATGGAAAAGTTTGTTAAAATATTATAAAAGAAATATATGTTAATATATTATTGTCTTAAAAATATTATGTATTTGTCATACTATTTTCTTCTTTGACACTTTATTATGGAAGAAGAATGCAAGAAGAAAATTTTCCACGATGCACAAGACAATATTTTTTACACATTGCAAACAAAATTATAAAAATATTCATCCACTTTATCACTTAATATTACTTTTCTCAATAAGTCGAATAAATAAATATGTCAAGGCAATTTTTTTTATTCTAATTTGAATTCATGACACATTTAACGTATCTTATTCATTTCTGTTAGTTCAATTATTTCAATTCATCCATATCGATTATCTCATTAATTTGAATTTGTTCATTTTAATAATCTCATCATTTCTTCTATTTTAGTAAGTTTAACCATATCGATTATCCCGTCAACTCGTTTATCAAACCAGTTTAACTAATTCATTTATCTAAACATTTTATAAGTTTGTCGAGTCCGATCATCCATCCAAACGATAACTAAAAATCTATACTTAAAAATTAAAAAACAAGCTAAAAACACAACATTATAATAACATTATAATATCAGCCCAAAATAATCTTATTTCTAACAAAAAAAAATGTAATTGAGTTGAAGAAAACATACTCATAAAAAACAAATAGATACCAAATAAAAGAAGGAAAAACCGACAAAGCAATACAACTTAAAAAAAACGGTAAATTTACGTGTAAAAGAGAATGGAAATTTTACGTGACAAACGGTCAAAGAATAAAAAAACAAAAGTTGGATAGATATAAAGTGTTTTTTGTGATTCCCAAAAATATTATTTTTTAAATAAATATTAATATTGATTGATGTCATCTCATTCTAGAATAGCGCGTGTACAACACTTTCACGTATCCCATTGACGACAACAATAAAACATATATAAGATAATAATGCATCAACCATACAAAGATAATTCTTCGAATATTATTTTAGAATCTGTTGATTGATATACCACACTAATTGATTTTTTTTTTCTAAATTTGTTTTATGATTTTATTTAAATTTATGGAATTAAAATAATTTGTAATAAAATAAAGTTTATTTAAATTCATAATTTCAATACTATTCAAATTTTGAATTTTATAGATTAAATTTATTTTTACTAATATTTTATAAAATAATTTTGTTTACATTAAACATTAAAATAAAATTTAATTTATATTTATATTTCAAAATGAACCTTTTAAATAATCATATTTAAAATTTTAAAAAAATAGTAATGGTATTTATAATTATAAAATATTTTGTTAGTATTTCACAATTTGATATCTAATCTCAAAGAGATATGATTTTCACGTCAAAATAATATCGAGGTAGTACTCGGTGTGTTCACTTGGAAGTGATTGGGAGACATGATTTGGGAGAAAGTGATTGAATGAACTTGGGGAGATTTGATGGTAATTTTTTTTGTGTTTATTTAAATGAATTTGGAGGTAATTGATGATGAATTTAGAGGTAAAGTTTGTGAAAGCCCCTAATTATTAAAGTAATACAAAATGGTAATTGTTATAGTTATATTTAATTGTAAAATGTTTATAAAGAATAAAAAATTAAAAATAATTATTAAAATTAAAAATATTTATAAGATTAAGGAGGTGTATAAACACATCTCCATCTCTCTGGTAGCCACTCACCACTTCTTTCGAGCATCTTCTCCGCTAGGTCGTTGCCACGCTATTGATCGAAGCTCGCTACGCTGTCGCAAGAGGCATCACGCACCTCCACTTCCATCTCCTTTGGTCTCACGAAACCCCAACACCAGCTTCCAGAGGCAACCATCGTGCCTTACCCGATTCGCTAGAGTCATTGGCGACAACACCAACCGCCTTCAAAAAACCTTGTGGCGTCGTCGCTGCACCTCTTCCTTCTTTCAGATATGCAAATCGTGAAAACATGGCTATGCAACCTCCATTGTTAGAATCGATTCATATTTGTAATAGAATCAAACAAAAATATGGCAATGACATTATATATTTACACAGGGGCACATGCGTCTTTTTCAGTTGAATCCCTCCAAATTTCGTCTTCTTCACGAGTGAGCAAACAGTAGCAAATCCCGCAATTCATCTATAATTATTCTACACAAATCGCTGCAAGTGAACACGACTTTGCTTGCAATTCATCACTTCTCAACATTCGTAAACAATAATTCACTCTTAAGTAAACACAACATTAACGATCTGATTGTTTTATTATTATAAATTATTGTATATAATATTTTATGTGTTATCAAAATATATATATATATATATATATATATATATATATATATATTATTTACTGTAATTAATACAATAAATTTATTTAATTTATAATACAGATTTAAAAATATAAAAAAATTATTTATTAACCGTTGTTTCAATTTTAAATAGACATAGTTAAAATTAATTAATAAAGAAAAATGAATAAAATTAGTAAGAAAGTTTATGATATTTATAAATACAGAGATTATAAATAATACTAAAATGAAATATTATTTGTATTTATAGAATTATGCATCTATATTTTCATTAGAATAATTCTTAATTTAAGTATTTAATACTGATATAGTTAATAATAAGACAATGATAAACAATAAATATAACACAACAGTTTTCAAAATGAGTTAAAATCTCTTAGCCAACTTGACTTACTAATTTAAGTCAGACTGTGTTAAAAATATTTGCAAATTTCTACATAGGCAAAAAATAATAATCTGACTTATTAAAACCTCAATTCACCAATCCACTTATAAATTACAAATATTAATTTATATTAAAAAATGAAAATCTTAAATGCTTTTGTATCTCTACATCTATTTAGATTGAATTTTATTTAAATTTTAATTAAAACGAATTTGTAATTTTTGTTTGGATTAAAAAAAACTATAATTAAGTGATCAAACTCATTTAACCCATCAATATATGGTGGTTAAGACCGAATTCGATTTTTTTAGACATGTTAATAAGTAAGTTAGATTGAATTGACCTGCTAAATAGTCAATTTGTGGTGAGTGAGGAAAAATGACCTAATTTGACAACTACATGATACCAAATTGTCTAAAAGAAAATATTTTTTTAACAACTCTTTATTAACAATTTTTTGCAACGTGTATATGATAGTTCGTAAGTAAATAAATTTTAAATATGAATCAATAAAATACTAACACATAATCTAGTATCAAAAAATTGTTGACATAATTCTCGAAATTGTATGCACATTGTCCAATTAAACATAACTTTAGATTATTCTATTATAAAAAAAACTTAATGAACTTTATAGAATTTTATATATGTATATTAGATGGGATAAGAATATTAATAATATAAATTTCATTATAATATGGAAAAACATGTATTATATAATTATAATAATTATGTATTATAATTTCATTAATTTATTTCATAATTATTTTAAAGAACATGCCAATTTTTGTTGTGACAATACAGATTCCTTAATAAATTAGAAAGAATTATCATTAATAGTTAAATCTTTTATGGTAATTACTTTAAAATCAATGTCAATTGACAATAAATATAATTCATCCCGAGATATTATGACTAAGCCGTGATGTTTGAATTAAAAAAAAAAAAAAAACTGACAGGCGTGCTTAAGTTAGAGAAACAGTCAAGTATTTCACACAGTATAACCGAATCACCAATATCACCTTTTAACCAAAAAAATTGTAGAATTTGTCCACATTTTGTCTCTTTTTTTCATTTATATATTTATATATAATAATTTACGCATTGTGATGATTACTTGAAAATTAAATAAACAGGAAATTGAATCTTAGGATCATCATCATCATTGAATAGAGAAAAGAGAAAGGAAAGAGCAAATCCGTGATCTCCATTTCTTTCCAAGCACCTAACAACCAATCTAACCTCCAAGCCCTCTCTCTTCTATCACACTCTCTCTTCTCTACATGGTTGGGATTTGAAATCGAGCACTGAAATAGCGAAAACCTGCAAAAACTGGAGAAAAATTTGGAACTTTCTGATCCGGGTTTTCCATCTGTCCATTATCACCATTTCCTTTTCTTATATGCATGTTAGTTTAACAGTTTCCATGCCCATCATCACCAAACCAGGAAAAGCCAAGATCTTTAGCCACCCTTTACCGAGAAGAGTCTAGAAAGCCAGACCCAGTTCTCAAAATCCTTTCTTTCAAGCCACATCTTCATATGCCCCAGCACCAAGTTAGAGAACACAGTAGTGGCTATGGGAGTTGACAGGAAATGGCTTTTCACTCTATTCAGTGCAGCATTGCTATCTCTCATGGTTCTGTTGATGTCCTCTTTCTCTGCTTTTAGTTCTCCTAAGGCTTTCCCTTCCCTTGTTCAGCATGGCTCTCGCTACCCTCCAGCTTTTGCATACTTTATCTCTGGTGGACACCAAGACAAGGACCGGATCTTGCGTTTGTTGTTGGCAGTTTACCATCCTAGGAATAGGTACCTCCTCCATCTTGGGAGGGATGCCAGGGACGAGGAGAGAAAAGCCCTGGTTGCCGCCACGAGGGCGGTGCCGGCCATTCGTGCTTTCGGGAATGTTGATGTGGTTGGAAAGGCTGATTATGTCACCTACTTGGGGTCCTCCAATGTGGCCATCGCTCTCCGGGCTGCAGCCATTATGCTCAAATTGGATAGTGGATGGAATTGGTTCATCACTTTGAGTGCACGGGATTATCCTCTCATCACTCAGGATGGTACGCCTGTTTGATATTTTCTGTTAGCTTCTTTGATTTGTGATTGTGTTTTGATGAGTTAGTACCTAGATTGCTGTTGTATGGTTGGAAATTTGGAGGAGTATTCAAATCAAACTGTCTTTTAAAAGGAATTAAATAAACGGGCTTGGTTGGTTGATTAGTTGGTAATTCAGTATTTTGAATTTGATTTTGAGTGATCCAGTATTAAGAACTAGTTGCTTGATACTTAAGGAAAGTTTGTGCAATTTTAGTGGTCCAAAAACTCACTTTCTGTTCCTTTAATTCACCCTTTGTTCTCGAGTTTCCCTTGTTTTTAGTAGGTGCGTGAGGCTGGAATTTCAGAGGGAAAGGAAAGGGAAATAAAAAAGTTAGCAAAAAGATTAAGACATTAACTGTATGCTAATCTGTCAGTTTTTTTATTGCATTTTAATTATTATCCTCGACAACTCAAATCCCAAATATTCCGTTAGGAAACCTGAGATACATTATTAATTGCAAGCTTGTTCTCTGTAGAATTAATTTTCAAATCGACGAGCTTGACCTTAATTTCGCTTATCCCAGATTAGGTGTAGATGGTGTCTTATCGTTGAAACTCTAATATGATCAGCTTGAATTTATGTATTTGAGTATAAATATTCATATTTTTTTTTTTTAAATTTCTTTTGGTGTCTTAATTTTAATGCCTTGTTTTGAAGTTTTATAAATTCTGTTTGAGCAATTGCTTTGATGTTAGCATAATATTGCTTTTATGTGGCTAAATAATACTTTCTGCGAGTTCTTGCTTTGAGATTTCTTTCTGTATTGATTTTTTGTTGTTGTAATACTGAAGATTAAGGTCTATTCTTTTAAGACAATGCTGAAATTATCTTCGCATCAGATTGGTTACTACAGATTGATTAAACTGAGGCCTGTCCAAGTGTCATTTTGGATTCTACTTTTTATTTTCAAATTAAATCTAAAATTTACCCAGAGCCTTCCATTTTTTAGGTTATAGTTTTGAATGTTTAGATAATAAGCTAAAAAGACAGCTTTTCCATCTTATTAGTTTTCCATGCATAAGGAATTTGTGGTAACAGCAGGAGATGAAGCCAAGACATAAACGGTGAGGGAGCTGCAAACGGGAGAAAAGGGTATTCGGTTGAAAAGAGGGATCACTGGGGTGAGAAGAGTTCAGTTGCTAGTAAATGAGTTTAGGTCTTAGGAATTTGAAGTCACTTCATTTGTTCATCCTAGTTGATTTGAACCAGTTTGTGAATGCATTTTGGATTCATGCCAAGATTTTGCACATTAATTTCCACACGGAAGAGATTGGTCAGCTGGAGATTGTTTTCATGCCTTAGATGGTTAAATATCTTAAAGTGCTTATTATCGCAAAATCTGATAACGGATCAAGTCGATTGTTCTGATTGCATGGGATTACATGTGACTTGTTATTTACTCATGAATTGATAAATTGAAATACTGATCTTGTTATACAGATCTAATAGGACTGGAGCACGGGCTTCTAGTTGGAGGAAAATTTTAAGCATCCTTACGAAGTGGAATATCAAGGTGGAATATAGTTTCGAATGCTGAATTAACAGCTAGTCTGACTGCTATGCAGAGGATATGATTTAGCATAGTTCAAATGTCAAATAGTCAAGCAAAAAAAAATGCCACAAATAACAAACTAATTCTTAGATACTAAGGATGGTCTTCTGTTTTATCTTGTTATCACTTTTAATAGCAAAATTATCGCCTTGTTTTCGATTTGTTTCCTATTTTCAAAGATATGTACAGTAAACAGAAAAAAAAAAGGGTTTTGTTCACCATTTCCTGTACTAATCTTGTAAAATAAGAAATAGATTGGAAACAAAGTTACAGTTTTGTAATGAAAAGTGAAAACAGAAAACGTTTCCTCAAAGTAAACTGGCTCTAAAGTGTTTTAAGGGGAATGGACAGTTATCTAGATTTTAGTTTCAGACTTTCATCACTTTCCATTATGCTTTTGATTAAACAACGAAAATTGGGTATGTTTCACTCTGATGTGCGCATGCTACAGGAAGTAAGCATAATCAGAAGTAACTAAAACGACACGTGTATCGTCATGTCTCAAATAGGTGCTTGCAACATATTTATAAGTTATAAGATCTTAATCATTTGAGGGCTGCATGGAAGATCTTTAGTAGATATCATCAGTGACATTTGTGCTAGTGAAGCAGTTAGGAAAGAACAAAGAAAGTGACAGTAAAATTTGATTTTATAATATAAGGGGGTATGATGAAAAAACAAGTTTTTATGTTGGTAGCCACAGAGATGGGCTTTTGATGCCCGAGTATGTGAGATCGGTCGTGAGGCATTTCATGTTTTACAAGTGAAACCTCAGAATCCTGTAGAGTCAACGAGGCTGTCTGATCCTAAAACTTTGAGTTTGACTGTAGATTATCATTAGCCTCTAGATTAGCAAGTAGCAACAATGTATTCTGCATCAGTTCATGGCCTTGTTGATTAAAATGAACATTGGGATTCCTCTGTTACCGGTAGGGCTGGAAGTCTTTATGGGCTCTCTATGTGTTATTTTAGTTGCATCACAAGAACATCTACATTCATTATACTGTTATTGAGTGAAGAAATACTTAGTATTCTAAAATTTGCTCACTGAATAATTTTTCTTGTTTTAAGGTCAACAGAGTTCTCAGTTTTTTGTTCATACTCTCAGCTTAGAATGATGTATGCCTTCTTTCCCTACTTCACAAAGTTACTGATCCACATCCGTTATCTTTTATCAGATCTTTCCCACGTTTTCTCTTCCGTTAGGAGAGACCTGAATTTCATTGAGCACACTGGTGACCTTGGATGGAAAGAGTATGGAAACTAATGCTAATTCTAGCTGCTACTTTTTCTCACTTATTCAGTTGGCCTTATATAATTTATTTGGTTTTGCAGGAGCGATAGATTCCAGCCTATTGTAGTTGACCCGGGGTTATATTTAGCAAGAAAGAGTCAAATTTTTCAAGCTACAGAAAAGAGGGCAACTCCTAACGCATTCAAAATTTTCACAGGCAAATCTTTTATCTCATGCCTTCTCTGCAGCACAATACATGTCTTACAGGGTTTTCGTTCCCCCCTATATATATGTTGAATGCTTTTCTTGCCATGCAGGTTCGCCATGGGTAATCTTGAGCAGGCCCTTTCTGGAGTTCTGCATTTTTGGTTGGGACAATTTACCTCGAACCCTACTGATGTACTTTACAAATGTGAAGTTATCTCAAGAAGGCTACTTTCACTCAGTCATTTGCAATGCGCCAGAGTTCAAGAACACAACAGTAAATGGGAACTTACGATATATAGTCTGGGACGATCCTCCAAAGATGGAACCACTCTTCCTTAATGCTTCCGTTTACAATCAGATGGCAGACAGTGGAGCTGCTTTTGCAAGACAGTTTCAATTTAATAATCCTGTACTGGACATGATTGATGAGAAGATTCTCCATCGTGGTAGCCATCGAGCTACTCCAGGAGTGTGGTGCACTGGGCGGAGGAGCTGGTGGGCGGATCCGTGCTCCCAATGGGGTGATGTCAATATTGTAAAACCAGGTCCTCAGGCTAAGAAGCTTCAAGGGTCCGTTTCTAACCTTCTTGAAGGCTGGAACTCACAGACCAATCAATGTCGGTGAATAGACAAGAGAATAGAAGCATTTAGGAAGCTGTGCTGTCTAAGCACCACCATTCACAGTAGAAATTGCCATTTGCAGAAAACACATTCTTTGGTCACCCAAGTGTAATGTCAATATTGGAGGCATAGCATTGTTTATTAGTGAGTTTTGATAGCAACACACCAGAGTGTAGTGGGAAGGGAATATATGTTTAAGCTCTTTGGCTTTGGAGGCGTAATATTTGTGGTGGATCCTCCAATACCTTACATCAGTGGGAGGATATTCCCTCCTGCAGTATGTCTCCTCATTATCATAGAGATTCTGGACGATCAGAGCAGAAAAGTTCATTCTTTTTAGATATTGTCATTTTCCATTCCCCTATTATTGTACTTTCTATTTTTTTATATATATATATATATATATATATATATATCAGGAATATCTCTTTCTTAGAATTCAAAGACTAGTTTCTCAAAATACCGAAATCTATCTAACTATTTAAGGAAACTCTCATCTTTCTTCACAAATTTTCTTATAAACACGGGATTTAGATTGAAACCTTAACCACGTTCTACAAAATAAAATTATCTATCAACCATGTCATAATATTTAGTTTAGATGATACGAAAAGGAGGTAAGATAGTGATAAAGAAAACACGCCAGAAAATTATTAGGGTAAAAATAAAGTTAGCAGAGTTGAAGAAAAGTTAAAATGGATAGAAATTATTTATTAATATAGTTTTATTTAGTAGAAAGTAAAAATCGATTTGATGTTCCGAATATACTAAAAAATAAAAAACGAACGTAATTTACAGTGGCATAGATGTTCATGCTGGGTAGCATAAAACGTACCACATCCCAATCAGTGTTGGGTTCCATGGCGCTTTTTCGATCATCCAAAAGGTTCGTCATCTCCAATCTCTTCCTTCCCCTCTCGGAATCTTCTTCAACATCCCTTAATCCTTCGTCAAGTTCAAATTTTCAACACCATTATCCCAAACCCACAATCCAATTTTCCTATGGGTCTCCAAAACACACCAGATTGGCCTTCCACACGGCCCAACCTAGGTCCACATCCAACGCCGAAGCAATCTGCAGAATCTTATCCAACTCTCGCGACTCCACCGTCGCTGCCTCTCTCGCTGCTGTTGTGGTGAATCCCTCGCCGGAGCTCGTCCTCGAGGTCTTGAACAAACTCAGTAATGCCGGTACCCTGGCGCTTTCGTTCTTTCGTTGGGCCGAGAAACAAGGCGAGTTCAAACACACCACAGAGACCTTTCACGCATTGATCGAAGCACTGGGTAAGATCAGACAGTTCAAATTGATTTGGACTTTGGTCGACGACATGAAGCAACGAAAGTTGCTGACTTCTGACACTTTTGCCCTCGTTGCTCGCCGATACGTGCGAGCACGGAAGGTCAAGGAAGCAACCGAGACATTTGAGAAGATGGAGCGTTACGGTTTGAAGCCGCATGTGTCGGATTTCAATAAGTTGATCGATGTGTTGTGTAAATCCAAGTGTGTTGAGAAGGCACATGAGATGTTTGATAAAATGCGGCCCTTAGGGTTGGACCCCGATATCAAGTCCTACACTATTTTGCTAGAAGGGTGGAGTCAGCTGCAGGACTTGATCAAACTCAATGAGTTGTGTAGGGAAATGGAGGATAAAGGGTTTCAGATTGATGTTGTTGCGTATGGGATAATCATTAATGCGTATTGCAAGGCTAAGAAATTTGATGAAACCATTAGGTTGTACCATGAGATGAAAGCTAAGGGTCTGAGGCCTAGTCCCCATGTGTATTGTACTTTGATTAACGGATTGGGTTCGGATAGGAGATTGAACCAAGCTCTTGAGTTTTTTGAGGCATCTAAGGCTAGTGGCTTTGCACCTGAGGCTCCCACCTACAATGCTGTTGTTGGGGCTTATTGCTGGTCTTTGCGTATGGATGATGCGTATAGGATGGTTGGCGAGATGAAAAAGTTTGGGATCGGTCCAAATTCTCGAACTTTTGATATTATACTTCATCATCTTATAAAGGGCCGTAGGATTGAAGAGGCTTGCTCGGTTTTTCACAGAATGAGTGGCGAGTTTGGGTGTGAGCCGAGTGTGAGCACGTATGAGATCATGGTGAGGATGTTTTGTAATGAAGAGAGATTGGATATGGCGATGGCAGTTTGGGATGAGATGAAAGAGAAGGGAATTCTTCCTGGAATGCACATGTTCTCCACGTTGATCTGTTCCTTGTGCCATGAAAGTAAGTTGAATGAAGCGTGTAAGTACTTTCAAGAAATGTTAGATGTGGGTATTCGGCCTCCTGCCAAAATGTTCAGCACCTTGAAGGAAGCTCTAGTTGATGCGAGGATGGAACATATTGCCATGCATTTTGCTTTGAAAATTGATAAACTCAGGAAGTCTCCATTGGTTGCTTGACAAAAAGGCACACATAATATATCAGGAATTTTCATGTGATCGTGAGAAATTTGTCTGCCTGTCTTGGTAAACGTTTGTTCACAGGAGATGGATATGATGTTCTTGTACGACAGTGTGTGAGAAGATTCTGTTCATAGCGTTTGGAGACATTTATATATGAATGGGGTTCTTGAGAAGGAATTTGTGCATCACAGTCTGAAAATTTCAGGTTTCCCTTGATATATCCCCTGGGCAATTCATATGGGATACCTATGATCAACAGATCCACCTGTAACATTTGATTAAAGGAATTTTTATCAGGAGGCCTTGTAGGCAGAAACTACTTTAGCTTTCTAATTTCTGTAGTATACAATATGAAGGAGGCGCTGCTAATATGAATTTCAGTATTTATCCTTTATTTATACAAAACTAGTTGGCTAGTTTTGGGTATTGTTGACTTCCTAGGGATATTGCTTTCTATATTATTAATAAATAGATTCATCTGCAACATTCTTTCTTAATTTTTTCAAAATTATAATTGAGTATAATTTCTTCTGCAACCACCTACAAACTCTTTTTGTGTAGTTTACAAATTGACATTCAGTTATTATCTTCAAAGATCAAGAAAAATATTGGTGACAAATTTTCTAATTCATTCTTTATTATCCGTTAAAATTTATTCAAAAGCCATAAAATTACAAAATATTCATTCAAAACCATAGAATTACAGTATATTTATTAAATTAAAAGGCAATTTTTGTGTCATTGAAAACCAAAAACGAGTCAAATTTGTAGGCCTTTAGAGTTAGTAAACTAAATAATAGACAGCAGTGGCACGTAACGTATTAAGAACACATATGTAATAGTGAACAACACATTTAAAATAACGAAACTTATAAACAAAATTATGTAATCTTAACACTTTAACTTTATCAATAATCTCTCTCTTTATGTCCACAATATTTTGTAAATTTCGGAAACTTTCTACTCTTTTATCCATGCCTATTAAATGTTCTTCTATGTTGTAATAATTCAACTCAATACTATTGTTGGCTCGTAAATCTCTGAGACCTCAGTGTTTACTTCTTTAATGTATGATTGAGTTTTAAATAATTTAATTGTAAAAATATTATCACAAAATATAATACTAGTTTTTTCTAACATAATCTAAAATACTTTAAAATTCTTATCAGTCAAGCACATAATGTAGCTATTATGAACATTGTTTGCCACTGATTATTTCTTTAATGTCTCATAAATCACATTATCTTTTATTTTTTTTAAAGCATAATCAAATGCATTCTTTATATCTTTAAGATAATTTGCAGTTAGAATGTTTGGGCCATGTGCAGCCCAGCCCACAACGAGCCCACACAAGAAACCGTTTCTTGACGCGCTTGATACTAAAGAGCCCACAGTCCGCGCATTGAGGAAATAGTTTCGTCTCAGAGGAGAAAGATCTCCACCCACCCTTTTGCTCCAGTAAGGTTTTCTTCTCAATTTGTGTTCTGCTGCTTCATTTCTTTCCTTCCTTTCTTTCCCACCCATACTCTCTTTACTAACTTCATATTCTTCTTCCCTCGCCGATTTTTTCTTTTGCCAGATTCGATTTAGTTTCCTTTGGTTCTTGCGGAGGTAAGCAAGAGATTTCTGTCCTTGTTTTGCTCGCAACTTCTCGATTTGGACCGCAGAACTCCAATTTTTAAAACCTACTATGAAAATTAACCCTTATTTTTTTTTTCAAATTGCATCTGTGCAGTAGCGCAATCTGCATCGTTTATTTATTTATTTATTTTTATTATCATCGTCAAGAATATGTTCTTTTGTTATGATTTGTATTACTATGTTGAATACTCTGTTATTTTTTTATCAGTTAACTCTAGATGTAAAGCATGGTTTGCGTGTTTTTCTTTGCCCATTTCTCGAGTTGTTAGGTTTACTTAGTGTTGTGTTTTACATTTTTTGTTTTGTTTTATTTGCAGGAGCAAGAAGCTGGTTTGGTGTTTCTTTTGTTTCACTTTTATGAATACCTGAAATTTTGAAGGGTTTTAGGGTTTTGCAACATGTTAGGTTCATTACCTATATTGCCTCTCCCTGCACCTCCTGCTGATGGAAATCTAGGTCCTCTTCCTGAGTCTCAAGTGTCTGAGGAGAGGACTTCCAATGAGGAGCAGAACAAATCAAATTCAGCTTCTGTTCCAGTGCCAGCAACAGTTGCAACCCACACAAGAACCATTGGAATTATACATCCTCCTCCAGATATTAGGACCATTGTTGATAAAACGTCCCAGTTTGTGGCTAAAAATGGTCCAGAATTTGAAAAGAGGATTATTGCAAATAACACGGGCAATGTCAAGTTCAATTTCCTTAACTCATCAGATCCCTATCATGCATATTATCAACATCGGTTGGCTGAATTTCGGGCTCAGAATCAATCATCAGGGCAGCAAACTCCTTCCCAGCCTGCTGACTCGGCTGTTCCTGAGTCAGCTCCAACTGCCCCTGTTCCTGATAGTAATGGCATAGCAGCAATAGAAAAGCTCGATGTTTCTGCCCAGTTTAAACCTGTTAGGAAAGTACTTGAACCCCCAGAAGCAGAACAGTATACTGTTCGGCTTCCTGAAGGAATTACAGGTGAAGAGTTGGATATTATAAAGCTTACAGCACAATTTGTGGCTCGAAATGGGAAATCTTTTTTGACAGGGTTGACAAGTAGGGAAGTCAATAATCCCCAGTTCCACTTTTTGAAGCCGACCCACAGCATGTTTACGTTTTTTACTTCCCTTGCGGATGCATATTCGAAGGTTTTGATGCCTCCAAAGGGATTGACAGAGAAGCTGAAGAAGAGTGTGTCTGATATGACTACTGTCCTTGAAAGGTGTGTGAATAGGCTGGAATGGGAGCGTTCACAAGAGCAAGCTAGACAAAAGGCCGAGGATGAGATAGAACAGGAAAGAGTACAAATGGCTATGATTGATTGGCATGATTTTGTGGTGGTTGAAACAATAGATTTTGTTGATGAGGAGGATGAAGAATTACCTCCTCCAATGACCATTGAGGTGGTTATTAGGAGAAGCAAGGTTTCAGCCACGGAAGATGATACTGTTGAGCCTGAAAAGGAGGTTGAAATGGAAATGGACGAGGAAGAGGCTCAGCTTGTTGAAGAGGGCATGAGAGCTGCTAGTTTGGAAGACCCAGATGACGGGAAGCAAAATGAAGTCAGAATTACTGAAGACCCTGAACCACCAATGAGAATTGTTAAAAACTGGAAGAGACCCGAGGAGAGGATTCCCGCCGAAAGAGATTCAGCCAAGTTCGTTGTTTCTCCTATCACTGGTGAGCTAATTCCTATTAGCGAAATGTCAGAACATATGCGAATTTCTCTCATCGATCCCAAGTACAAAGAACAAAAGGAAAGGATGTTTGCCAAAATTCGAGAGACAACTTTGGCTGCGGATGATGAAATTTCAAGAAACATAGTTGGACTTGCCCGGACCCGTCCTGATATATTTGGTACCACCGAAGAGGAGGTCTCCAATGCTGTCAAGGCAGAGATTGAGAAGATAAATGACGAGCAACCTAAACAGGTTATATGGGATGGTCACACAGGTAGTATTGGGCGTACTGCAAACCAAGCCATGTCACAGAATATTGGAAACGAGGACCAAAATGATCCATCTAATAACGAAGCCAAGAACCTTCTTGGTCCTGCCGCACCTCCTCCAAGACCTGGTATGCCTTCGGTTCGTCCACTTCCGCCACCACCTGGATTGGCTTTAAATCTTCCTCGTGGTCCTGTCCAGTATTCTGTTCCTCACAGTGGTGCACTTCCAATTCCTCCACCCAGGCCTCCTGTCATTCCGATGATGCCATCTGTTCGGCCAGCTCCTCCTCCTCCAATGCAGATGACTTCTGGTCAGCAGTCAATTATGGCCGGTCAACCTCCCCCAATGCCTCCATCAATGCATCTGAATAACCAAGGCTTTCACATACCTCCACCACCAGGATCCCAATTCACTCCTGTTCCAGTTCCCCGACCTTATGTTCCTCTTCCTGTTCCACCATCAGTTATGCCTATGATGCATCCACCACCTTTACCACAAGGAGTGCCACCACCGCCACCACCAGAGGAGGCTCCTCCCCCACTCCCAGAAGAACCGGAACCAAAGAGGCAGAAGCTTGACGATTCTGCTTTGATCCCTGAAGATCAATTTCTGGCTCAACATCCTGTATGGATCGACCCAGTTAACAATTATTATTTTGTCAAATGTTTATATATGTGTAGCGTTAGTGCTCTTTTATCTATACTAACTGGCAGTCTGTTTTATTGACTGTAGGGACCTGTTCGTATCTTGGTATCTGTTCCTAATGTTGATGAAGGAAATCTCAAGGGACAAGTTCTGGAAATTACAGTGCAATCTTTGTCTGAAACCGTTGGTAGTTTGAAGGAAAAAATTGCCGGGGAGATTCAGCTCCCTGCTAATAAGCAGAAATTGAGCGGCAAACCAGGCTTTCTCAAGGATAACATGTCACTTGCCCATTACAATCTTGGTGGTGGTGAAACACTTACTCTCACCTTAAGAGAGCGTGGTGGTAGAAAGAGATGAGATTGTCGCGGATGAAGAAGGTTGTTGTAATCTTTGCCTTATTATAAGGCATATGGACTCTTATAGTATTGATAGACTACATGACTTAATTTCATGAATTATATGTTGAATACATTAGATTTATTGTATTTTGAGACATCTTGAAGTATTTACTGCTTTCTCGAAGACTGATGTTAATTCTGGAATACAGATTTTGGCACCTTGGCGCTTCTCTCTTGAGGGAATGGGAAGTAGTGGAGTTCCTTTAATCTAATATGCTCTATTCAAATTATTTGCATCACTGATTATTGCTTTCTTTTGTATTTCAGTTTAGTATTTTTTTAATTGAGAAGTTTCTTTGCTGTCAGGGAGGGATTATTTACATATTGACTTTTTGTTTGTTGTTTCATTTTCAGTATTGCAATAATCAACGTGAAGTGATGATTTAGTGTTTTCTTTTTCTTTTCATTTTGTCTTCTTCCTAGTGTTTAGGTTTTTGTCATATATTGGATATTTTCTCGTACAAGGATCCTGTTGGACAGTTGGTTAGAAAGGCGTTGGTTGCTGAGAGCTTATGTACCTTTAGCTGGGGTATCTTGTTTGGGTTCTAGTCACGAGGTTGTTTTATTTTGTTCTTTATGTCCTTAACCTAGATTATTTCTGGCAGTGGTTGGGATGGTTGTTTTTTGATTTGGTTGTTTTGTCACAACAGAAATTCTACTTGGAGTTGTGGGAAGGGCTGTGCAGCTTAGCCTGATGTGTTTTTGAATGAGATGATGCGCAGGTAGAATGGTCAACAATCTTTTCTGTGCTGTTGTACTTTTTATCTTATAAGTTTTGTGCTGATGGCAGTTTCTGCCTGCCAATTTATTGCAGAATGGACCAGGTTTGGTATTTTAAAGAAGGCACCGATTCTCGTGTTCATCTTTTTTGGGATATGTTAGGAAACTCTATGTTTAAGTTGCTACTGAATGATTAAGATTATCCGGTCATCCTTATTCTGCCATTGTTTATTTGGTGGAGCTTTTGTTTAATTGTGCCTTTGTTTCTTCCCTCTTTTTACCTCCATCCTCCCCCATTGGCCTGAATTTTACGTTTTTTTTTTGTGAGATTGTTAGTATCCCCTCATCGGAGCCCTATGTTTGACTCTCGACAGACTCACAAGTTGGAGATTGGTAAGCTTGCTTGCAAGAAGCTCCCGGGAAACGGCATTGATGTATAAAGATATTGAATTTGACTTCTGTTTCTATTTAAACTGGAAATTGTAGTCTCTTACAATAACCTTATGATGCCCACTTTCTGTAGCCTTACCAGATCCCAACTATTCTAAGAAATACGTCATTGTTGATACTTAGGCGCCGAATAAAGTTCCATTTGCCGTAAATGAGATGATCATTGTTGATATAATTGGTAAGGATTAATTTTAGGTAGTTCCCGTCTTGAAAAAATATAGCCCCATAAGACGAGAGACGTCAGATTAGTCATCCAAACATTCTCAACAAAGAAGATCAAAATTTAGCTCTGCTATCGTGTATGCCAATTTCTATGTACTGAAGTAATATAGTCTGCAGCGTTCTGGTGTGAGAAAAAACTGCCCTCACGGACGGTTTTGTTTATGCGAGGGGTAATTTTATGCTATAAATGAGATTTGAATGCCCCCAGTTGGGCGTGAGAGTATTCAACTATTAATGAGGTGTCTCGTTGTTTTTCCGATTATTGTTATGATGGTTTGATCTGGTAATGATCGTTTGATTTAATTTATGTTTTACACTTGCAAAATGTTTGTAAATTGTTTACAAACTTGTTTTTGACGAACTCAGAAAAATGGACATATATTTGGTATATTTAGAAACTGCTTGGAAGAATTTTTTTTTTTGTGTGGAATTATGAGTTTTCTTTATTATCTATATGAAACTTTCTTTGGTTTTCATTATTCTAAAATTTTGATTTTTTTTTTGCTTTTATAAAATTTGGGAATTGTAGGTTTAGTTTTTTGATTATTTTTCTTTTTCTATTACTGATTTTTTTTTTGTCTCATGTTTATTTTACAAAATTTAATGTTTTCAGTTGACTAAAATTAAAAACGTATTACAACATTCATATATTTTGCATGGAATGATTTAATATTTTTACTGTATATAGTTAA
This sequence comes from Vigna reflexopilosa, assembly GCA_027742785.1. Lineage (NCBI taxonomy): Eukaryota > Viridiplantae > Streptophyta > Magnoliopsida > Fabales > Fabaceae > Vigna > Vigna reflexopilosa. The sequence continues at coordinate 41,769,893 of CM050917.1, read as the reverse complement.
TTAGTATTAGTATTATATAATTTTGGGTTAGAACTATAACTTTTAGTGTTGGAGCAACACAAAATAAAGAATTTGTTGCTATGGATTGAAATTATTACTTTAAAAAAGTTCTTTTAGATGCAAAGTTTTAGTATCGTGGGTAGAAATATTGATTTACCTACTGATAAAATTTCAATAATTTGAGTTTTAGAATAATTTGATGACTTAAATAAATTGAGTTAAAAATTTCAATAATAAAAAAATGAATTTTGAAAACTACATTAACGTAGACAAATGACTAATTTATCTACTGATAAAAATAAAATACTAAATCTATAAGTAGATAAATAATTTGGAAGAAGCAGAAAAAGGTGAATTAAAAAAGAGAAATCGGTGTGGGATTAAGACGAAAAAAAAAGAAATATTTTTACACAAATATTTTATAATATTTTAATATAACGTATGTGTATTTTTTTTATTCATTTATTATTTATTTATTTGTTATTGTAAAGGCAATAAAAAAAATATATTATAAAACAATGTGTGTCAACGTAGTCCGAAGAAAATGCACAACAGTACATGGATGGAAGCAGTTGTAGAAGAAAGTGAAGTTACCAATAACAACAAGGTGATTGGATTCTCTCCTCTTCTTAGGTTACTCATGCTTGTGTGTTCTTTTCCTAATTTCATCTTGAATCGCGTTTATTATTATTTCCATTACTTCATTTCATCAAACCAATCCGAAACTATGTTGTACGTCAGTGGTCAAATCCGTTCTGGTGAATGGCATTCCAAATTTCACTAGGGTTTGTTTGTCCCTTTATTTTTGGGGCTACTCTGCCTCTACTTATTTGTCATCAACCTATTTGCACGTCTGGTATGATTCAGTTTGCTGGTTTGTTTCTCTTAAGTCTTTTCTTACATCACATCGCATTTGTTCTTTTCCTGAGATGAACTCGATTCCATCCCTGTTTGATACTTTTTTTTTTCTTTTTTTTTTAGTCTTATCAAGTTTGGATACTGAAATAGTCTCTTTGTAATACCTGTTAAACTTTAAATTAAGAATGTCACCGTGATTTCATTACCTTTTGTGTGCGTTTTCTTGATGCTACCAATAGTTCATGGTGTATTTTGATTTTGAATTTTTCATATACGTCATTTCTAGTTTTTTTTAACATTTTTTTTGTGCTACCTAGACCATGACCACTTTAGATAATTTTTTCAAATCTTAAGGTGCAGGTACATATCAGCAAGTAAAAGTTCCTCCACAGAGTTGCAATGGATATAATCTCTCAATTACAAGAACAGGTTAATTTGATTGCACATTTAACTTTCAATACCATTGGTACATTGCAAAGGGATGCCCCTCCTAATCGACTGTCGCCAAATTATCCTGAACCACCAGCACATCCTACAGAAGAGGAGGGGACAAATTTTTCAGAACAGCCAAAGCTGATGAGTTCTACTTTAGTGAAGGCTGCAAAGCAGGTATGTAGCATCTTATTCAATAGTGAAAGGTAAGTTAGTATATCATACTTAGTTGTTAATGTTGTCATAATCGGGAGTAACCTCCATCAGCCTTTGGAGCACTCACGCTGCTCCCATTGCCAGTAGCTTCACAATTGTTGGCATCGCAAAACTCACGGCCATTGGCGCTCGTACTACTGTTACGTTCTCTCTTTGCTTTTGCTGTTATTCTGCTGTTCTGGCCACTCTGTCTTTCCTTCAAATTTTATACAGAACAGAGGAACTATTTTTAGTTTTGAGTTGGGTCTTACAACTTTAAGACTTGTTATGAGTTATTTTTATCATCTATATTGTATTATTTTCTGTAGTGCTCCTGTAATTCAGTTTTATTCTTCATCGTTTTTAAGAAATTCATTATCACGGGAATTCTCTGAATTACAGTCCCTTTTACCTTTTTGTATTTAGTTCTATGTCTTAAAATTCCTGACCAGAGGGCTTGGTTTGGTCTCTGAATTTCCTTTCATTCTTGATTTAATTGTTGAAATTTCTTGTCCTCGTGCATTGAATATATCCTTAATAAGTTCCATTAACTAAAGAAAAAGGTTCCCGACATATCTTAATTTTCTGAAGTATTTTTTCTTTAATATATTCTAAGACTGGCATGGGTGCATATGGTATTATTTCTCGAAGAAAAATGCTCTCGTTACCTTTGAATAAATTGTTAGAGATACCAGGTACGGTATCCAGTATTCCAATTGTGTGTTTGTTTCAGAGGATAACATGCACAATACTTGTTTAGAAATGTAAACCAACATTGGGTGTATACGTAGAACCAATTTAACCAATTGAACTCGGGATTAGATATTTTCTTATTATCTGATACTGAACTTCATTATTTATTGAGCCTTCAGTCTCATTATTTGATCACTCACAATTGGTCGGTTGACATATATGTATTTTTCTGTAGTTTGATGCATTGGTTGCAGTTCTTCCAATATCCGAGTCAGGTGAAGAAGAACAGCTTAAGAGGATAACAGAACTACAAGTGTGTAACTCACACCTCCTTGAGTATTCTTTTTATGTGATTGACTGGTGAACTTAATAACAAGTAATATAATTGTTACAAACCGTGTTTATGCTTTTACGTTGTTTCTGCATTTTGCCTTCCAGGCTGAAAATGATGCAATAGGCCAAGAACTTCAACAGCAGTTGGAAGCTGCAGGTATGTAATACCATCAGCTTTAGTTCTGATTTGTAAATTCCTGTTAAATAGCCAAAATGAGTTTTAATTTTGATTCCCAGAAAAAAGGTGCCCTGCGGCACAATTTTCATATATTCATAAGTAGTTCGGTGAAGCCATGCATATGTACGGCATCTGTAATTTGCATTCACTTATTGTTCCAAACGAAAATGCTGCTGTAATGTGCTTTGGACTTAGGATTCCTTGAGAATGTATGAGTCCATCTAACACTTTGTGTTCTTGGTGTCAGAGAAGGAATTGAATCTGGTTCAAGAGCTGTTTAGGCAAGCATCAGATAATTGTTTGAACTTGAAGAAACCAGATGACAATTAAGCTATTTCATGACTAGATCAGAGTGAGTGTACTAAGGAAATATTTTACCACAAGGGAACCAAGCGAAGGATATGTCAAAATAATCAACAAACTAGAAGGATATGTTTCTGTAAATGAACGATAAATACAATATGTCGAATATTATCTGTTTCCTTATATTTACCTAAATAAAATCCATTTGTTTACTTGTATATAACAGCTGTGTAAATAGCAATTTCTAGGAAAGGATTTTCATGCTGTAATTACTATATTTAATCCCTATAAATCAAGGGATTTTGACTATGCATTGATCATTACAACTTAACATTGAGAGTCAACATCTCAAGAATTTCAGAATCAATTACATCAGAATAAACTATTATTATCGAGCCAATTAACAAGGCTAATGTCACCTCCTCCCAAAGCAAAACGCAAAGATAATGCATTATGTACTCATACAAAAGTAGAAGTTTTTCAACTCCTCGCCAGTTTCGTACCATCTAACAAATTCCACTTCCAAGAAGAAAACCATACAAAACATGAACGAGAAGTTCAGAAAAAATGTCCAATTTCAGGGCAAGTGACAAAGCAAGATTTACAAGAACTTTAATAACAAGTAGCAAATACTGATGGAAAGAAAACTTGATAACATAGCAGACATCAGAACAACCATGAAGGCTATAATTCAAGATAGGCTTTTCAAGGCACTGGTCGCAGAGAAAAGTAGTAAGGACCATAATCACAAACATTGATACCCGAAAAAAACAGTTTGTTCTGGCTTTTTATACTTTATCTAATCTGGTAAGGAATAGATTAATAGCACTACTGTCAAATTCAACACTGAACAGGCACATAATATGTAATATGGTCGAGGGTGGAAAAACACAATGCGCTGGTTTAAACTGCAAAAACTGTAAGATGCAACCAATCTAGAAAAGACACCATCGTATTATTTTATGCTTTACCATCAGTTTTTCAGCTTCTTCGTGCTTTCCCTTCAAACGAGGTTGCATAGCCTTAGCTGCCAACTGATTCGAACTCATCTCATTCTTTACTTTCAGCATTTATTTCCAAAAGAGGGCCATCAAAATTATTACTCATCTTGCTAACGAAATCTTGCAAAAAGCTTCCATCATTAGAAAACTTATTTAGTCTAGATACTGCGGCAGAGATTACCCCAGCACCCTCAGCTGCCATGTATTGGTGGCTCTTAAGCTTTCCCCATGACAAAGAATCTTGAACTTTAGGTTTTCTCATTTCATGGTGGCAAACACAAACATCCTTTAAGTAGTCCTGCTAGCATTTCAATAATAGAATATATTTCAGAATTCCAGAAAAATGTGATTAACACCAAAATATTTATTGGACATAAAACAAGTTGAAGGAACAAGAAAGAAACCTTAAACAGTTCTTTTCTGTCATCAAAGTTACCCTTGTAGGAGCCCTTCGACCGTGCCTATCAGAATCCGGTAAATTTACTTATGTTATCCCTTTTGTCTATTTTTATTGCCCGTAGATGTGTTCGAGCAGGAACAGCTGCATTAGATGCAAAAGATGCAGTCAACCCACTCGGAGAACCCCACCTTTCTTGCACAACCTGCACATATCGATATAAGTAAATGGCAATTTTTACAGGATGACAAAGATGTCTGTTTACATAGGAAAGAGCAATATCTGAAAAAGGAAGTACAAAATAACCTCATTAAAGTTTCGGCCATCTGTTCTTGATCTAATTGAATGATCTTGATTTTCCTGTTTTGTGTTCATAACTATTACTTCTTGCTGCCCACCACACAAGAAAAAAAAACAATGAAATCAAAATAATCAACATACTAGAAGGATATCTTTCTGTAAATGAAAGATAAATACAATATCGAATATTATCTATTTCCTTATATATATATATATATATATATATATATATATATATATATATATATATATAAAAGAATCAATTCTTTTCTTTAATCAATTTTTATTTCTTTATTATATGTATATAATATAAATAAAATAAAAATATAATTGAAATTTGTTTCTACAAATCTTTTTTAATTTTAGTTCCATTTTTCTAATTTTAACTTTTCTTAATTTTAAATAATAATTTTATTTTTATCCTAACATAAATTTTATTATATAAATTTAAATTTATATCATATTTATCTTCAAAAATAAAATAATAATCATTTAATTTTATCTACTAAAATATTTTTTAGTGCTTCTTATCCATCACATCATACATAAAAAATTAATAACGTATTACAACATTCATATATTTCGCATGGAATGATGATTTAATATTTTACTGTATACAGTTATTTAGTATTAGTATTATATAATTTTGAGAGTTAGAAAGTTATAGTTTTTAATTTTCTAGGAACACAAAATAAATAATTAGTTGGTATCGATTAAAATTAATATTTAAAACGAGTTCTTTAAGTTGCAAAGTTTCAGTGTCGTGTGTAGAAATATTTATCTGATTGAATAATTTGACAACTTGAATAAATTAAGTTATTTTTTCTCAATAATTGGATTAAAGTTAACTTAATTCAATGTGAAACAATAGTGTAAGTTTAGTTATAAGTTACAAAAGTTGAACTTCAAATCCAATTTAAACAAAACTATTATATTTTTTGGTGTTAGTTTAACTATTTTTTATGTTTTAATTTAGTATTTAAGTTGTAGTTATAATTTATTTATTTTTTGTTTAGTTTTATTTACAAGAATATAGTCTTATTTTAAAAAGTATATTCTAAAAATGTCACAAAAAGAAAAAAAAACACTAAAATCTTACCTAATTCGAGTTTTTCTTATTCTTGAATTGCATAATAAATTTGTCCAAATTCCTATAATAGAATACATTTACACCCTTAATTGCAACTTTTGATATGTTTCGAATTTCCTTTTAGTATAAGTATTATTATACATAACTATTAAAATGAGCTTCTTAGGATGAGTGATTAGAAAATCTTATAAAAATTATAAACTAACAAAAAAAAATTGTAATCTGAATTAGATTATTTTTAAAATTCGTTCACTCGATTAAAAAAAATGGCAATTCTATTTTGAAATAAATGAAAAGACTATAATAAAACTATTGAAAAGAATGTTTTAACATGAATGGCGTGTTATAATCTTGTTTCAATGCAAATCTATGTACAAAACGATGGAGGGGCTAGCTAATCCTAAATTTCATATCATAGAACTCTCTGCAACATGATGGGCAACCATTTAAACAAAGTTATTTGTACAGTTACAAGACACCATTTTTTATTGTGCCATTGTGATGTTAAGCTTAAAGGAGAACCTCAAGTTTAGAAGAACTAAAGATGAAATTGCTCTCAGCTTTTAAGAAAAGAAAATTCCCTCCTCATTTCCTTCTGTCTTTCTAAAGGCTAAGAACAAATTATCACTATAATGACAGATATCTATCTGATAGGGTTCCAATAAAAGATGTACACCAGACTTAAACGTGTGAATCACTTGTTTAAGGTATGTGCATTTTTATGAATGAATTTGATAACTGTTCCTCTGTAATGGTGTGAGACTGAGTCCTGCAACCATTATTTTGGCTGCAGGAGAAGTTTCCGTGAGCTACAGTAATTTCCTTTCATGTTTAACAATTTGTTTTTGACCATTGTCCATTCCTAGAACTCTATGTGATAGCTCATTATCATGTTGTGTGTAAAGGCTTATTAAGCTGTGTATGTTCCTCTTTATTTCCAGCACTGGCTAAGTTGTAACTCAGTTTATTTATATATGCTTCAGATCAGGATTACTTCATCAAACTAGAAGCCGAGTGTATGGTCATTGTTTCCTAAAGTAGGTCGGTTGTATTTCAATTAGCTCTTTCAGACTTTAAAATTGGACTTTGAGTGTGATAGTATTTGAGCTAAACTTTTGTTGAGATAGAATGTGGGCCAATTCAAGTAGTTTTGGACTCTGATACATAAGGTGGGTTTGTGAGTATTCATATATGTTCATGGGCTTTGGTTTTTCAACTTTCACTTTCATTCAGTTTTAGTTATATAACACTGGTTTCTCTTGTCAGATGGGAAGCCGTGAATCTGTCTTCCACATTTACAACACAAATGATTTGATTTTTCTTACTAAACCTGACTTTGAACATGAGGAATCTTTATTCAGATACTTATGTTTTTTCCAAGTCCCACATCGAAAGGTTTCGAAGGAAAAGTGGGCAGCTTATCCTATAAGATGAAAGATGGTCTCTCAGTGTTACTCACGGAGCCGTGTGATAAGCACAAAGCGAACTATTCTTTCGCCTTTTACTAAAGAATACCGTGTGCTTGTCACTTGAAGCGGCATACGCCAATTTTTGAAAGGGCTTTCCTTTTGGAAGGCTCTGCAATTCAGTTAAATTTTCATATTCTGTGTCTGCTTTTAATGGAGATTAGTTGTATGTACATAGAATTTTGTACTAAATAATTACAATAATGAATTCTTGAAACATATAATGTAAAAGGAATGTTATAATTTATTTTTTATTTTGAAAGGTAATTAAAAGAATGAATTTTAAAAGCATGCTTTTACAAGTAATTAAAAAAATGAATTTTAAAAACAACATACTAATAAAAAGAAAGAAATAAATAATTTACCTACCAACAAAAAAATACACATTAAAGGTTAAATAATATCATATCTTTTGATAAAAGAATTCTAAACAATTTCATTTTTCTATGCGTTTTAATTTAATTTTTATTTTTATTTTTTTGATATAATTAGTTTTTTATTATGTGTCTGTTCACAATTTTTTAAATATTTTAATTTAAAATATAAAAATTTATCACATGATAGTGTTATGATAATGGTGTCATTGTCACACTAACAAATTTTAATTTTTATACAAATATTATATAAAGTTTTATTAAAATTATATTTTTATTAAATATCTTTTAATAATTATGTTTATTTATATTCATATTTTACATTAAATTCTTTTAAAATTATTTTTAAATAGTTAATAAAATTAAATTTAATAAGAGAATTCAAAATTAATTTCAACTAACCAATATTTAAACTTGATTATCCATTGCATTTTCATAAAAAATAAATTTATCAACTTTTTATATATTTTTTTTAAATAACTGTATTGTTTAAAATATGTAAAATTTAACAGTTTTATACAAATGGTTGAATTGGTTTAAATAACAATTTTACAAAATTTAAATATAAAATTTTAAAATGTTTAAAAAAATTATAATAATTTAAAATATAAATTTGAAATTTGAAAAAATTTAAATAAAATATAAAAATAAAAAAGTTAATCCTTTTAAAAATATTTAAGAAAAGTATATATTTTAATAAAATTATCTGTATAATATTTAAGGTTAAATATGTTTTTAGTTCCTTTGAGGGCGATTTTGGATTTAGTCCCCATTTCAAACTAAGGTACAATTTAGTCCTTTAACTTTAGAAAACTCTGATTTTAGTCTTTTTTTACCAAATTTTTTTAACTTTATTTGTTGTTTCAAGCACGTTTCATTATAGCATTTGAATTGTTTACACTGTTTGACACATTTTTGCTTCAATGTTAAATGAGAAAGGCGTTTGAAACAACAAATAAAATTTAAAAAATTGGTAAAAAGGACTAAAATCAGAGTTTTCTAAAGTTGAAGGACTAAATTGTACCTTAGCTTGAAAGAGGGACTAAATCCAAAATCACCCCAAATTATAGGGACTCAAAACATATTTAACCCTAATATTTATCTAAAATTTAAATTTTTGTTTTAATTTGCATACAGTCAAAATTGATTTATTTTAAAAAATGGAATATAAAAATTAAACTGAAACTAAGGTATTACAAATATCATGTGAACTATATGACCGTGACAAGTTTTTATTTTTTATAAAGAAATTAAAATAAATATAATTTTCAAAAATAGAAAAATTAAAGAGATTACAATGAATGACATATGACACTTCTTTTCACAGCATTAATACAAAAACTAACGAAAAAGAACCTTTTATATCAAATTTTTAAAAATAAAAACCAAAATACTAAACCCATTTGAAATTTACTACACCAATTATTTAACCTGTATTAAATATATCTCCAGAAAATAAAAGGAATGTGGCCAGTTGTAGACGAAAGTGAAGTTACTCTCATAAGTGAGCCAGCCCGCCAACCTCGCCTTTAGATTTTTGTCCACCCAGCAAATCAAGAAGAGAGCAATCTTCTCAGACCAGAGCAGGGGGCAGAGTCAATCAGAGTACAACAGCAGGTTCGTTTTTTTGATTTTGGCTTTGAACATTTGCTTTCCCCTTCATTTGCCCTGGTTTTTCGCTGCAAATTTTATCAATGACGAAGAGGACGCAAATCTAGTAAAGAGCGAACATTTAAACGCTCTTTCTTCTGTACAATCTAGGTTTAGTTTGTTATTCTGTTTTAGTTTTTGGTTTCTCTCTTTTGAGAGAGAATAAAAACAAAAAACAAAATTGAGAAAGGAATTATTGCTTGCTTGGTTTGCTTCTGTTGTTGATCTTTTGGTTCTTAAGATTAATAATTGCTTAAATATGAGATAAGAGAGATTGCAGGTTTGTTAGTTTTTGTTTGCTTTTAGCAGCTTTTGCCCTTTTTTTACTGCCTTTAAGCCATGAACACACTGCTATAACCCATGTGAATGAGATGAAACACATAAAAGTTGAATTTAGAACCAACCACTGCTATAATAGTTTCAGTCTCTATACCCCAGTGCAGATAATCTATAATAGATTCATTTATTTTCCTTCAAAATAACCATCTTTAGCCTAAATCCTAGAAAAACACTGTGATTAGTATTCGAATACCTGTTAAACTTGAAATTAAGAATTTGTCGCCGTGATTTTGTTACCTTTTGTGTGTTTTGCTGATGCAACCAGTAATTCATGGTGTAAATTTTGAAGTTATTCATATACATCATTTATTGGCAGTTCTAATATTACATTTTTTTGTGCCCTAGACCTTGACGAGTTTGCATAAAGTTTTGCATATAAACTTTGTTTCTTAAGGTGCAGGTACATATAACTCAAAAGTTCCTCCACAAAGTTGCAATGGATATAATCTCCCAATTACAAGAACAGGTTAATCTGATTGCACATTTAGCTTTCAATACCATTGGGACATTGCAAAGGGATGCCCCTCCTAATCGTCTGTCGCCAAATTATCCTGAACCACCAGCACATCCTACAGAAGAGGGCACAAATTTTTCAGAGCAGCCAAAGTTGATGAGTTCTACTTTAGTGAAGGCTGCCAAGCAGGTACATAGCATCTTAGTCAATAGTGAAAGGGAGGTTAGTCTATCGTACTTAGTTGTTAATATTGTCAAAATCGGGAGTAAACTCCATCAGCCATCGGAGCACTCGCGTCACTTCCTGTCACTAGCTTCACTATTGTTGGCATAGTAACACTCACTGCCATCAACGCTGGCACTCACTGTTCTGTTCTCTCTTTGATTTTTGGTGTTCTGCTTTCTCTTTGGTTCTATATTATATAATTTTTCATAGTTCTCCTGTAATTCAGGTTTATTATGTATCGTTCTTAAGGAATTCATTATAATGGGAATTCTCTGCAATACAGTCCCTTTTCGCCATTTTTTTATTTAGTTGTCTTAAAAATCTTACCTGAGGGTTTCGGTTAGTCTCTTGACACATCAGGTTCATTTTCTTGCTTCTGTTTTATCATTATCTTCAAAGTCCCAAAAATGGTTCATTAGTTTTTTATTAGTTGGTTTGGAAATCAGTTGCACCTACAAAGTCTAAATATTTTGTTTGAACTGATGTTCTAAACTGGATTACTGCCCGTTATTTAATTCAAATTTAAAGACCTCTAACTGCATTGTCTGCTGACTATTGTGTGTTGTGCTCATTGAGTTTTGAACTTCTCTGGCAGTTTCCCTTCTTTTGGAATAAATTGTTTGGTGTTTTTGGTGAACATTTGTTTTTTTGAGAGGGGCTTCAAAAGTTCCCGTGTTAATTTTAGAGGTTTAGAGTGTGATAGAGATGTTAAAAGGCTTTGGCGTTCTAATTTGGGATTGTGTGGTGTACATGGTTGGAAAGATAGTCAGATTTTTCTTTTGTCAAATGATGCCTCGGGTTTTTATTTGAGATCATAAAATAGTTCACTTAGCTTCTTCGTAGTGCCTGCAAATGGTTTTTCTAGGGGATATCTTTGGTAGAGATGTACATGGATATTGGTATACCGTGTCACACTTCACGTTGTAAGTTTTTGGGGCTTTTTCTTTCATTCTTGATTTAATTGTTGAAATTTCTTGTTCCAGTGCATTGAATCTATCCTTTATAGTTTCCATTAACAAAAGAAGAAGGTCCCCAACATATCTTAACATTTTGAGTATTTTTTCTGAAATATATTATACACAGATCCTACTAAATAAACATATTCTAAGACTGGCATGGGTGCATATGGTATTATTTCTCAAAGCAAAATGTTGAAGTTACCTTTGGATAAAAACAGATGGATAGTCCTTTTAGGATAATATACAGGTGTGTATCCAGTATTCCAATTGTGTTTGTTTGAGGATAACATGCACAATGCTTGCTTGGAAATTGTAAACCAACATTGGATGTATACATAGAACCAATTTAACCAATTGGACTCAGGCTTATGTCTTTCTTATTTTATGATGCTGAACTTCATTATTTCATCACTCATAATTTATCCATGAAATATATGGGTTTTTCTGTAGTTTGATGCATTAGTTGCGGCTCTTCCTATATCCGAGTCAGGTGAAGAAGCACAACTTAAGAGGATAACAGAACTACAAGTGTGTATCTCACACCTCACTTTTTATGTGATTGACTGGTGAACTTAATAACAAGTAATCTAATTGTAACAAACAGTGTTTATGCTTTACATTGTTTCTGCATTTTTTTGCCTTCCAGGCTGAAAATGATGCAATAGGCCAAGAACTTCAAAAGCAGTTGGAAGCTGCAGGTTGTCCAATTCTCTCTTTATTTCTGAACTCTGAGCTTTATTTCTTGATTTCTCTGTATAACAAATGAAACTGTAAATTCATGTTAGATAGCCAAACTGAGTTTTAGAATCTCCAAAAGAAAAATCATACATGCAAAAGTAGTTTCTTCAAACAATATTAAGCATTTTATGGGCTACACAGCTGTAGTAGTTCGGTGAAGGCTGGTATCCATCTATAATGTACATTCACTTATAATTCTGACTGAAAATGCAGCTGTAATGTGCTTTGGACTTTAGGATGTCTAGAGAAGGCATGAGTCTAACTAACACTTTGTGTTCTTGATGTCAGAGAAGGAATTGAATCAGGTTCAAGAACTGTTTAGGCAAGCATCAGATAATTGTTTGAACTTGAAGAAACCAGATGACAATTAGCTATTGACTAGATCAGAGTGATGAATTTGGCCACAAGTATCTCAACTTGACACAAAGCAGGGACTGCTGCAGCAAGGTTTTCCTTTTCTCCATGAAGTCTTGGTTAACTGAAACAGTTTATTTATTTTTTTTATTGTTGCAACTTTTGTATGACGCATAATGTTTTGCGAAATCCATAGTTGTTACTGTAATTATATTCCTGCTGTCCATGGAGAAATGAAAGCCTTATTGATACTAAGTATTTTTTTTACCATCTTTATTCATGTCATTCTCTGAAAAGTAGGCATCTTATAGTGACACCTTTTTCCCCCTTAATGATTACAGTTTAATGTTTTTCTTAAATATTGACAATAATAATAACTGTGTTACTTCTTCAATCATTTTTATTAATAAAATCTCATTCTATTAATAAATTTATTTTTTATGTTGTAAATTTAAATATTTCTGTAGTTTCCTTATCAACAAATTAGAAATATAATAATTAATATTTTATTGAGAACTGAGTAAAAAATATTAGTTTACTTAATCTTGGTTAAAAAATATTAAACGATGCTTATTATCCATTGCTTTTAGACTAAAGATTTAAAATTTAAAACGGGATCAAAAGTTGATGAGTTATGATTATAGATTCAGTTTCCTTCTGTTTTAAATATAAGTTTTGTAGTTGTAAGAACCCTCTTATATTTCGTGCGACATTTGCTTGTTTGGATTTTTATTTTCTGTAAGTTGCGAGTCCATTCCATTTCTCAAATTAACTTATTTGATAAAAAAATATTATTAAATTAGTGAGACATTTATGAGGGAAATATTTTACCACAAAGGGATCCAAGCGAAGTACTTGTACTAGAATAAATTTCCATCTTGCTATCAATGTGAAATAATTTGACTTGCCAATTAGTGAAGGGATTGCTATATTAAAATTTAATACTTATGGATTTCATATAACATTATACGGTAACATAAGACGGAATAGACTTTCATGCTAAGTAATTAATCAATGTCATTCTCCTCGTAAACCATTTAAGACTAGCAAGGGACTACAAAATGGATGTTTCCCTCATAATGTAATCACTAATTTGTGAGAAATTAAAAGAAAATTATTCGGTCGATAACTTTTCTGCTATTTTGTGATTTTCTTGTTACACAGTTCCGTGGCATTTTGATTAGAAATAATAACATTAATTTAAAAAATCTGTAAAATCATTGCAAAGTTCATATGATTAAACCTATAATTCTTCTAAAACAATTGCACCATCTTGAGTTCCTCATACTGGTGGGGATCTACAATACAAAATATTTAATTTTCACAAGCTAAAATTGTAAATTTGACAAAAATAATGTACAGTACATGAACAACGAATAAACAATAATTCACATTCTTTTTACCTTTTTTGAAAAGAAATGAGTACACAGCACCACCACATTCATTTCTATCACTAAGATATTGTATGCCAGGGCAGATTACAATGTGGATTAACTAAATCCTTAAATCAAAGTGACATGAAGCTTCATGAAGCTGTAAAATGTTTGTTAGGAAGTTTCATGAAGCTGTTTTGTCCAGTCAAAATGATCCCACTCTTTGGAAAAGCTTGCAACTAATTGCTTTTGTACCTCCATGGCCTCGTAGCGTCGTCGTCTATACATGTCCTCTTCTGCCAATTGCAGCATGCCTCTTAGCACATTCAACCCGAGGCTGCTATTAAATTGTTTTTCGTCATCAATAACATGGACAAAACCCTTGTTTAGTCCAAATTCAACGTGGAAATATGGAAAGTGCTTGGGAATTGAATTACGCAATCCCTTTTGACTTGTATCAATAAGTTTCTTGGCATTGTGCTGGCTCCACTCATCTTCAGCTTCATCAATCGCCTATGGTGAATCCAATTTAAAGAGTTTAAATTTTTAAAATGCTGGTAATAGAAAACTAAAAATAAATATTAAATGTAGTTAATAATAATGGATAGAAACAAGACAACACGTATCCATACATCATAGCTACCCTAGCTACACCACTAGTGTGTCACTGTTAGGAATCAAATATAGACTGCTGTAATAATTCAGTTCGATAGCACAAGAACCAAGAAAGAAACTCTAGAAGATTAATTTCATGCTGGCTTTGAACACACCATTACGCAATTATGTGCAGCCTAAAGGATTGGTAGTTGATTTCCCGGATGCATAAATGAAAAACATCGATTTTGAAGAGAAAGACAGTAATCAGGACAACACAGAAAATAATGTTTGGCAACTCACCTTTTTAAAGTACAGAGGAGCCTCTTTGGCAATATCTTGGGGTAAAGGAATGCACTCAACCATACAATGCCTTCGTTGCTGGGCCAATCCCATCACTGTCTCAAGAAACACTACCTCCTTTTCTTGCTTAGCGAACATCATAATTAGGCACTTCTTAAAGTTTCGAATTTCTGTCCACACATTATCGTCCACAGTTCTTGTAGCTGATTCATGCTGTCAGATAAAAGGAAAAGACAGAGTAGCAAGGTTAAAATTCCATGAAAATAAAAAATAACCAAGTTCTTATGGCACAAGACCAGGCGGCTCAAAAATCTGTACAGCACTTTCAATTCAAGTCAAATTAATACAACTTAATGTTACTCCGAATTCATGCAATAATACTAATCTACCAAACTACTATCCCAAGTTCAAGAAAGCAGTATCAAATACACTTAAATTCCCATCACTATCATCCATTTGAATATTCTCCTGGACCTATATATCACTCATATTGCAGGAATTGTGCTAAATAAACAAAAACTTCACTGGTTTCAACTCTTAAAAAAACCGACAGTAGCAGAAATTGAAGTCACCTGAATTGGTAAAATGCAGCAATGACCAGGAACCACGGGCTGCCACTGTGGCAACATAAGATATGTGAAATTTGCGATTGAAACAACAAGATGCATAGGTCGATTTGGATTTTCTAAACAAAAGAGGCAGCGTTCTTGCTGAGTCAAGAACCGATTAGTCTTTTTTTGGATCTTGCCGTCATCACCTGCTTGCTTCTTTCTACTCTTTCTGCTTGGGCCATCCTCAAAATCATATTCATCATCAGCCTGGGTGGAAATGCTAAACTTCTTGTTCTGCATTATCTTGCGAGCAAGATGCATATCAGCATCATCATCTCCTTTCTTCTGTCCAGCAGCGGGTATCTTTTGCATAGCATACCTTAAAAAAGTAAAACATAGCCATTAAAAACATTATAAATATTACAAGGATAAATAAAACTCCATTAATAATAGTTTAACACGTCAAACATGATTACAAACATAAAAAGAATAAAGAAAGGCAAACTAAAAATAAATAACAAGAGAAGCTCAGTTTTTTTCTGTAACATGAGAAATTTTATCTTGGGCATAATGTTTTCACATTAGAAATGAATAAACTGCGAGTGGGATAATGGACGAGAACACAAACAAATACACAGACAGCCAAATACCTGCTAGAACTTCCATCTGTTCTTGATCTAATTGAATGATCTTGATTTTCCTGTTTTGTGTTCATAACTTTTACTTCTTGCTGCCCACCAAACAAGAAAGAAAAAAGACAACGAAAAATAATCAACAAACTAGAAGGATATGTTTCTGTAAATGAAAGATAAATACAATATGTCGAATATTGTCTGTTTCCTTATTTTTACCTAAATAAAATCTATCTGTTTACTTGTATATTGACAGCTGGGTAAATAGTAATTAGTAGGGAAGGATTTTCAAGCTGTAATTGCTATATTTAATCCCTATAAATCAAGGGATTTTAACTATGCATTGATCATTACAACTTAACATTAAGAGTCAACATCTCAAGAATTTCAGAATTAATTACATTAGAATCAACTATTATCATCAAGCCAATTAAATAGGCTAATGTCACCTCCTCCCAAAGCAAAAGGCAACGATAGATAATGCATTATGTACAGTAGAAGTTTTTCAACTCCTCGACAGTTTAGTACCATCTAACAAATTCCACTTCCAAGAAGAAAACCATAGAAAACATGAAAGAGAAGAAGTTCAGAAAAAATGTCCAATTTCAGGACAAGTGACAAAAGCAAGATTGACAGAAGCATTTTAATAACAAGAAGCAAATACTGATGGAAAGAAAACTTGATAACATAGCAGAGATCAGAGAAACCATGAAGGAAGTTATAATTCAAGATAGACTTTTCAAGGCACCAAGAAAAGAGAAAAGTTTGTCCTAATTCTAGAATAAGGGCCATAATCACAAACATTGAAACCATTATCTGAAAAAAAAAACAGTTTGTTCTGGCCATTTCTACTTTATCTAATCTGGTAATAAGGAATAAATTAATAGCACTATGGTCGAATTCAACACTGAACAGGCACATAATAAAATGGTCAAGGGTGGGAAAAACACAATGCGCTGGTTTAAACTGTAAAAACGATAAGATGCAACCAATCCAGAAAAGACACCATATCCTATTATTTTATGCTTTACCATCAGTTTTTCAGCTTCTTCATGCTTTCCCTTCAAACGAAGTTGCATAGCCTTGGCTGCCAACTGATTTGCACTCATCGCATTCTTGACTTCAGCACTTCTTTCCACAGGAGTGTTTGCTTCTAACGGAACTTCTTCCAATTCAACACTTTCCAAAACAGAGCCATCAGAATTATTACTCATCTTGCTACCGAAATTTTGCATAAAGCTTCCATCATTAGAAAACTTATTTAGACTAGATACTGCAGCAGAGATTATCCCAGCACCCTCAGCTACCATGCGTTGGTGGCTCTTTCGCTTTCCCCAAGACAAAGAATCTTCAACTTTAGGTTTTCTCATTTCATGGTGGCGAACAGAAACATCCTTTAAGTAGTCCTGCTAGCATTTCATTAGCGGATTTAAGTAAAGTGCAACAGATTATATTTCAAAATTTCAGAAAAATGTGATTAACACCATAATATTTCTTGGACATAAAACAAGTTGAAGGAACAAGAAAGAAACGTAAAACAGTTATTTATTTCTCATCAAAGTTACCCTTTTATTAGGAGCCCTTCCACCATGCTTGTCAGAATCTGGAGAGTTTTCTTCCGTTATCCCTTTTTGTCTATTTTTTATAGCACGTAGATGTGCTCGAGCAGGAGCAGCTGCATTAGATGCAACAGATGCGGTCAACTCACCCAGAGTACCCCACCTTTCTTGCACAACCTGCACATATCAATATAAGTAAACATCAACTTTTTACAGCATGACAAAGATGCCATTCTACATAGGAACAAAAAGGCAAAATAACCTCATTAAAGTTTCGTCCTTCTCGAGCTGCTTGTTCTTGTGAACGCTTTAAGGCTTTGAGTCTCCAACTTGCTCCTCCATCCCCAACAAGGGAAGAAGATAGAAGTTGGTCAGCACCAACTTTAGCTCCATCCTTTTCTTCTGGGTAACCACTTCCACTATCCTTCAAATATGGATTCAGTTCCTTAGGATTTACTTTCTTTGGCTGAAAAAGAAAGCAAACAAATATATGGCCTTTTATCACCATACATTGGCTGAGAATGAAAGATGAAGACAAGCTGCAAACTGTATGACAATGTTTAATACAAACCACAACAAATGGACAGGCAGTTCAACTATCGGAATTTCAACAGAGAAATTAAAACATTGTTCCCCAATCCAGCACTTTTGTCTCAAACAAAATCAATATATCAATAATGAAATAAACAAATTAATATAAAATACTTCTCCTGCAGAAGAAGGCCAAATAATCAAACCATTTTATCTTCAGGAGGCATTACCTCACCATGTCACTGCCTAATACATTCTTTTTAGTTTTGGAAAATATCTTATCTTTCTTCCCATTTGCCTTTTATTTCATCTCTTAATATGATGAGTGATAGCAATATAAGGGGAAAATAAGTTTCTCTTCGCTTTGATTTATTCTTTGGTCTTATTTCTTGTTATTTTATCCTTCCCTTCTCATTTATTCTTTCATATCTTGTAAGCAATAGCAGAAAACACACCAACATATATCAGTTAATGAGAAAATTCAAACAAAAGCAAGAAAAAACTAGTCAACATAAAATACTCTGTCCTCCATTGAGGACAGCAAAAGAATATAAATATAGAACCTAACAGGAGAGCTACATATGTTAACAGACAGGAGGGAAAGATATTTAACAGAGACATACCTCCTCAACAGGAACCTCCTCTGATAAATTCTCCTCTGCTTCCGCAACTGCAGGCTTATTACTTTGAGCCCTGAGCATCCAATCCAGTCCCATTTCTTTTCTCGCAATTTCCATCTTACTAGGAGAATCGTCCCTTTTCTTTTTTGATTTACTCCTTCTCTTCTTTTCATCTTTATCACTCTCACTTTCACTTGAGTAAAGAGAAGAATCTTCATCAGACGAATACCACTTCTTCCTAGATCCTTTCTTGATCTTAACTAGCCCGTCATCATCAGAACTGTCCCTAGAGCTCCTCCCTTTCTTCTTATTCCTTCCCTTTCTCTTATCTGATTTTTTCCTTTCTTTCGAGGAAGAATCCAAGTTCTCATCATCCACCTAATACACACAATCAGACACAGGAAATAGGAACAACAACAATAACACTCACACTAAGATACAACTACAGTATTCACCTGGTCCCGGGGAATGAATTTCACACCTGAAAACATTTCCAAGCTTCCTACACTGTACCAATGCCTGCATAATAATAAAAATAAAATTAACAAAGCCAGAAAAAAGCTAAGGGTGACAAGACAGGCCAGCACCGTCCGTTTTAGCCCGACCCATCGAAATCAGGCCAGACCAGGCAACGTGAAAACGAGCTGAAACACAGAACCTGTCCGGCAACAGGGCGGGCTGGCCCGCCAGTTATGATTTTTTTTTTTTGTACTGGAAGCAAGCTGACTTTAATGCAGGAAGCAAGCTGACTTTAATGCAGGATGCAAGCTGACTTTTAGTGCAGTTTTTCAATACATTATTTGAGATACATGTTCGCGGAAAATCAGTAGAATCCCAAAACAGTCACTACAACCACAAAACAAAATCAACGAAATCAGGGAAAAATCAAGAGATAAACGCTCGTACCTGTTCGTGGTGGCGCAGCTGCTGTCGGAACCGCCGCTCTCCCTCGCGTTGAGTGGTCTGTGGCGTCGCGCGCCTCGATCTCGCGTGGTGGTTGTCGCTGCTGCAGCGGTGCTATGCGGTAGTGTTTTGTCCTGTGAGTGAGTAACTCTGTGAGTTTCGTTTTTGCCTTTGTTTCAGTACGCACATATGTTTGTATTGTGTGTGATTGTGAGATGAGAGACAGCACAGTCTTTTTATTTGAAAGGTCCTTCAACTAAGTAAATACAGTATGCGAGGGAAGGACATGGTGATAGAAATAACACACACAAAATGTAGAAATTAATAGCAAATGAACAGATAAAAACAAGTAGTTGAAGGAAGGAAATAAGAAGAGCAGGGAATGCATAAATTGAACATGAACATTAGAAATTGAGAGGAAAATTCCCCAAATAATCGCGTAAAATTGAATTTGGAAGAAAAAAAGATTAAGGAGAGGAACAAACTTACCCTAACAAAAGAATAAAAGGTACCGGCTCGGCGTGTCCTCCGGCAACGCAGGATGGGAAGAAAGCCAAGCCACCAGCTATGGTGCCGTTTTCTTCAGATGCCACCGCTTTGAGGTTCACTCTTGATGGTGGTTGAAGTCATTAACCTCGTTTTATTTTTTATTTTTTTAACACAGCCAGTATTATTATTTGTTTTATTTTGTTGATTTGTTTTAAAAGTTAACTTTTTAATCATTTAATATTTTTACTTTCTTTTTTATTTGTATTCATTTTATTATATATGAAATTTATTTTACTTTTTATCTATTTAATTTATTTTTAAATTTTTAATTTATATTTATTTCATTGTTATATATGCACAAAGATGACTATAACAAAAAAAAATCAGAAAACTCGTTTCATATATTTATTAGAGAAG
This sequence comes from Vigna reflexopilosa, assembly GCA_027742785.1. Lineage (NCBI taxonomy): Eukaryota > Viridiplantae > Streptophyta > Magnoliopsida > Fabales > Fabaceae > Vigna > Vigna reflexopilosa. The sequence continues at coordinate 41,749,582 of CM050917.1, read as the reverse complement.
AATAAAAAAAAAATATTATACAAACTTATTAATACATTAATTAGATGAGCGAGGAAAAAATATATTAAACAAGATTGTTAGTGTATTAATTAAATAGTCTAACAAGAGTCATTTATATATTTATTAGACGACTCTAATAATATACATTAAACAAGTCTTTGAACACATAAATTATAAGAGTTTGTTTATTTACCACCTAAATGAGTCCAATAATAGTTAGCCTATAGATAATTAACTAAGGGAATATAATAAAAAAACATTACACAAATCTAACAATACATATTAAATGAGTTATATCAACAAATATTATGAACCATACATACATTGATTATACGAGTTTAATAATACATATTACTTAAGTATATAGATATATTGATTGGTGAGTTTTGCAATACACAATAGACGATTTTGTTCATATACTAATTATATAAATGGAACAATATACATTATACGAGTCTATTCATACACATGATAGATTAATATATTAATGCTCATCTTTATTTTTTTCATGATTATGTTTTGTTATATACATTACACAAGTTTGTTCACATACTAAATAGACAAGTTTAATCATACGGATTAGATAAATGTGTTCATATACTAATTAGACAAATCTAATTATATAAATTGGACGAATTTGTCACTGCATTGATTATACGAGTATAATAATTCATATTACAGAAGTTTATTTATATACTAATTTATATTTTTAACAAATAAACTTGCAAATCATTTATAATTTTAAAGAGTTTATTCAGTTTGTTTTATCTTTTATAATATTTTTATAAATTCTACTATTTATATTTCTATAAATAAATTGACTTTCTAAACTAAAAATTATTTTTAAGGTTAATTGTATTCAAAACTTAATTATAAATTTAACAATATTTATTATTTTTTTCTCAATCTCTAATTCTTGGTTAATATACACACAAATCAATATTAACATGTGTATAAACATGGGTTTAAAGCTAATTAGAATTAGAATTAAAAAAAACGAAGAAAAAAAGTAGTTACTATAAATAGTGTGATAATAAAAATTTGTTGAGAAAAAAAGAAAACAATGAAAATAATTGGTTTAAACCTGGTCCTCATATTTGTGTGCAAATCTCAGTTTGGTGCTCAAGTTTTGAACCGTGTCTCAATTGGGTCATAATTTTTGTAAAAATTCACACATTTTACCCTAACCGTTAAGTTGTCTCAAAGGGCGTTAATTGATGTTGAGATGAATTTTTTATTTTAGGCTTAATCCCTCTCTTTGAAACTTGTAAAAAAATTCATCTCAACATCAATTAACGTCGTTTGAGACAACCGGTTAGGATAAAATGTGTGCATTTTTACAAAAATTATGACCCAATTGAGACAGTTCAAATTTGAACACAAATATGAGAACCAAGGTTTAAGCCAAAATAATTTTTTAAATTATTTGAAATAAAAATTATAAATGTTAGTCTGTTTTTATTTATTAGTAATTTTTTTTCCATTAGTAATTTTTTTATTTAAATATGTCTTCTTCTTATTGTTATTAAAAGAAAACTATAACAAAATAGAAGGCAAAAAAAATTATTAAAGAATTACTGAAGCGTTCATGATAAATTAACTGATTACAACATAATTGATGTTCAGTAATTTTTTTTAATAAAGATAATTTTATCATTAAAATATAATTTTAAAAGTAAATTTAAAAAGAAATCAGTAATGATATTATTATCATCAAATTATAAAATTTAAAGATTGATTTATAATACTTTAGAATAACCATGGTAAAGAGAACAATAGTTATGAAATAAAAGTGTGAAAGTAGTATGACGTTATTGGTTAAGTTAAAAGAATAATTTAGTACTTTTTTATATGTTAGGAAATAATTTAATAAAAATATTGAAAAATAGCATAATGACTATTTAGTTTTATATAACCCAACTGTGATGCAAGCGCTAAATATATTAGGGGAATAGTAATGTGATTTTTTCAAGATTAAAATATTATTTTACTCAAGTTAATTTTAAAATAAACATGACAGTGATTAACAAATTATCAATTATCATCTCATTCAAGAAAATATTATATTTGAATATTCAAACTAATGATATATTAAAATAATTTATAGTATAAATATGTACATAACTATAATAACTAAAAATTACGAGTATGCTTATTTAAATTAATAATATACTTACACAGGTCTTATTCATATTTAATACGATGACAATGCTCCTGCACTGGGCCGGGCCCTAGATTTACTCGTGGGCCTTAGAATACATTGGATTGGTAGTTTCTTTCCGCACCTCCAAACATTTCCCTCGAATCCCTATACGAATAATGTTCCATTTTTACCCTTTATCCGATTTTTACAATTTAGAAATAATTTCCCAAAACGAAAATTAATTTTTATCCTAAAAAATTTAAATTTAAATTCACTTTTATAGTCTGCTCTGAAATTAATAATCCAGAAAATAATTTTTACAGAAGTGAAATGGTAATTTTTGAAATTTAATGGGAAGCAAGAAGCAATTGACTGGTTGCAGGAAGCAATTGACAGCAAACCTGATATTTGCTTAACTTTTGCTACCTATAGGCCTTAGGGGTTTGCGAAACCTCCCTAAAAAAATTATATAATTAGGGGGAGAAAATTTCTCTTTCAACATTTATAGGGAATAAAAAAACTATTAATATTTTAACAATGATTTATAAATAATTTTAAAACCATATTTTGAAAGAAAAAAAATCAAATGCCTTTTACCAATTAAGTCATGTATAAACTAATTTTAATTTATAAGCAAACTTATTTTTTTAAGAGTTATGAACAAACAAACCTCTGTAAATATTTTTATGAAAATAGTATGGTAAAATTTAAGATTTAAAATTAATTTAAATGTCGATGCTTAACAAAATATGCAAAGTGATAAAATACTAAATACTTAATATATGAAAAAGAGTATAACCTTTAAAATACTTTCATTTAAAATGAAGATTTAAATGTAATATATTTGATCATGTACAGCGTGAAAGCACAACTTTTGTATTATATTTGACGAAAAAAAGAACAACAAATACATAGGTAAGAAAAAGAGAAAAGAGAGAGGATAATATTAGCCAAAGAGAAATATAGAAAATTAAAATAAGGTAATAATTTTTAGACGATCTAATTTACATACTATTAATATTTTAATATCCATAATACCAATAATAAAAATACAATAAAAATCAACGAAATCAAATTGAAAGAAAAATTAGTATGTGATTTTGGATATCACTTGGACTTCACTTAATTTTCTTTTAAAAAAAGTTTAAAATTATATCATAAATAAATGCATAAGTTTGGAGGACTTATCTATAATTGTAAAAAAATTAAAATTATATCATACAATTGCACTATTATAGTTAAAAAAACCCAATGAAGGAGCTTAATAGACAGTAAATTGTACATAAATGGAGGTTTTAAGTATGAAATTGAAATAGTGGAGAAATAACTGTAGAATTTTGATGTAGATTATGGCTGATTGATTTGAAGGAAAAGTCTAGAGCTTAGGAGAGGAAGTAGCAATGGTTGATCCCAGACAAGAGAAACATGTACGGATAAGGATGGTGACCATGGACAATAATGGAGGCCCCAGGAGTCTCAGAGCAAAAAGAATACATGGACATGCAAATACTATCATTGCCATTCTCTTTTTCTCTCACTTCCATTCATCTGTGGATGTATATGTTTGAATAATGTATGAAAATGGACCCATCAATTAAATTTTACAAGAGTCACAGGTGGTAGTAGGTTAACAAGTAAATAACACCCTGCATCTACACTTCAACTCTTTGATTTGAAAGCCCTTTGGCTTCTTCTGATGCAAACCTCAACTTTTATATATTTTCTTTATTTGCTGTCATGTGGAAGCTTCAACATTCCAGAAAAACACCAAAAAATCAAATTACTTTCACACAGTTTAATTTTCAGGGTTTTATATTATTCTGGAAGCTGTTGGCATGATTACAACTCACTATGCGCGTTGAGTTTAAAATCAACAAACTCTGCTGCTCAGCTAGCTTCAGCTAGAAAACTTATACTCACTTTGCATCTCATTCATGCATGCAAAATGCAACACAACCAAGTTGTGGTAGAAATCTTAATTTGTGAAAGTTACTATCTGTTATATATACATGATAGATCTTTCAAACAATTTGTTTGTTAAAAAGCATACAGAGAGAGATAGAGAAAGAGTGAGAGAGAGGGAGATAAGCATGAATTTGTAATGGGTTCCCACTGTTTAGATAACAACATTGACACTTCAAAATTGGCCATGTCCATGTAACTGTTTTCATCCAAACAAATGTATTACTAATGATAGATTTTCTACAGTTCTCCACTGTTAAGATAGAAACATTGACATTCAAATTAAATGATCCATCACCATCATTTCCACCAAAAATAAAGGACAAAAGATCCATCACATTAATGGAGATGTTTTCTATGACTGCAATGAAATTAGTGATTAAGTTGTTTTCTTTAGTTATACTTGTCTGAGTGGAGAAGATGCTCAACTATTTTTCAGTTTTGATATCTTACTAATAAGTTTACTATTAGCTGTCTTCTGATAATTTCCACTTTTAAAAGTACAAACTGGTTCCTTGTTGTCTATTAATTGAAAGATATTTTTGATAAAATAAACATATTTTTATTGAAAATGTTGGCTTCTTTGTGTGAATCAGTAGCTCAAAGAAAGGAGTTTCAAATGAACTTTCCAGGGAAGTCATGCAGCCTGAAGTCAAATCGTTGTGAAAAAACTGGCCAGTACAAGATGGTGCAGAACAATGAAAAGAAGGTTAAAAGTTGAAAAAATGTGTGTTTATTTGAGCAAAAGATAGCAGCTAGAGTGCGGCTTCATAATAAACATTTTAGCCCTGTCATTATCAAATAACTTACTGTCTGCATTCAATAATTTTGTCTATTCACCATCAAGTCAAGTGGCTATTTGGTCACATATTTATGAAGACAAAACATAATTACAGACAAATGTCCTTATCTAACTTTATTTTATACATTCAACTTTAGCACAAGTAATGCATATATTAAGGACAAACCCTTTTAAATGCACAATTTGGTATATCACAAAATATTGTTATAAATAAAGCCTCTTCCCTCCCTCACTCTTTATAATTTGCTTTCACTTCATCTCTCTTTCTCTCTCTCTTTCTCTCCGAGTCAAATACACTGTTCTCTCTTCTCCTCTGCCCTGTTCAATCTTCTGTTTTAGTTCTCCATTCATTTTTTGTGCTAAAGAAAACAAGAAAATGGGTGCTCTTGATTTCCTTTCAAACTACTTCTCAGTTTCCACCCCAAAAAAGAAACGCAAACCAATGCAGGTTTTGATGACCTCCTAAACCATGTTTGTGTATGTGTTTCATGGTGGTTGTAGTCTCAAGCAAATTCTGATTTTATTTTCCTTTTCAACCGTTTTATCTTGCAGACAGTTGAAATCAAAGTGAAAATGGACTGTGATGGCTGTGAAAGAAGAGTTCGCAATTCTGTTTCCAACATGTCAGGTTGGTATCTTTCTTCTTTATAATCAATCACTCTCAGTTTAAAATTTTTCAAGCAATACCTTACTATTCTTACTATTTTCACCTTCTGTGGTAAATCAGTATATACACTATCTGATAAGTACTCTTTTAAGTTTATCACAGTTTTATCTGAATAAAAAATACTAATATTTACCGCAAATCTTTATCATGTAAAATATTGAGATGAAAGAAAGAACATTCAACAGTATTACATATCTAAATTTTGTCCTGTATCATAAAAAAGGTTTATTTGGTTTATCAAATGTTGTTGCTAAGTGGAGAAAACAATGAAGGTTGAACTAATTTGAAAGCTTGAATCCAGGTGTGAAAGAGGTAGAAGTGAATAGAAAACAAAGCAAGGTAACAGTAACAGGTTACGTGGATAGAAACAAGGTCCTAAAGAAAGTACAAGGAACAGGAAAAATAGCTGAGTTTTGGCCTTATATTCAGTACAACTTGGTGGCATATCCCTACGTGGCACAAGCATATGACAGGAAAGCACCATCTGGGTATGTGAAAAACACTGAACAAGCACTTCCCAATCCAAACGATGAGAAACTCACCTCTCTCTTCAGTGATGACAACCCCAATGCATGTTTAATCATGTAAACCATTTTCAGTACAAGATCAGAGCTACCTTGCAAGTTCATATGCTTCACTGCTTCATCTCTGCATATATATAGTTTCTTGGAGACTGTTTTTAGCTTCTTCTTAGCTGTGTTGTCTTTCTTTAATGGCTACAATTTTGGTTCTGCTTATAGTATAGAACTTGGAGGAATACATGGAAATTCTGCATTCATGGCTCTGTACTTGTGTTTAAATTGTAATCACTGATCTTGTATTTCTTATATCTTAAACAATGTTACATCCACTACAAAAACTTCCTACTCACACTTACCTCATTGTCTTTAATTTATATAAAATAAGTTTTTACAAATTACTTTATCAGTTTTCCTTTTTATAATTTTATGTAGGCTTAAGTATATTTTAATTATATAAAATTAGTGAATTTTTATTTTAATCCTAATAGCTTTTTCATTTTCATAAAATTACTGTTTTTAATCCCTATACTATGTATAAATTTTAGTTTTATTCCTCCAAATTTTTAAATATTATTTCCATTCCTGTTAATAAATAAATAAATAAAATATATCACAATTTAATTATGGATTGTCTAAAATGACCGAGTGACCTGTGTTTCAGTATAAGTAATTAATTAGTGCTATTTGATAACGAAATTTAAAAAAATAGTTCAACATAAGGCGACAAAAATAAAAATTTGCTTTACAAAATTAAACACATATAACCATTTTGTTTACATAAATTTTTATACGCAAAATTAAGTTTATTATAAATTAGAAAAATGTTGTATAAATTTACTTTAGCAGTAAGGCACTTTTCATTGAGTTTTTCAAATTGTAATTTAAGAGTGCAGATGATCTAAATTATTCACAAATATTTGGATTAGATGTTAACTACTTAAATTAAAATTACATTGATGCTCTTCCTTTTATATTAAAACACTTTCTTACAGTCTTTCAAATGATAATCTTTTTTTGTAAGAAAAATATTTTATTTCCTACATACATGCATACACATATATAGAAGTAACGTTAAAAATTATATAAGCACCATTATTTATAAAGTATTTCTTAAAACAGTTATTCATCGTTTTTTTATTTGCTACACACTTGCATAGACACATCTTGAAAAAGAAAAAAGAAAATAACTACACGAATACCACTATTTGTATGAAAGTACTTTTGTTTAATGCCATTTTTTTATGTAAATATGTTTGTTTTTTTTATTTGTAGATTTTTTAAAGAGAGTTGAATTAATTCAAAGAGGAAATATAATATGAAATAAAGTATTGTTTTTTACAAGTTAATACTATAACAAATCTATGAAAAATATTAGCAAAAAGTAAACTCAATAATATAAGTAAAATTAATTATAGATCAGTTTATCATGAATAACTTAAAGAGGTTAAACTCGAATTTATTTTATTTTTCATTTAGAAAGTAAATTTAAACTTTACTTAAAATCGTCTGAACAATTTTTTTATTGACTTGTATAAACTTAAAGCATTTGGTTCAATTCGTTTTCCTTATCGAGCTCATCTCATGTATTTTTATTGTTCATTTTCTATTCTAAAACTTAAAACCTATTTCAAGTTTATCGCATGTGTAAAGTAAATTGATATGAGCCATAGTATTCTTAAAATTATAATTTAATTTAATTACAAAATGAACCATTATACCAAACTTAATTAAAACTAAAAGGTATTGTTGTGCTCTAAATAAGTTCTTTTTTGTGTGTTAAATTTCATGAGGTGTAAAATTAACTTTTTCTTTATAAATATATGTTGTCAATCTATGATACATATTTAATATATATATTTTAATGTATATTTAAGATATTTTCTAATGTCATTAATGAATGACCATTTGTTCTTCAGAGTGTCACATGCATCGCACTATTTTAGGTGGTATAATTTATTAGATTGAGAGGTTGAGAGATGATAACAAGGTGTAATCCATCAAAATAATGCAAGAAAAATGGTTAACCCTAGAATTATGGAATGAGAGGACCCACATGTTAACTTTTCATCCGATTATATATAAAATGATGGTTTCGAGACATCTAAATATTTTTACATTCATTTAACATTAATTTCTTTACATTTTACTTTTTTTTAAAAATATAAAAATTTACATTATTATAACAATTTTATCCTTACAAGAAGCTCTTCTCATGTTTGTCAAACTGTGGACACAGAATTATCCTGCTTTCCCTCTAATTTTGGGAAAAGGACTATGACGTGGTAACACAGCAATGATTGATTTTTAAAATTGTCAAGGATGGCATTTGATTATACAAAAGTAATATTATATATATCATATTAACATTTTCACAAATCATATTTGATACATGGTATATTAGGGAATTTTATTTAAATAATATTTCTCTCTCTTCATAGTAAAAAAATATATGTTTTTCTATATAAAAAAGCACAAATAATGCAAGTTATTTTAATTTAAATTCTAGTAATATTTTTATAGAAACATTGATACAAATCATATTTGTTGAAGATGACTAGTAGTAGTTTTGAGTATTTATCGATTAGTAGTTTATAAATTGATTTTACGATATTAAATTAAATTTAAAGTTTATATTTTAATATAATATTAAAACTATCATAAGAATTTATCTTTAACCAAATTTGTTATATATTTTTTTATCTATTTATTAAATTATATATTAATGTTTAATCAATCATACAAAATATATATATATATATATATATATATATATATATATATATATTTACATATCTCAACATGAAAATATATAAATAAATACAAATGTAACCTTATAAATTACAAACCAATTTTGTGGTTAGAATTAAAATAATTTTTTAATCATATTAATTGATATTAATTAAATCAAAACATATATATTAAATGAAAAACACATATTTTTCATCACAATAACCAGAGTCTTTAATTCATGGCTGGAATTCTTAATACACTTGTTTAAAGAATTACATTTTGGCTTTTATCATAAATAGAATTCACTAAATCAAGGTCTCATGTTTAAATTTGTGAAAAATCAACAATGGTTATTGCAGCATTGTATACCATACATTTAGTTTCCATACGTAGATATAGATATATTGAAAGGTGAATGTGATTGGGACAATTGGTCATCAATAATTCATTCTAATTAGATGTTTTTGTCACACCATGAATTGCTTCAGACCAATAACAATGGGATGGAGAAGCTATAACCTTTACCTTTTTTTTTTTCACACAATCATGTATAATATGAACTCAAGGCTTCTACTTGGTATGAAATCACTTGAAGAAGGTAGCTTTTACTTCTAGGAATAAGATACAAAGGAACTTAGTTATCTTTTTGTCTCAGAAATTCAATGACTTTCTTGAAAAAGCATAAAAGCAAAAAAGGTTTTTGTTACCACAAGTAGAGAAGATTTTTTGGTTTTGCATTGAATGCAAATGCATAATGAGTGATTGCACTTTCTTACCAGCCAGTGTGGAGATAGAGATGGAACAATAAAGGAACAAATATGAATACAATAATTAACTGCTCTATCTCTATCAAGTTAGGTTATTTTTTTCTTTTTTTCTTTTGATTAGGGGACAAAAAGAGAAGGGGTCCATGTTTACATTCCATTTCCATTAAACCTATTGTTGAAAAAATAGTAGAGAGCTATTATTTGGCAAAGGAACCTTCCACTTGGGGGAACATCAACCATAATCAAAGCATTCTTGTTCTTTCTTGATATTAATGAGTGTCTTAAGTTGGATGATTGAGCTGAATTATAATTTCTTGAATTTTTTTTTTCTATTTTTATTTGTGATAATGAAATAAAATAAAATAATGCTGCTAAAAGATGTTGAGATTAGTAAAGGGAGTGTTTGATAACATAATGATCAAATTTTGATTGGAAGAATTATCCACGTTTAATATTAGGTTGTCTCCTAAATGGTCAAGAGAAAGCCCACTTAATTTTTAGTATAAGTCTGAATGGGCTTTTTCATGCTTTTTCTTCCTGCACCCATCATTACTAAATACATCCAATCCAAATACTGATACAGAAAAAAAAAAAGAGAGAGAAGACGTTGTAAACAAAAAAATCATTTTACAAAACTTGGTTTGGAAAACTCGTTCCAAAACTTATTTTGAAATTTATTTCAAGCATTTTGAAAATGTTATGAAAGTCTTATTCCGGAAAATCTATCATGGAAATCCTATTCTAGAAATGATATTTCAAATATTTAGAAAGTCTGTTCGAAAATGTATTTAGCACACGTAAAGAATGTTATTATTGAGTATGAATTTGTGATAATTGACGGAGTGTTTACAAGAGGAGCATATTTTTAGTTTTGAAATGTAGCTAGCAATATTATTATACATAGATAATGGGTGTGACTTTAGCATGGTAGTTGCACGTTTACGTGAAAGATACATTGCAGTGTTGGAGGAAGATATAACTAACAATGATGTTGTATATTGGGTTGATATCTTTATTCCATATCTTGAAGGCAGTTTCAGTGGCAGAGTAGGTTTTCAGAATGCATTGTGTTGCAGTGTTATTAGAGAGGCATGCTATGTGGTTATAATAGTGATAACTGTTCCTTGTTCGAGTGTAGAGTGGGAACATGCTTGTTTGGGTGGAACAAGGACAAAGTAGTGCAGCAGTCTATGATAACAAAAATTGAAGTAATGAAGAAACAATGGTTTGAAGTTTCTGTGGAGTTGATTCCAACAAATTTACAGTTACTATTTTTAGGCCATTTCTTACCCACGGGTTGCCTTTCACTTTTTGTCTGTTAGTGAAGCATTTTAATGTTTGGAGTAATTGTTGGGAGAGGAAAAAAAACTGTGTTGGAGTTAGAGCCTGATGGGTCAAAAATTTGCATTGGAGTTAGAGTTTGGGCTTATTCTTTCTCTTTCTTCTTGCACACCATTTTCCTCTACTCTCAAATACTTTCGCTAAAGTGCAATATGCCAATATATGCTTTTGCTGTAACCACTTTTGCCATTTTCTTTCAGATAATTTGACCTCAAGCCATTTTACTATTTAACTGTACTTTTTTAAAACAAAAAAAAAACTGATAAAGTTAGCCCTGGACTTTGACGAAATGATGGATTCAAACCGAGGACGTTATCACTGTAGTAAGGTTCTCTTTTTTCACGAATCATCATCACAGGTCTTGTAACATTCTGCTACTTTCTCTTGGTTATAATTCAAATGAGTTACTTACTTTATGTGGTTGAATATAGAAATACAAAAAGAAATTACGAGAATAAGCTAAAGATGATAGTAGAATCGAAAGCGGTTCCCTAGATAGATTTTAATCATAGTTTTAATATGAAAATATTTTTTAAACTTAATTTAATTTTAGTTTATAAAATAAAATTTGTATCTCTTTATATAATATAATTTAATTTTATCTATTGTGGAGGTAACATTTAAAAACTATAAAAGAAACGTGTGATAAAAGATTAAGTAGGTTAATGTTTAGATCTAATGATAGTGAAATTAGGAGTGTGAAATTGTGGATATCTTTTGGCATGAAATGAGAAGAAAATGGTAAAAGAGGGTTGCAGGAAAAGAATGGGACACGTCCCATTCAAAGCTACTAGGGGGGACCCCATGCTCACTGTTGCCATTTATGACTTTTGGATATGAAATACCAACCATATCAGATCCGATACAATACAATACAAATCCCACCTCATCTGAGCCTGTACAAACCCACCACATCATCAGACGACTCATGTAATAAACAAAAAATTAACATGGTAAAGTTGTTCTGTTTAATCTGCAAAAAAGAGTTACCTTTGATAATGTAACATAACACGGTCTGTTGGAATTGTAATGACAATTTTAAACTGAGAAGCAAAGACATAAAAGCAAGGGGAAAAGGTTGATGTGTTGGAGAAGATGCAGGTGTTTGGGAGTAGGAAGTAATGATGACCTAACAAGAGGTTACAGTGGTGACTGAACCCCACTCTCTTCTTCTCTTCTCTTCTCTTTTCTACTCCCCAAGTCAACTTTTTCACAGCTTTTGTGTGATTGCGTGCACTTTCTCTCTCCCTCTGCCAATGCCTCTCACAGTGGTATACCTATATCATAGCCTATCAAAATACCAAAAAATAAACTCATTCATTTCACCTCTTCCTTCCTTCCAAATTCCCCTCTGCCTACCATAAATAGCTTTTAAACCATGAACTATGCTTACAATTTGGATCCACAAAAGGTTCAAAACTCAATTTCTTCTTTCCTTTTCCCTCCTTCTACCTTTCACCTTAGTTATATTATACCACCACTTAACCCCTACCCTACTCTCTACCAATTCTCAGCTTTTCAAATTTTGCAACCCAACATTCTCTTTCCTCCCTCGTATACCTCGTCTACTGCCTTGGGAAACCTTTTCATCACCACACCCCATATTCTTGTTTTTCTTTTTCGTTTTTCAACTTAATGTTATTTAAAGAAGGACTCATTCTATCACCTATGTATATTAACTTTATTGCGCATTTAAAAACTTTGATGTGAAAAATCAAACACTGTTTGAAGAATTGGATCACAGTGTCGATGATGCATACGTATGGAATATTAGGATCTTAAATTCGAGTAAGCTAGGGTGGAGGAGACTGTTTCAGGCTTTTCCCACTAAGATTCTCTCTTTTGTCGTCTTAAAGTACTTGTCTCCTCTCTTGCATCACCCTGACCCAACTGTTAGTGCCATTGGAGGAGATATGCTACAATGTTAATCATAATTAAAACCACAAAATCCGCAAGTCAATTTCTTGTTACTCATAAAATTTACATTCTGTACAGTAATAATACTAACACTAACAACCATTTGTTTCAATGTTGGTGTCACCTGAGAATATGTGCATTTGGGCCTAGCTGCTCCATCTGTACATCATTTCTGTTCTTGCTAAGCAAAATATGGCAAGATTAATCTTTAATTTCAATAAAATTAATTCTTGGTGCAATATTTAAATAAAAATATTTATACTGTATGTAAATTTTGATATTTAAGTATTTTTTGATTTTGTCCATGTAACGAAGAAGGGAATTTCCGAAGCTTTTTTTTTTGTTTCGATGTTGATCCAAAAATATCATGAGACCTTCCATTGACCTTTGTGTACGTGGCATCATTCCTTATAGAGAAGTTGATCAAACAAATGATGAAGAGACAAAGGGGTGGTTCCATTCTCACGTGACAAAATTCAGTCTTAGGTCAAGTCATTCATATTCTTTTTTACCAGATTGCATGTATCATTCACATCATGTAGTTCCACTTTAACAACTCTGCAATTTTTTATTGCCCATAATATCTTTTATGCACCTTTATAACCATGGATTCCAAAGTTGACTTATCAAAATTAATTAACTTTTTTTAAACTTAATCACATGTTTAAATCTGAAGTTAAATTAACAAGATGGTATGATTTATATATACATTATGCAATTTCATTTGTTATGAATGAAAACCATCGATCCATGCATAGCAGGAAATTGTAGAATATGAGTGACAAACAAGTGGTGACAATATTTGCATTTGGATGGCGAAAAAATAGCCTCAGACAATGGTAGTAAACCAGGGATCGTCAACTGTCACACACAGAGGTACTGTGAGTAACATGGTGTAAGAACAAGTGTAGTCATCATCATTTTTCATAACCTAAATCTTTAATAAAAACTCATTCTTTGTACCCCACCAATTTACTACCACTCATGCATTCTCTCCTACACTTCCTTGTTGCAAGAATAAACTAACTTTCCCAAAAACAACAATTGGATAAGAGACAGTGAGATGGAAACATTATTAAAACAACATTCTATAGTTCCTTTAATTATGAGTTTATTATGGCACTGGAAAGTACCTGTTTTTCAGAACATTTTGTCAATATATGAAGTGTTCTTCAACCATACGACTCTTTCATTCTGCATACGTATTGTTTATAACTTTTTCAAGAAATTTCTCTTAACAAGATGTACACTTACTTGAAGACGTTAAAGCAAATCTTATATTTGAAGGCAGTTCAGTACAACATCAATTTATAATAATCTTAGACGTTAAGATTTGCATTAAATGTGTGCCGAATTAGTAAAACTAAGTTTAAATTAGAACCAGCATGCCTTTTCTTTAAATAAAGTATTTTGGTTGTTCCAATGAATGTAGTGACAGTAGAACTTGGTACAAACAAACAAAACAGTAGTTATCCAACTAAGAAAGTTACTTTGGTAGAATAGGCTCTTAACAAGACAGTTATTGCACCTAGTCATGTTTCGCTCTGTTGTTACAAAAATATTAAAATTTTTATTTTTTATTTGTTATGATATATTTAAGGATAATTTTTCAAAATGTTTTTTATTATTGGAATGGGAAGAAGGGAAGATGGTATGAAGTGAGCATGTGAAGTCGCTGTTGTTCTTTTATTGTTTTCCGTCACCATTTTATGTCAAATCACATCACTCAGAACAACCCATCATTCTCTCTCCTCTCTACCTCTCTAACCTTTTTCCATTTTTTGTTTCCAATACTACACTCTTCTTTTACTTCTATCTCAATTCTCATCTTTTATTTTACTTCATCATGAGTTGGACTTCAGGGATATATGACAACTCCATTTTCTAACTATTTTCCTCTTTTTTTTTTTCAAATAAATATAAAAAGAATTTGGTTAATTAATCGATTTAAAAAGTGTTTTAATTTTGAAAATGGAATAGTACTTTTTTAATAAATTATCCTTGACAAAAATATATTTTAATTATTTTTAATAAAAAATTATATTTAATAAATGATTGCCAATATGTATTTTTATATATAATTAATAAAAATATTTGTTAAATATAATTATTTTATTAACACATTCAATTGGAATGAAAATTATTGATGATAAAAACTGGTTTTTATTGTTATATTTTGAATCTTTTATATGGATATTTTATTTTCATTAGGATGATTAGACAATAAAGAAGTAAATATAAATACTAAATTTAAATTTTGATTTAAGAAATTTGTTAAATTTAAGTACACATATGTTCAAATTATTTTGATATGATTGCTATATATTGAAAAATATTCATTTTAATATAACTAATTTATTTATTTGTGAGACATTTTTTTATAATCAAAATTAAAAATTTTATAATTTAATTTATTAATTTTATTAATTTAAATAGAAAGGGCACCCCCTCTCTTTCTCTCTTCATTCTTCCTTTTCCATTTTCAATTCTTTTCTTGGTATTTGCCATTTGCCTTCAACTCTTATTTTTTTTTTAATTTGATTTTAAATATTATATTATTATATTCTTTGTGTAAATAATGTGTTGAGTTGTCTAAAGTTTCTACATTTTAAAATCCATAGTTAACATGATACATAAAATTAAAATGTTATTTTAAAGTTATGTTGGAAGCCCATGTGGCTTTGTTTTGTTTGCTTTGGAAAACTGGTTGAGAGGGAGATAGAAGAGTGGCTACTTTTACTACTAGCCAGTATAAGAGAGACAGTAGAATCTATAAGATGTAGAAACTCACATGCAACCCCTTTTACCGTTTGCTTAAGGAGCTTATTTTTTGGTTGCAAACAGAGGGAGAGAGAAAAGAGGGAGCGTGTTTCGTTCCAAACAGCACTGAAGAAATGACTAAAGAAGAAGACTTTAAGCTCCTTAAAATCCAGGTCTTTCTCCCTTATCCAACACATGCTTTCTGTCTTTCTTTTAAGACATCTTTTCTGTTTTTTTTTTTCTTTTTTTTTTTAAATTCCATTTTCTATGAACACGGCAAAGTTGTTTGTTAGTCTTTTCCTGAGGAATCTTTCTGTTTTCTTTACTTGGTTGCTTTGTTTCGTCTCATTTTCATCTACAGACTTGTGTTCTCAAAGTTAACATTCACTGTGATGGGTGTAAGCACAAAGTGAAGAAACTCCTTCAGAGAATTGAAGGTCCTCCCTTTTCACTTCTCTAGTTTTCTATATCCTCTCTTGCCCTTACTATTCATTCACTATACTCATTCTTGTCTACATTATCTCTAGCTTTCCTTGTTTTGTTTTTCTTCACTAGATAGTGTACGGAACATGAAAAGTTGTGAAAGTTTTTAGTTGGTGGAAAGAATCATACCTAAATTGAGAAGAGTAACAGCATTAAAGTTTCCTTTCACTAAGCTATGATAGTTAAATGAAAACAAAATAAGTAACTGTTAAGCTTATTAAGTACTGACTTACTCCTTTATGTAGACATACTATGGATATTTTGTTTTGAAACCATCTATGGGAAGCTGGGCTTTCAATTATTATGTTGGGAACCTGTGGTAGTTTGACCTTCGTTTATGTACAGTTTTAATCATGTTAAGGATTTGGTAAATTGTTTAGAAGTATTTTGGATTTTCAGGTTTATCTATTGTCTTTGCAGTTTATTGAGATTATGGTTACTTGTTGGTCTGCAGGTGTTTACCAAGTTCAAATAGATGCAGAACAGCAGAAAGTAACTGTTTCAGGCAGTGTGGATTCTGCAACCTTGATCAAGAAGCTGGTGAGAGCTGGTAAATATGCAGAGCTCTGGTCTCAGAAAACAAACCAGAACCAAAAGCAGAAGAACAACAACAACAACGCAAAGGATGACAAGAACAAAGGACAAAAGCAAGGCCTTGCCAAGGGACTTGATGCCTTCAAGAACCAGCAAAAGTTTCCTGCTTTTAGTTCTGAAGAGGATGAATACTACTCTGAATATGAAGACGATGATGAGGACGAAGATGAAGAAATGCGGTTTCTAAGGGAGAAAGCCCATCATCTGCAGATGCTCAAGCAGCAAGCAGCTAATGCAAATGTGAGGAAAAGTATGGGGGGCATGGGAGCAGGTGCCATCAACGGTAAGATGAACAATGGTGGTGGAAATGGTGGTGGTGGTGGTGGCAAGAAAGGAGGCCCGAATCCGAATATGGGAATGAAGGAGAGTCCGAATGGGGGGCTTGATCAGAAAACAATGGCAGCCCTAAAATTGAACGGTGGTCATGTGGGTGGTGAAGGCCTCGGCCTCAATCTTGGTGAAGCGAAAAGGGCCAACGACATTGGGGCCATGATGAATATGGCTGGTTTCAACGGTAACGGTGGCAATGTCACCAGTGCCACTGTTCTAGGAGCTAATAATTCTAGTGGCATGGGAGGTTTTCCTGTTCAGTCCAATAACATGATTCCAGGGTCCTCTGCAGGTTTTTCAAATGGAGGTATTGGTGCTGGGCAATACCCATCTTCTCTGTTAATGAACATGAATGGGTTCAACAACCATCCATCCCCATCGCCATTGATGATGAACATGAACATGAACATGCAGGCTAGACAAGCCATGCAACAACAGCCCCAGATGATGTATCACAGGTCTCCCTTGATTCCCCCTAACACTGGGTATTACTACAACCATAGTAATAGCTACAGCCCTGCACAATACTCCTATTCCTATGGCTTGCCTAGTTACCCTGGGGGTGATGATCACTCTGCGACTCACATGTTCAGTGATGACAACACCAGCAGCAGTTGTTCAATAATGTAATGATAGATAGTAGAGCCCAAAAAGTGAAAAGAAAAGCAAAATAGGTGGTGGGTTTGACCTTATAGTCCCATTTACCAAGCTAGAATAGTGTTTGACTGAAATGTGGTGGGGGCATATGAATGTGTTGGGGATGGATGAATGAATGAATGTGTGAGTGAATCATATCAGTGTATCAGTGTACTGGTTAAGATGATGTTTGCCTTGTTATTTTTTAAGAGAATATTGTATCGCTGCTTGTCTTGTCTTGTGAATTAGATGAACATGTTTTATGTTAAAAGTCCTAACTTTTTCAGGCAATGGAGTTCATTATTATATGCATCTGATCTTCTTCAAGGCAGTGTAAATATGCAAACTTAACTTTGGAGTTTGGCTTTGTCGGGACATGGTGGATGGGTTAAGATTTTATTATTTTATTATATTGGATTGAATTGGATATCGGAGTATGCTTGAAATTAGACAAGGTGACACGAGTCACTGTTTTCTGTGCACTGAGACATGACATGATGACACCGTGTGTGTGAACAGTTGGGTTGACAATGTGTGCATCGCTGTGAGTAATAGTATTATGCACGTTAGGTAGATACGCACGCCCGTGTCACGTGTGGGATCATGCAGTGCTCTAACAGGCAGGACCACGTTACAACTTGGGAGTTTGTGATATAATTATGTTTACAACATTGCTAATTATACAAACATATGATGCTGACATACCTCCACCCAGCTATATATATATATATACATATAACTTGTTGTGTATTAATTATCTCAAACAAAGCACATGCCACTGTGTTTAAGGGGCTTATCCAGACACAATTTTAAACCCAACGAACGTTGTAACCTTTTTCTGGTTAGGAAAAAGAAACTTGAAAAGGTTTCAGCAGAGACTGTTGGAACTGCAAGGTTTGAACTTGATACATTCTTGAAGGAGTGATGATAGCATCTGACATTGTTTACTCTGCAAATTTTAGATGATGATATTATAAAATGATCTGATTAGTCATGAGTGTTGAAGTTTAATTGTGATTATGGTGTTATTATGAGTAGATTTAGGTTGGAAAAAAGAAGTGGAAGTTGGTTGATGGTTGGTTTGTTATAAAGGAAGGGACAAGGAGCAGGAGGGGCCATGTTGTGGTGTAAGCAAAACGCTACTGCCAAGACAAGGACCATGACCATGACCTTGAGCATTAAATAATCAATAGAATGTCTACAAAGGTGGTTGCCAGCAAATTAAACAACAGGTATAAATTATAAAGTGGAGTAGATACTATAGTATATTAGTATATCGGGAAGTGGATTATTCTAAAGAAGGCTTTTAAAAACAACCAACTCAGATAAATTAATTCACAGTATTCAACAGTCAATTCACTAGCTAAATATCTCAGGAATGCTATGCGTTTATCTTTCTGCCATTTGCGAATCAAATCCTCATCCATAATATGAATACACTTATATTTTGATATATGTTACATTTTAGAAGAGTCAGTTGATATTTTTATAAAATATTTTATAACTTTTACATACTTTTAAAATTATATTTACTTTTATTGAATGTTATCAGTATCTATGTTTTATATCAATAGATAGTAAAAGAACAATTTTAAAAGTAATACATAATGAATGCTAATTTAGTACACTGATCATATTTTAAAACAATTGAATATAATTAATCACTTTCATCATTGATTTTTGTCAAATAATATATTTTATCAAGACTAGAAGAAGTAAAGCATTATTAACTTTATAAATCGCAGCACATAAAATTGATTTTCTATTCTTGATACTGAAGTGTGGCTTTGCCAATTTCATTTCTATGCTTTCTCCAACTCAGGATATTAGCTTAATTACAATTTTGCCCCTTTCTCAATGAAATATTGAATATTTGTTTTCTGGTAATTATATATAGGTTAAATTATTTTTTATATTTTTTATTTGTTTAAAAATCTCAATCACGATTTTATATTTTAATTTCCTTTAATTGAGTTCTTATTCTTGAAAATTTGTAACAAGAAGATATTTTTTTTCTTAGTATTATATTAAGAGCATTAAATATGTATCACATTAGTTCGTATTTCTTTTTATAATTTTTTATGTTAAACAAATCGCTCGTATCTATTTTTGTAAGAAAATTTAATATAGAATCTCTTTTTTATATGTCTTAATTTAATTTCTATTTTAAAAAAATTGATATAATCAAGTTATTTGATTAGTATTGTACTTACAATGCTAGAAAGGTAACACATGTCCGTACCATATGACACGATATCATTTTAATAAGTAAAAGAAAATTATTTTTAAAAAATAAATTTAAAAAAGAAAAAAAGAAAAAAAAATACAATCTGACAAATGACACCACTTTAAAACAAGTTTTTATTTTTAAATGTTATTTTGTCACATCAAGTCAGCGTTATACACAGCAAGTCATTGTTCAAATCTTAAAATTAAATATTCCAAAATTTTCACTAAATTAATTATGAGCGATTTTAATATTTTAAATATTTGAATACAAAATGAAAATGCAAAAGTATCAAACTTTATTCTATTTAAGACGATTTTGAGATATAAATGAATTGTATATGTTAAAAGTTAAATATTTATTGTAAATTTAATAAGATTTAAAGGACTTTTACGATAAAACAAAAAAAAAATGAGCTTTGGTGTAAAATCTAATTTTTAGGTTTGTTGAATAAATAAAAAAGGTCAAAACAATATAATGTTGAATCAATTTATGAAAAAAAAAGAATAAAAAACTGAATTTGAAGATCTTAATTAAAAGAAATTAACAGTCTTTTATTTCCAAAAAAATTGGAATTAATTAACTTAAAAAATTACGGAATTAAAATCAGTTATAGTCCAAATTAAGAGATCAAATATGTAACTAAAAAAAATAAAATTGAAAAGAACATTTGATGCTTGTTATTATTGAAATTAAATGTTAATGAAGGCCTGGCCACTATAGTGAAATATGAGCTTAACATTACATAGTCGAGAAAAAAAAGTGTTTACATGTTCTTAATTCGAATTATACAGGAAAAGTAATTGGATGGCTACAATCCATGCTTCCTAAATAAAAACTGTACCTGATTGCTTTCATCAAATGCCTAGAGGGACAGGATTAAATTGCTCTGATAGGTGGAAGTGCTATTCCATTACCTGCATTGATATTTTGCTTAGACAAGAACACAATTTATCGTCAATTTCTTTGGAAATAACCAGGAGTTTCCCACCTCTGCAGATAACAAAAATCAGCTTGAATAAGATATCCGACAGTTAAGTCTTCAGAGACATCTATCAATTGTGCACACCACAACACTACTGCAATCTTAAATTTTTTTACCACTACATAACCGTTGCATAAAACTGAAGATCATCAATACAATACATGACAACTATCAATTTCTTACTATGAAACTGAATATTCTGATGCATTGTTTACTCAGAAATCAAATTCCAGAGACGAACACAACCGTCCTCCCCCGAACTGACCACTCTATCCTGGTCAATGAAAGTTAATCCGTATACTCCACCTAAATGAGCACCCTTTATGGTTCTGCGGCTTGATGCTGGTTTTCCAACTTCATATATAATGACACATGTGTCAAGTGAACCAGTAGCTACCAGCGTGCTATCAGGTGACCAAGCTAGATTGTTAATACGTGCAGTGTTAAACAACATGTTATTAAGCTTCACCTGAAAGATAAAATTTGCAGTCAAATGCCAGCTCATGAAAGGAAGAATTTCATTGGTCAAAACAACTAGGCATTTCAGTAACTATTACAGTATTTATCATATATGAAGCATTCGAACTTCAAAAACTGAGCCGCGTCTGTGTTGGAAACTGCGTTGGTAATTCGAAGTTTGTTGTGCTTTTGTCAGTGACGAGGCACGGTCATCAAAACCTACGCTGTAGCAGATTTTTTGTATTTTATGGTCCCGTTTTACATCATTAATTGTGTGTGGATATATCCGGGGTACTACGTTAATGGTTAAACGTTAAGGTTATTAAGTTTTCTTGTAATCATCCCAATTTTCAGAACATGTACATTACCACATTCATTTAATGAATGTCTTCTTTCCTAGCCCAACATGGGAAATATGGTTATAACCAGTAGTAGGAAAGCCATGGATTTGATTACGGCCACTCAAATGTTTTATTAGTGCTGCTCATTACGGAATCAAGTTTGAAAGAAAAACATACTTGAAATTCAGATGCACTCATCATGATGGGTAAAGCAAGAATGCTACTACAATCAAGAAGATAGAGAGTCATCTATTTCAAAGAGGAAAAGATAGTATATGGGATGAACCAAAGTCTAATGTTACCTCTTTGGAAGTACGGTCCCATACAACAGCTTCACGATTCAAATCAGCTGATGCAAACATGGTAACGTCTGGAGAGTATTTGATTACGGTGATGGCGCCTCGGTGCTTCTCGAGTACAGTCTGTTCAGTAATTGTATCCCCCGAGACTGAATAGATGCGCAATTTACCGTCTTGCCCTCCCACAATTGCTTCACTGCCATCAGGTGAAAGAGCAGCCGCGGTCACAGTAAAGTCCAGCTTTACAGTAGAAAGAACTTTTGAACCGTTTAGTAAGACAACTCCAGATTCAATTGCAACGATGGCAAGCTCAGGGTGATCAAGTGCAAGGCTCAAATCCTTAGGCTGACTTCCAACATCAAGAATTTCAGCAGGACCCAAATTATCCCCTTCAAGAGGAACTCTGTATACCTACATTTAATACAGACAAGTTTAAAAGCAAGAAATAAACAAATTTGCTTCAACTATTTTTGAGTGAAAGAGGAATAATGGTAAGGAGTTCAATTCTACAGTTAGCATTAGAATACTATCAAAATCAGAAATACTAATATTTTGCTTTTAGATCTTACAGTTTATTGCAGTCCCAGAACTGTTTTAAGATCTTGACTACTTTTAATTACTTGTGTGTATTGACATTCTTTTGAATGAGTATTAAAATCCATAAATTGAAGTTATTGTAAATACATCCTCGAATAAATAAAATCTAGACTCGAATTTTATTTTTGGATTAGACCAAAATTAAACACACTACTACATGTAATTCACAGGTACTGTAAATTTTAACAAAACAACTGCTTAAAAGTGATAATAGGTTAAACTGCATCTGTAATTTGATATTGATCAAAATTTCCCTACATGAATAAATAGATTGTGTGGTAGAAAAACTTTATAATGAATATCAACGATGCAAAAGGGTGCCTTGTAGACTGAATAATTCAACAAATAGCCAAGCATAGATTAAGAATTCAACTCAAAGATGTGCGGATTGTGAATATAAGGTCCAAACAGTAGTTTAAAATGACCAAGAGAGTAAAATCAAGCAACGTGAGAGACATTTCATATGTTGCAAGCCTTGCTCAGAAAAAGATGATCACTCATTTTTCTTTACATGTCTGTCTATGTTAAAAAATGCCCACCCAGAAACGAAATGGACTATTAACTGCTATCTTTTTTTAATAAAAAGCTGAACTTTATTCTTTTTATGCACTCTGTTCCAATATGGAAACAAAAATTATGAATTGTCAATAATAATTGAAGACTCAAGATAATTCATGCGGAACTTACAATGAAAGGCGTTATTTAGCTGCATTGCTTCACAAATCTTCACCAACAAAATATTTGTAAAACAGTAAATACCGTTAATAGAGTTGCAAAAGTCAGAGGCCTACATCTGGATTCATCGCAGACATAAGTTCAATCTCTAATACTGAATCGACATTGTTGATTTTGCATGCACTTTCAGGATAAACATAAGAAAAACTGATTTCATGGTGTGGTGACTAGCCTACTATCAATCAGAAATATTCTACTGTATTTATCTAGAAACAATTCCACAATCATCCTATACATCAAACGTGGAGCTTCAGTGTTTGCAATGACGAAATAGATGGACCAAAGATGTCTGTATAAATGTAAACCATAAAGGAATGATGTCACATGATTATCAGTTACCTTGTTGTCAAATCCAGAAGCAATAACTCCATCTTCCCCAGCTACCAACAATTTGATTAATCCGAATTGTTTATTGTCAAACTTGCCATCATATCCCTTGCCTGGAATCCATCTAATGATCACTCCATCATAGCTGCTGGTCAAAAGCATCTTTTCACTTTTTTTGAGAAGAGTCAAAATGGTAACATTTTTCATGTGACCAGATATTGACAACGGGCTTTTATCTAAATCCTTGGCAGAATATAAATTGATCGTGCCACCAAGAGATATAGTAAGCAGAAAATCATTCTGCCAAAGACAACCAACAAGCATGTCCTCCACCTCGCCAGATTCAGTACATGACAAAGTCTTATGAAGGGTTCCACTGCTACCATCCTCAACAATATCCCATATTTTTGCTGATTTATCAGCGGACACAGTAAGAACCTGCCATTCATTACGTAGTTTAGAGTAGCATGTAAACATAACTGCGCTGAACATCGAAAAAGCATAAACACAATCAAATCGGGTTTTATTCTTTACACAATTAGATCGGTATTTGCTCATAAGTTATTATACTTTAAAAAACTAAATATCTTCTGCTACCATCTAGTCCATATTTTCTTATTAGCATTTTTTTATCAGCATGTTTTCTTATTAGCATGTTTAGAACTACGTTCCAAACCACGTTGAAGTGGATTGAATGCAGAAACTACATAGATTACGTAGCGTGGGAATGAATTCGCATTAGTGATTCTCAAACGCAATAACAAACATACACTATACCTGTTTGCTGTCAGGACTCCAACTAACTGCATATATGCTGCCCTTGTGACCATCCTCCGTGGACAACTCACTAAGTTTGTTCCCTGTCTTTCCATCATATATAATGCCCTTCCTATCCGAGCTAACAGTAATAAATTTGCTCCCATCTGGAGAAAATCTCACACAGTTGACAAAATTCGAATGGTCCCTGCAGATACAGAATGTCTTCTATGACAACCTGAATAAACAAATGGAAAGCTACTCAACCCAAAACATTTCTATTATGCTAAAACGCCTTCACCCTATTTTCAAAAGTAAAGAATTAATAAATGACAATGCCGTGATATGGTACTCCTGACCATACACTATATAAAGCTATAACGAAGTTATCTTTAACCACACCATCCGAAAACTCTTGAATCTTGATCATTTTATATTTATAAAGTTCCTTCATATCCCAATTACCTGGTAAAAGACATTAATTTTTACGTGCATCTTTACCAACAGAAGAGAGATGCCAACTCTTACAGAGTCCCTTCGTAGGAAATTAATATACACTGCCCACTAAAAAAACTGAAAAACAAAAATGAAAAAGAAGCTCCCCTAGTTAAATTGAAGAGGCATTTATCCACCATTAAACCACAGTGACAAATATGCTACCCCAGGCCATAAACTTACCTGATGGACATATTGAACTTGAACGGTGGACCATCATAAAAATTCGCCAAAAAGTCTTCTCCACATGTGACAATGCGGAATGGCCTTGTTGGTTTAAATGCACAGCTTAAAACCCGTCGCGAATGGCCATCAAAATCACCAACAGTAGAACCTGAATCCCACCTTAAAATCCAAAATATTTTAAAAATGAGAAAAGGGGTCAGGCAATTAGATGTTCAAAAACAGGAAGCACTTTTTCACATGCATGCATTTGGCCAATTCTTCTTCTAATATAATTCTGAGAACATGTAACCCAAAATTCAAACATTATGAATTTAGAGCCGTAACATAGAAAAAAACGTTACAGAGAAACTCAAACAAATTAAAATAATATCAGGTTAAAATTTGCGTAGCTACGACCATTCAAATCATACAGGGTCATAAGAAATAAAACTTAAATACTTGTAATGGCACGAAACTCTAACCATGACTAGGTAGATGAGAGTCAATGTCAAGTTGTCGTTGATAATGTAATTACACATTATCAATTACTAGTTCTTTTAAAGTATCTCATCAAGAGAAATTCTTACACGATATGCTTGGTGTCATCCCATGAAAACTACAGAATATTAGTTCGGAAAACTCAGCTGGCACAGTCACATCACAGAACTTGCATTGTAAAGTGTGCTCAGAAAATATGTGGCCCTCTGTAACTTTGATTCTGCTTGCATCAGTCGAAATTTGAGGTGAGGAGAAAGAAAAGCTTCGAAAGAGTGTGGGAGTTGAAATACGGTTCTGGTTAAAAGCTATGTTCGCTACACAATTACTATGTTTATAGTATTTATTTATGTTGTAAAGTTTTAAAAGGTTTATTGGAAAGTCTAGAATATAATAGATTATGGCTGATCTACAATCAACGATTTTTTCTATTATAAAAATAAAAAATAAAATCATTTTATTTTTCATTCTCTTTCACTTTATCTAAACAGTCCTATTTTTTTTCATTTAATTTTTTTCATTTTCACTTTTTTCATGTACTATCTAACCAAAGCATTCACGTTTTTAATTTAATTCTTGACATGAAACTCAACAATATAATTGCTGATAAAAAAAATACACTCAAACATATGATTGCTGATAAAAAAAAATCACTCAACCGTATACCTCAATTATTCCTATAAGATTGTAAGTTTTACGGGAGTCTCTTTCAAGTCTGAATTTTGTCTACTTTTGTATGTATTTATTTGAACAATATCAGACATATTGCTTACTAATTCAGATTAAAAACCTAATTTAGAGAATAATGATAATACTGTTAACTTTTTTTATGACAAATATATGAATAATAATTTTATAGTCACGATATATAATTATTAAAAACATAAATATTTTAAAACTTTTACATTGATATTCCAAGCCTATTAATGAAACTATAATGAAAATACAAATACAAATAGACAAAGAGATGCGCTACCCAAAAAATGTGTAACAATAGAATGGAGTTTAATTGCCATCAACTATTAGAAACATTGATAATTACCTAAAACTGAAAAACCTTGTCCGAATAGACATTTTTCAGAAAATATTTAAGCATGTTTAAAAAAAATACTCATGTTTCTTAAAAAAAGTTGTGACAAACAGATGACGTTAAGATCTAGGCTCCACAAAACAAAATATCTAGATATTAAAATTTGATTCCCCAATGCCATGGAAGATTCATGCTAATTAAAAAGAACTCAAAATTGACGTAAACTAAAGAAAAGTGCAATTAAAATTAAAAAAGTAAATAGAAAAAGAGGAAATGAAAAGACAGTTACATAAAGGCGCGAACGAAGGACTTTCCCTTGCCGTCCCCACAGGCGACGATCCTCATTCCGTCGAAGGACCACTGGAGGTCGTCGATCCGACCCGAGAGGACCCGGAACTCGTTCTTCAGAACGTAGTCGTTATGCGTCCCCCAGATGCGGACGATGCCGGAGACGTCGGCGGAGGCGATCCACTCGCCGTTGGGGGAGTAACGTGCCACCGTGACAGGGTAGGCATGCTCACTGTAAACGGAGACCTGGAGCGGGTTCTCGAGGTTGCGGATGATTACGGATCGACCAGTGCAGTACAGAATGCTGTTGGATTTGGAATCGCCGGAGATGAGGATGCCGCGACCGCGCTCGGTGGAGGGTGCGCACGCGTAGGTCTCCAAGAGTGACGCCATTGTTGAATCGGAATTGCTCTGTGCCCATTCTTTTTGGGTGGTTAAGGTTTCGTGTTATAGAGTGCGATGGAGAGTGTGTTTGTGTCCGAAAATGGAGGACCCTGTTTTGAACAAGCTCGCTCTCTCATCGCCGTTCACATTTTCAGTTTTTGTGTCAAACACTTCCATTTCTCCACAAAACTATTTTCAATTCATAAAATTAATAATATTATATGAGATAAGATTATATTTTAAATATTCAAAATACATTTTTTTTATCTTAATTATTTACCCTGTATCGTTTTAACCAATGAATGATTAGTTCAATCAGTAATTTATTATTTTGTAATCTTTATTTAATCGGTCAGGAGTCTACGATATTAGACCTGATACATGCTGTAATCCCATCAAGGTAGGTGCTTAAACGAACTTACACACGCTAAATATTGTCCATTATGAACTAAGTCATGTCATCTTATATTCATATCTTATTTTATTTAACGTGAGATTTTATTATATTATTGAATATTTTTTATTTTTCACTTCCTATTATTCATTTCATTTCGTTATAGTCATTTATCACCGGTTAAAATTTTATCTTATCATAAAAAAAACTTCTTAAATATATATATATAGTAAAAAAATTAAGAAATTGCTATATTTGGAATTATTTTGTTAAAATCATTCAATAAAATTACATTAATTTAAAAAATTATTAATTTTTTAATACAATTTTACATTCAACTATAATTTATTTTGTTTATAAAGAAGTAAAAAAATACTAATACTAAATTAATGAAAATATTTATTCATTTTTTTCTTCCTGTCTAATATGGTTAATTGACATGTGAAGCAAAATAAAATAGTTATAAGAAATTAGTTCTAAAAATGTAATCGTAAAAATTATGAAAAATTACAAGTCAATTCATTTTTACTAGCTTAAATTGATCTTTTCATGCATACATAGATATAAAGAAAACTGTTTTTTTTTTTTTCATGAGCACATATCTAAAGTTTAACTCGAATCTCATTCTCTAGCAGATTATCTCGGTTAAATGAATTCTCTTAAATTTATACTTGAATTTCTGAAATCAAAGAAGCCTAGAGAAGCAATAATGTTTGTGGAGCATATTACAATGTTTTTGTCTCTACTTCTCTCCTTTCTGGTGTCTTGAAGATGCATGATTGATTCCCTTGAATTGGTTTTTTCTTTGCATTTGTCTTTTAGTTCAGTCTCTTAGACTTTTATGACATTTACGACCTTTGTAGGTTTTCTAGGGTGCAGTGATTGGAAAAGATAGGTATACCCTCTAAAGCATGTGGCCAGAGTGTGAAGTTGTACAGAATGCCAAAATGGCTTTCATGAGTTATGCCACTTTTCCTCAGTTACCACTTGCTACTGAACAACACAATAATGCACTAAACAATAACATTTTTTTTTGGAACAAAATCAATATATTCAATTATATGCTTATACTAATGTCAATTTAGCGGTTCGTTAGACACTTTAAGCTTCAATATATTTCAAAATTCTGGCTTGTGCTAAGAAAATTTCATACCCACAAAATTTCACATCTATGAACAAATTTATATATCAAAAGTTAATATATTATCTTTAATCAAATTATTTGTGTATCCTTTTAAATGTAATATCTGAAATCTTAGTATAAATTAAATTTTTAAAAAATAATCACAAACATTATATGTTTTGTATTAAAAGTAGTATCATAATATTTTTTGTATAAACAAAATCATACTTTAAATCGTTATATGCAAATTTTGTGATAGAATTCAACTTGCATTTAATTAAATTTGAGTTAAAGTCCTTTAAAAATGAGAAACAGTCATGGGTTGCGTATAGATTATCTTACTTAAATAAAAAAATTTAATAAATTGTGTTTTTTTAGAATACATATTATTTTATTACAACATGTTTTTTTCAAACATTTTGATGTTTTTGTTAAAGTTAAGTGATAAAAAGATTATTTTTAGAGCTGTCAAAACGGGTAATCCGACTCGACTCGGCCCGGTCCATCACGAGTTGGTCACTTAGTGAGTCAATCCAATCCGGCTCATTCGGCTCGACCCACCACGGGTTGGTGGGTAAACGGGTTGGCTCACTAGTCCATTTAATTACAATTTTTTTAAATAAAAAGATTACAAACTTTATATATTCAAATTTAAACAAATTTCACTCCAAAAAAGATGTTAAACTGAAGACAATTCAAAATAATAATAAAAAGTACAATCTAATCCAAATGTCATCCAAAAACAAACACAAAAAACATACAAATAAGTTTCTTCTATTCATCATTTTTGTGTTCCCTATCCATTTACAATATTATAATCTTGAATAGATAAATCTACAATATTTTCTCTTGAATGACAGCACCGTAAATGAGAGCAAGTTCTATAAGAGTGAATAGAGTATTTTATTTTTTAGGGTTTCATAAATAAAATAATAAATTAAAAAAATAAAATTAGGTTGGCGGGCCAACCCGGCCCATCATGGGTTCAACCTGTGTGAGCCGAGTTTAAATGAGCAAGTTGAAATCTGACCCACATAAAAAAAAATCAATTTTTTCAAACTCAATCCAATCCGTGGTGAACTGAGTTGGCTCAGGTGTTATGACCCATTTTGACGACTCTAGTTTTTTTTGTTATTTTTTTATCGAGGTTATATTTATATATAGATTTAATAGATATTTTTTATACTGTAAATGTTTGTTCAAACACGTCGGCTAAATATTATTCTAAGCGCGTCGAGTTCAATGTATAAGTTTTATCTGCTCTTTCGGTTATTATTCACTATTAATGATAGAATACAATATTTTAGGAAGAGTTTATAGAGAATAAAATGTTACAGAAATATTATTTTTAATGAAATAAAAAAAATGAACGTTTCTAACTTATTTATAGATTTTTACTTTTTTAAATACGTTTAAATTTATTCATAAAATTATTTTTAATCCTCAATAAATAATTTGTTAACACATTAAATGAATTTTCGAGGACCATCTTTATCATTTAAAAAAGGAAAAATATTATGATCTTTAAATTATTAAATAGTGATAACACAAACAAAATACTGTCGGTAGTTTAAAAGATGGTTTTCGAAAACTTTTCCTGATGTGTTTAATAATACTATAAGTTTAAGTTTTACTCTACAAATACCTATAAAATTAAATTATTTAAGTAATAACTATAAGAGAATTACGTTAATTAGAGTACGCGTTTCTTAAAATTAACCCAAACTGCTATTTTTGTCCACTGCACATACTATTTAATTGTTGGTTTTCTTGCATTTTATTTAAACATGTCGTTCTTTACTCGGTTTTAAAAGAATACTAATTATATAAAGTAATAATATTGCCATAAAACTTAATACTGTTTGATTTTTTTTTCTAAAATATAAAATAAAATAAATATTAAATTATAACTTATTTAAATAAGATATTACAATTAAAATGCAAATATGCTACGACGTGCTTTTTGCTAATATTTAATCATATAGATTATGAACAAAAAAACATATTAATAACTAATAATGATAAATTATTTCACAAACAGAGTAATTATTAACTTTTGTTAACAAAAATTGGAAATGGGTTTGGATTAGACACTGAAACAGTATAGACTGATATGTGATTTTTCATCTATATTCTTTTTATGTTTTTCTTTTTTTAATTTTTTCTATAAGGAATAAAGAGAAATAAATGGAATAATTATACATGCTCACGTGATTAACGTAACTTCTCTATCTAATCTTTCTTGGTTACTTTTGTTATATTTTAATATTTTAATTTAATTTCTAAAATAATTAAAATATTATTTATCGTCTTTATATAAAAAATCTCTTTTCTTAATCGTAATTAATTAATTATATCATTTTAATAAACTAATTAATAAAATATAATGATTTTAATAATAAATTATATATATATATATAAATATATAAATACGTTAATTTTATAAACTCAAAATCGTTACTATATACTTGAACATATTTAAAACATTTCGTCCATTTATTATATTCACATATAGAATCTAAAGAGTTTTTATTACAACAATTAAACTTGGTAATGATAACTAATGCTTATATACTCAATTAACAATAATTCATCGTGAAATATGTAGCAAAAAAATTAAGTGAAAGTGTCTTATATACACATATTTTCAACTGGTTATTTTTCAATCTCAATGAGATCAATATAATAACCTTAATATACATAGTGTAATTGTTGAATACTAAATCATATATTTATTAAATCAAATATGTCTAAAAGACAATATATACATACATGAAATCAAACATAGAACACAAACACACACAAAATAATTAATTCTCACTAAACTAAAGATTTCTCAAAATATAAAATACTCATATATGATCAGTATCCTTGTGAAAAACACTTGATGTAAGAGTCTTAATAAGAAAATTTGTTATTATGGAATTTGTTTTTAAGCGTTATGTGAAAATCTATTCATTTTGTATAACTTATCTAACACTTAGAAACTTGATGCCAATGTATTTTGATTTGCTTGAATGCCTGTTGTTGTTAAAATGCAATATAACTTATTTGTTGTCACAGTATAACTAAAGTGATATTTCAATTCTTTCCACAATGCAAAATCTTATGACAAAAAAACCAATCACATTTATTGATTTAATGTCTCATAGCATGTTACACGTTTTAAGAACAGTAAGAGTTTGCTTGATAAAATGTCAAAAATATTATCGGTTAACATGAAAATGTTAGGTGAAATGAATCTTAAATATTTTCAAAAATAAAAAAAGCAACAACTTGTAATTATTAGGATCAAATGATTTATTTAAAGTTTAAAATCTTAAATTTTATATATATCAGTATATTTTAATGGAAACATCTCATAATATTAAATTTTAAACTTGTGATCTACATTCCAGTTAACTTTTCCATGATAGATAAATATTAATTAACAAGTATTTATGTTTTATTTTATTAATAGGTCAATAAATACTTCAATTTATTACGAAAAATAAACAAATGCCTTATTAATGAGCTTTATATAAGGTAATAAATTAGACATATTAAATAATGTAATAAATAAATTTCTCATCTATAAACTTTATTATGTAATAAGTTAAATATATTGAGAA
This sequence comes from Vigna reflexopilosa, assembly GCA_027742785.1. NCBI lineage: Eukaryota > Viridiplantae > Streptophyta > Magnoliopsida > Fabales > Fabaceae > Vigna > Vigna reflexopilosa. Next base: position 41,717,218 of record CM050917.1, on the reverse strand, counting down.
TTAATCTTCAATAACTCTTTAGTATACTTTTCTTGCAGAAAGAATATCTCTTTTAAAATAAAACTATAGTTTTTCTTTAAGTATTTTCAGTGAAAGATCTTCACTTGAAATTTTACATATAAGATTTTATCTTTTGGATGACCTCTCACTAAAAGAAAAGTTATTGTAAAAGAATTATAAAAAAAAATTATACCTTCACATAAATAAAAAATGTAACGAAAATTAAATTGCGAGAAAAAAAAGACTTTAATACTGTATAATGAGATCTATAATTATATAAAAATTTAAATGAGATTTTGTACCTTATATGCGACACAACGGGTAGTATAAAATATTAAAATAAAACCTTGCACTAAAAATGCTAAATATTATTGGTTGACAGATGCCTTTGTCTTAATAATTAAAAATATCGTATATGATTACAAAATTGATATTTTAATAATTATGAAAACAATAATTTTATTAAATTTTTAAAAAAATGGTAAATAGTTATAAAAATGCGTTTTATTGATTAAGACTTAAAAGTTTATATTTTAGAATTGATAATACTTTTAAAATAGTAATAATTAATTATTTTAATATTGAAATATTTAAATATAAATAATTTTTCTATAAATAAGTTTTATTTTTTTAAAATATATTATTTCTTTAAAAGCAACATATACTTTAGTCACTCGTGTTTATTTTAAACTGAAAAATTATAGTGCATTCATTTTATTTGGTCTTCCAGTCACTATCCACTTATTAGGTTAATGAATGTATTTTTCATTGCTTAATTAAAGTGCATTAATTAGGTCAACGTACTAATTAGGCTGGAAAGTTCGGAAAAAAAAAATCAAAGAAATTTAAAATGATAAAGATATTGCATAAACGTATAACTGTATTTTCACATTTGAACTAAGTGTTATTTCCCTCCTCCAAAGTAACGCAATTTTGAAGATAATAAGACTATTTCAGCGATTTTTTAAAGACATGTGTTTGTTATTGTTATTGAACAAAAACAATTAAACATGATTAGTGTAATTAATTTTTGGCATAAGAAAAGGTGTAAAATGGTGAAGTGTGACAAGAGGGAGGGTAAGAATATGCATTGTTGAGAATAAGAAAAAAAAAAACTCATATCTCAGTTGTGCTTACAATGACCCTCAGAGATTTTTTTTCAATACAATTCCCAAACAAAAAAGTGCTGCTTTCATTTTTCTCTCGAGGTTCGCACGTGGCTCCGACACTCACAAAGTTGCACAGTACAAAATCTCCACCATCAGACATTAAATATCTACCCATTTTGGTCCTATAAATACCCTTTCTACTCTTCCCTTTGTTCCTCAATATCTGTCCATTTCTAAAACAGTCATGGACAGAACATTGCTCTTCAAGTTACTCACTGTTGTTGCTCTCCTAGGATGTTCATCAGCCTCAGATCATTTGGTTAATGTCTCCAAGTTGGAGATGTTTGTGGATGAGCTTCCAGATATGCCCAGAATCCATAGTTATCACGTTTTCAATGGTGTCCCAAAATCCAAACCTCTCAAGATTGGGATGTTCAAGAAGAAATGGGTATGTGTGCTTTTCTTTTTCCCTTTTCAGTTAACCGACCATTAAACTTTGAATCTAAATTTGTTTACCTTTGTTATTCTTTGTTCCCCGGTTTCGATGATTTCTAGATTCAGACCATCATGTCCTTCCAATTCACAAATAGTTTTTTAAGATTAAACTTTCAAAATTTCAAACCCTTGCTACAGTGAATAATGTTTTCCTCACTTGGTGTGGTTCGCAAGTTTTGCTATCATAGAACTGTTGTCAGATTAACTTATTAATAGTTTTATTTATTCAAACCAATAATTTATTTCATCGTCAATTTATTCAAAATTTGCAATTTTTTAGCTTTTTTTTTAATCAATGTGTGGTATTTTATATTCTTTTTCGGAGATTGGATTTTCCTAAGTAATGATACAGTGACAGTATAATTAAAATAAATGTTGACTGAAATCTGTTTTAAATAGTCTAAGTCTACGGTCTAGCTCCAAATTTACAATCATGCTAGCATTAGTTATTCCTTCACCAATCCATGACTTGAAGTGTTCAGTATTTGTTCATAAAATAAGTATTGGTCATTCTCTTCCTTGTTTTATGTCAACTTAGTCATCTCTGCCTTCGATTTTTTGCACAATCAGGTCTTACTCCAACTTCTTTATGAAATTTGAAATTTTCTTGGATTTCTACAAAAAATTGAATGATTGATCTTGGTGTTGCAGATCTAAGATTATTTGGCTTTAGATGGCTCCCTGTATTTTTATGTTCAAAAGTCTACACAGGATAGGAAAATTTATCTCTTCCACACAATTTCCAATCAGAACTGTCAACGAATGCACTCGTTGAAAGCAACACAATCTATCTGTTCACAAAATTGTCGTTTATTTTCTTGTTTCCGGGTTTTCTTTTTTTCTCTGTGCCTTTCCCAACTCAATGCTGCAAATAAATGTATACCTTTTTTAGTCGGTAAAATGATTCAAACTATCTCCATATGAAAGACCACTTTGTAAAGGATGCTCTGCTCTAGCATTTCAATGGTCCATTTTTTTCTTCAATAGAACCTTTTAAGTGCCATCCACTCTGGCCTTGACATTGATAATTCAACATCCACTGCCAGTAGTGCAGTCTTCTTTTCCACACAATTCTCAGCCTTAAGAACTATACTTTTAGGTTCATTAATATTCCTTTGCATTTGGGTGCCATCTCCTTCAAACCTTTTTTTTATCAAGGAAAAGTAAAATATCATTCTGCGAGTGCCATTTTCTAATGGACATTATTTAATTCACATCAATGGACGTTAGACTCTGAAGATTAGTCAATATATAATTACGCAAAGAATTGGTTCCCAAAACTTTGAAAGTGCCATCCACTCTGGCCATCACATTGATAGCTCAGTATCCACTACCAACAATGTCTTCTCGTTCACACCATTCTCTCTTTCTTAATTACTTCACTGTTACTGTTTTTCAAGACAATTGGTGTCATGTCAGTGTTCTAGATTTCGATCATTCATAACATTAATATTGCAATTATGTCTTTGTTTTGACTAATGTAATACTTCTTTTTCACAATTTATAACGGTCTACTCTTCTTTTTTATTTTTATTTTTCAGAAATTTCACCGGGATCTGCTTCCAACAACGGTGTATGCTTTTGGAAAAACCAAGCACACAGCAACCGTTCCCGGTCCAACTATCGAATCCCTTCACGGGGTTGATACGCACGTGAGGTGGCAAAATCACCTCCCTCCAAACCACATACTTCCGTGGGACCCAACAATCCCTACAGCGATTACCAACACCACACGTGGCATCCCCACAGTTGTTCACCTTCACGGTGGCATCCACGCGCCCGAGAGCGACGGAAGCGCGAATGCATGGTTCACTTCTAAGTTCAACGAAAGGGGACCGACTTGGAGCAGGAAAACTTATCACTATCCAAATAATCAGCACCCGGGGAATCTATGGTACCACGACCATGCCATGGGGTTGACCCGAGTCAACCTTCTAGCTGGCTTACTTGGCAGTTACATCATCCGCGATCCCGTCGTGGAGGAGCCGTTGGGGTTACCCACGGGTGACGAATTCGATCGACCGTTGGTCGTCTTCGATCGTAGCTTCCGCACCGACGGTTCCATCTTCATGAGTTCCATCGGTAACAACCCCGATATACACCCTCAGTGGCAGCCAGAGTATTTCGGTGACGCCATCATTGTCAACGGCAAAGCGTGGCCGCGCCTCACAGTACGACGTCGTAAGTACCGATTCCGCATAATCAACGCCAGCAACGCCAGGTTCTTCAGATTCTTCTTCTCCAACGGCTTGAGATTCACGCACGTGGCGTCCGATTCGGCCTACATAGAAAAACCCGTGACGACAAACGAGACTCTGGTGGGGCCATCTGAGATCACAGACATCGTCGTTGACTTTTCTCAATCTAAGACTAACGTCGCTATCCTAGCTAACAATGCAAACTATCCTTACCCTTCTGGTGACCCCGTTAACGAGGCTGACGGCAAGGTCATGAAGTTTATCATTCTACCCGATCAAGAAGTCGACACGTCACGGCTTCCTCGACGATTGGTGGAATACCCCGTCGTGGATTTATCCAGTGTGACGCACACACGGTACGTTGCCATGTACGAGTACGCGAGCAAAATCGATGAGCCAACCCACCTGTATCTAAATGCAAAACCGTTCGATGCACCGGTAACGGAAACCCCGAGGGTGGGTTCCACAGAGGTGTGGTATGTGATAAACTTGACGGAGGATAATCACCCGCTGCACATTCATTTGGGTTTGTTGAAGGTGTTTGATCAGACGGCGCTGGTGGAGCTTGAAGAGTTCAAGGAATGCATGACAAAAAAGAACGACGCAGTGAAGTGCAACCTGAAGAAGCACGCAAGTGGGAAGAAAGTAGTGGTCGGAGATCACGAGAAAGGGTGGAAGAATGTGTTCAAGATGATACCTGGGCATGTAACGAAGATTGCAGTGAGGTTTTCTTACATACACACCAACGCATCCTATTCCTTTGATGCAACCGCAGAACCTGGCTACGTCTACCATTGCCATGTAAGCACTCACTAACTCACCATTTATTTTTTTTCACTTGAGGTTACTACAGGCATAGCCACTGATCATGGTTCACACACATCATGCAGGTATTGGATCATGAAGACAATGCTATGATGAGACCCTTGAAGCTCATCAACTGATCATCTCTCTCGACAACCTCTTATCTTTAGATTTACATATATTTAGTGTGAATTTGGTGACACACACTCAAGTGCAATGGCTAAAAGTTTGAACTTATTTTAAACAAAATGTATTTTCTAAAATTTATATTAGACCACCCTCAAATGCTTGGAAATATCAAAAGTTAGGTATTTTAAATACATGTTCATCTGGTTTTGTTCAGGTTTGAATTAAAGGAGTCAGTCTACCTTGGTAGGTTGAACATTTCTTATTGTAATACTATTCTGATATGTATTTATTTATTATGGGTTAAACAAATTTGTCCAGTAAAATAAACTTAATACTTTGTGTTATATAAAAAATAATGCTGAATTTTAGAATTCATATATTTTAAAATAAAACATTGAAAACGTAAATTATTTCACTTTAAGATTAGTTCTCATAGTAATCAGTTTATGAAGTCAATTTGACAGACATCGGTTAGAATATATGAATTTTAAACTTATGCGAAAGTAACTTGGTTGTAAAAGTTGTAATACCTCTTAAATTCCCCATCAAATGCTGTCACATCTATTTAATTCCCTTTTAGTAGAATTCATGTGTAAAGAGAGTGTGTAATTCAAAAAGTAAAAAAATGTGGCAGGTAGAGAGTAGACCGATCGATTTTTAGAGGCAGTATATAAAGTGGGATTTTAAAATCTAGTACCACTTCTTTGCATGCAATCTTCGTCTTCAACCTTCATAAACTTCATTTCTCCTTCTTCTTTCTAAAATTTCCCAACTTCTGTCTAAGATTTCTCACCATTTTCTTTCTCCGATCATCAATCAGCCTCTGATTAAGCCTTCCCGGTGACAAGCTCTTTCAGTTGCACCGATCAGTTTCTAATTTGAGTCGACGTTTGATTGGAAGCCATAGAAGTAGTTGCGGTGAAAACCTAGAAGTTAGCTAGAATTAGAGGTAAGGGAAGCTTGTAATTTAATTATGATTTTTGTTTTGAATGTTGTATGCTGGAATGACGTTATATGTATGAATTGATTGATTTTGTGATATTGCATGTTTTTTTGAACGTGTTTGTGATTGAAAATTGTATAAGAATGTGGTAGCAATAGGGTTAAGTCGAAACTCTGTAAGATTTTGTAATTTGAACCGAGGGTCATGTGTATGACCGTTCGGTGTTCCCCTAGGACGTTCGGTCTGGATTGAATTTCTTTTTGTAGCAGATTTTAGTTGATGACCGATCGGTTTTTCTAAAGGTTATATTGATTCTATTGGATTGGTTTACTTAAGGTATTCAAACAAGTTAGGAAAGTTTTCTTATCGGATTTTACCATACATGTTAAATGACTAGAACGTTCGACCTTACAATTAATAATCTTTGTCTTAATGAGTGGTTGATGTTGTACTGACACTCGATCCTTTGAGTGTTCGGTCATAGACTAGCATTCGTTCTTTAAAGTGCTTGGTTTTATAAGTGCTTGGTCATGGACTAGCATTCGTTCTTTAAAGTGCTCGGTTTTAGAAGTGCTTGGTCATAGACTAACATTCTTTCTCTATAGCGCTCGATTTTAGAAGTGCTTGGTCATAGACTAACATTCGTTCTTTAAAGTGCTCGGTTTTAGAAGTGCTTGGTCATAGACTGACATTCATTCTTTAAAGTGCTCGATTTTAGAAGTGCTCGGTCATAGACTAGCATTCTTTCTCTAAAGCACTCGGTTTTAGTAGTGCTCGGTCATAGACTAAGCATGTCGTATTGTATTAACAATATTCTTTTAAAGAGCGTTCGGTCTTATACCGATACTCAATTTCATTAAGAGTGTCCGGTCTTGTACGAACATTCGGTTTCTTGAAGAGAACTTCCTTTTGTTATAAATCTTTAGACCAAAATTGTAAAGTATTCTGTTTTCCACTAAGAGTTAACCAGTTGTTGGACCATTGGATCATTTTCTTAAATTATCTTCATATCTCTTTTAAGAATGTTTCTGAATGTGATTTTGTTATACTATGGGATTTTGATTATATGAAATAAGAAAGATGATGAGATATAAACTGAATGTTATGAATGTTTAAGAGAATTCCAAGGGAGAATGTCTCATGATTCATTTTGAATGGTAAAGTATGACTATGGCCAGGCTTCGTTTTTTATCCTGATATTTCGTGATTACATCTCATCATATAGAAGATGGTAATTCATGCGTGAGAATGACAGGAGATCCTTTAGCCTCAGGGTACAATTGTGTCGAGGTAAGCTTCACTGGTCTAACCTCGAGTGGCGGTCTGTTGAGTGTATCCCAGCCAGGTTCCACCCGGGTGCTAGAAACGACAAGCTACATGGTTCATACAGTCCAAACAGTGTCATAGTGGTCGATTTTTATGATTATACGTTCGGTTTACTAGACGAAATGCTTGGTGTAATGATTGTATGATTGGATATGATGTTTTGTCCTTGCACTATTATATTCAAATCATATGTTTTAAATGAATCAATTAAATTACACAAGCTTACCCTACTTCTCTGTTGTCTATTTTGTCTACCGTTCGGTCATTCTCTTCACTGCGATGATCATCTAATGGATGTGAGCAGAAGGTGATACAGGTTCGTTGGAGGAAGCTTTACAGGTGGATCAATCCGAAGATAGTATAGGTTTATCTGAACAGTAGGTTCCTGTGCCTTTAACTTTAGTGTGAGCGTTCGGTCTAAATATTTTGTATAACTGTTCGGTTTATAAGTATGGTATGTATAATCGTTTTGATGTGAACATCCTTATAATAATACCGTTCGGTTTGACTAAACTCTGTACCGTTCGTTCTGCACTGTATAGTCGTTCGAGACTTCCAGTTTGTGTGCAGTTTAAGATCTTTGGATATTTCATCTACTCTTATTCTGCATATAGACTTACTCTCCACTGTTTTCTAGTATTATTATTGATAACTCCTTAAAATAGGTATAGTTTAAATCTATATTTATTGGGATGTTACAAAAGTTAATACTATTTTTTTTTTATCTAGAAAGATTATTATTTGTTATTTTTAAAATTTTAACTTTGCATGAAAAACAGTTTACTAAAAGAGATAAAGTTGTGATTTTGGTAAAAGGATTTGTTTTAGGCAATAAGGAAAAAAGAATTGGCATTAACCATTGTTATTACTTTAAATTGGTTTAAATTAATATTTTAGTGTATAAAAACTTTTTTTAGGTCAATACGAAAAAAATCCATGGGTGAAGAAGAAAAAAATGGCGAAACATTGTAAGGGTGTTTCTTTTTACACCCATTGACCAAAGTTTAATAGTCCAACAAATTTGGGCGGATTATAGGTTTTATGGAGGTACAGGAAGAAACTCCCTACAATAAAACTACCAACAAAGAAAGGAGTGGCCCAGAACACAAGCTTAGTCTATCTCTTTTGGGCTTCTATGTTTTAATGATCCAAAAATTAAAATTATATTAATGGTTGAAAACAAGTTCCTTTAATTTATTGCAATTTTCAGTTAGCACAGATATAATTAAAAATAAAATATATAGAAAACAATTTCCTTTATTTATTCTCACTTCTTATATTTTTGGAATACCAAGATTCTATGAAACAAGTTCCTTCAAAGATTTGATTTTAATCTATCATAAATGATTTAGATAAATTCTAGAAAGTCTATTTTGACTTACTAGTATATTAGAAATATTTTAATAACATATTTTCGAACACGCTTCTTTAGCACACTGATGTTTTAATTATTAATTTTGTAAATCTCTCTATTGATTCAATAATTTTTATTTATGATTTTATAATTTTAATAATTAATAAAAATCATGGCAATAAAATCGTATTAAAAAAAAAAATCAACTAACACTCTGTTATATTTAGAAGTTTTACAAACAATTTATGAGTTTTTAAATATAATTGATAAAAGTTTAGAAAAAAATACAATTTTTAAATATTATATTAAATGACACTTACATTCTTATAATTTTAAATTAATAATAATACTGTTTTTGAATAAAAGATTTTTTATGTTTTATACATCTTGTTAGACACTTATTTTTATTATGTTTTTAAGAAATTTTATTTATGCTGCATATTTATTTAGTTTTATGTAAATAGTTAATATAATATTTTGAAATAAATTGAGAGAAGAGAGTCCCACTTACTAAAAATATAAAAGTAACAAATATTGTGTATTAAAAATTTAAAAGTGACAAGTAAAAATATATAAAAAAAAACTGAATGTTTATTTCAAAATTAAGAAGGATATGTCATCACCTATTCGAAATAAATGCAGCACACACCTTATGATTTGTCAGTACGAATACTTCTAACTTGTTTTAATAAATTTCAGGTGAAATTCATGATAGCCATTTGAATAAAAATTTAATAATTACTTATTAAATTTTAAGGAAGAGAACAAAATTAAAAATGAAACACAGTTTTAACGATTTTTATGCAAACAAATTATAGTTAGGATAATAATATTTAAAAAATATTTTTTTTTATATTTAACAAACGACATTTAAATATAATTTATGTTTGATGATGTGATTGGTAGTATTTATGATTATTATTGATTATAAAATAATTTTTAATTATAAACACGTAAATAATATTAAAATATTAAAAAAAATGTTACGACTCTCAGCAACCGTTTGATTAAAAAGTCTTTGGCATTACAGTGATCATCATTCATTCGTGCATGTCAATCGGTATCAGCATCGCCTTCCTAAATTCAACTACCCGTTCCCTTCTCTTTCTTCTTTCTTGAAACCCTAATAAACTCCTTCACTGCTCTGCACTTCCCTTTGATTCCGCTTCTGGTAACACAAACTCTTCTTCCCAGATCTGAAATTACTTGTTTTAGCCGTTTCTTTCTCTGTCTCCAATGTTTTTTACGTTTCTTAAGCATGTGACGCGACTCCTTTTCCGAATTCCAATCCACGCTTAATTGTTCAGTTTTTTACGTTGTATTCCATCTTCACATGGTTCACTTTAGTTGGAAATTGAAAATCACGAGGTTCAATTGACGAATATCATTATCCTGAAATACTTTTAGCTAGATTTTAGTTAGGGACCTGACTGAATCTCTGAGAAGTGGTGGAAGTGTTTCCTAAGGTTTCAGGGATAGTTTTTTAGGAAGTTTCCTTGTGCAAGTGAAGTTCCAGAAAACTGTTATGCCAAATGTGTGTGGATTTGATTTTAGCCATTACTTGCTTATGTATACATTTTCTCTCTTCCACCCAGTAGGATGTTGTTATGATCGATCTTATTGTTGAGTACAAAAGAATGATTAAATGAATAGGCAACATATCAAGAATAAACATTATTTGAATTTTTTATCCTGTGCAGTTTCGACCAGGAAGATACTGTTGGGCCGGGGCCATTTAATGATAGAACTTCCATTTTTTACATAAGTTGCTGTTGCTATTTTTGTAATCAAATGGATTCAGTGCCTGTTAATGTGTCTAATTCACATCCTATCAAAGATCCACCCACTTCTTCTCCTGCTAAAGAGCGTGATGGGCAAGCTTCTGCTGCTTCAGTTTCTGAGCAAGATAATTCAGCACATGAGACACCTTCTATGCCATCCCCACCAGGTATATCGTCTTGGGCCAAAAGCTTGAAAATTTCTCAGTCATTTTCTCGCTCCCAAGATGATTCATCAGGTGGAAATGTTGAGAAATCTACTTTTGCACGTTTCACTAGTAATCTGGGATTGAGGTTGTCTCCAAAGTCTCCTGTATCAGATGACAGTTCCAATGAAACTGCTGTACAATCTAATTTGTTTGGAAGCATTACGAAAGGCCTGGTTGACACTTCTAAGAATGCTGTGAAAGCTGTGCAGGTTAAGGCACGCCATGTTGTTTCCCAGAATAAACGCAGATATCAGGTGATGTTCGTGTTCAAACTACTAATATACTTTGTGTTTATTATTTGTAAAGCTGATTTTCACAAAGTCTTACTCATTTTAAACAAGAAAATATTGTTTTGTTTCTTCTATTGCGAACATTGCTTCAATCCCTTAATAATTGGTGCAGCTTATCTTTGGGAGCCTATTTATGCATAACTTTTGCAACTTAACAGCTATGATGTAAATGTAATGCAGAATCAAAAGCGGTCCAGCCAATTTATTTATTTTCTTTTCTAAGTTAGATCTCGTAGCTGGTGTTGAGTTTATAAGGCCCTGAATTTTGCAGACATTTGCTTATTCCCAGTTAAAAATATGTTATATAGTTTAGTGTTCTGTACTGAGAACATTCTAGTTGGTTGAAAAAACCGTTAGTAGAATTTTATTATTTAACTGTTGTTGTGACTGGTGAGTGCATTGAGTTTGAACTTTTGTATTTCTTTGCTTCATTCTGAATTGTATGTTCCCTTCTCAAAGAACCGGGTTGTTGCATACCCATGTCCACTTTTATACTCTTTACCTTTAATTTTCAGGAAGGAGGTTTTGATTTAGATATGACATATATCACTGAGAACATCATTGCAATGGGATTCCCTGCTGGTGACATGAGCTCTGGGTTTTTCGGATATGTTGAAGTGAGTTAAAATTCTGTATGTTTTTTTTTAGCACTGTCTTGATCTCTAACACCACCATTTTGACTATCTAAAATTGTAATGCAGGGATTTTACAGAAATCATATGGAAGAAGTGATTAAGTTTTTTGAAACTCACCATAAGGTAGTAAACACACTTTGATGCATGAAGTTACTCAGTGTGATATTTATGCCTTTGCTGTAGTTTATGTATAATACAAATCAATGTTGTAGTGTATGGAATGTTGTTTTTGTTTCATTTAAAAATGTCTATGCCATAAATTATTTGTATTTTATTCTGAATTTAATTTGGTTTATTGGAAGTGAATGCTGCCTATGAACATACAATCACCCCGCCCCTCTAGTTCGGCATGGATTTAGCTCCTGTAAAGTAAGGTGGTTTGGGCTCAATAGTTGAGATTTTAATCAGTCTATAGTTTGTTAAGATGTACACACATTTTACTATACTGTGTACTGTACAACAGTGGTTATAACTGCATTTTATTGTCTGCAGTGCACTCTTTCACTTTAGAAGAGTTAAATCTTGCCAGGCTTATTTTGTTAGTAATCGGAATATAACCTAGAGGACAGATGGTGGACCACTTGTCTCGGGGTCAAAGGTTGTAAGTTATCCACAAGAAGGCACAAGAAAGTGGCTGTGGTGGTAGGGCGGAAACGGAGTTTGTTTGAGTTGCATACAGAAGGTGTGCTGGTTTGAAAAGGATTAGTTTTGGTAGGTTAGTTCGAGGAAAGAGCTGCAAATGAATATACTTCTGTTAAGTAAGTTGTAAGGCGAGTGCAGAGATGTCTGTAGGGGCTTTGCCCAGGGAAAATTAGTTGCGTCTTTTACATTTCTGTTCTTTTTCTACTTCTGTCGACTTCTTTTCAGCCTACATTAATGCTGGTTTGGTCAGGGAGAAAAAAAATGTTGGGAAAGAAAATCATAAGAAAATGAAGAGAAAGAAGTCTCCACTATTTTAGTTGGATGGAAGGTGAAGAGAAAGAACGAAATATTTTTGTTTGAAGGACAAAAATACCCTCAAGTTGAAAGAGACATGGTCAGATAGGAGAATTTGAGAGATTGGATTGGAACTCTAATGAGCTTACATTGATTTGTGTGTGGTCTTCTCATACTGGAGAGAAAAGTTTGAAGGTGGCACCTTCTCTTCTGTTCTTTTTTCTGCCAAACATGGAGAAAAAATAATCATGGAATACGTATTTTGTCTCCTTTTATTTCTATTACTGCTATTCCAGAGGAAGTCTAAATTTCTATAGAATATCCTGTTTTTACGCTTCAGTGCTGGGTTCCTATCATTTTCTCTGATAGCTTAGGATATGTATAGGGAACTTGTTTGCTCTTGGATATGATTTGGATTTCCCGGGCCCTTTATTGTGCTCACATTTCTACAACAAAGGGTGATATTAAACTGCTGAACTTATCTTATACAGTTTTGGCTATTTTAATTTCCCTACTTTAGTTATTGTTGTTGATAATACCAAAAGATTGCATCTTTGAATTTGTGATAAGATTATTAAATTTTATTAGATATAGGCTGAAATTCTGTTGGAATATTTTGTCATTGTTATTCTTTTGTTTTATTAGCTGTGCACATGAGTCCTCTAGAAGTGTCTCTTGGGTGAGAGGATTGCCTCTTTTTTAAATAGGGAGAGCAAAATGGAGAGGTATCTCTCAATCTCATGAATAATATCTAAAAAGATTTGGCCTTTAATCAAGGCAAATGGTCTTCTATGATCGATGTAGCCAACCCTGCCTCGTGGGATAAGGTGTTTATGGTTATTGTTGTTGTATTAGTTGTGCATAATTAGGGCAATTAGGCTAAACCTCCTGTAATATTCTTTCCTAAACTTACAAGTTGGTATCATAGCACATGTCAAGTTGCATCATAAAATTCAACACAACCTTATTTGTTGTGCCATTCAGCCAGTGGTCCAGGTTTGTTTGTTGAACCTAATTCTGAAAATCCTTATTTCTGGCCTCATTCTGACACGGTTTGATTTCTGAGCATCTCGTCTTCGGTGGCTTTCTGAGCATCTATGTTGTTTTCGCCCTAAAACCTCACTTTGTGGCTTACTGTTGTTGTTGAGTTTTTCTTGGTGGCTTTCGTGTGGATGTTGTCTAAAACTCCTTTGTCTACCGCAGTTTCCCCAACAGGTTCAACTGACATGAATTTGGTGGTTCTGGATCCTCAAATAGCTGTTTTGTGACTTATTAAGTCTGTTTCACTACAACATTTGTTGGTTGTAATGATCAACTGTCAGACATCCTCAGTTAATCTCTACATGGACCAAGGAATAAATTCATAGCAAGCCGAATATATAGATACAATGATACAACTTGTATGTGCTAGCTTGAGGCTGAATGTCTGTATTACATTAAGATTTTATTGTTTAGATTTTGAGATATAGGTTGAAATTGTGCTAGAATATTCTATTGGTTTGGTTGTAGTTGTTTCCTTTTACTACCTGAATATAATCCAGATAAAGTCAGATTGTCTTGCAGCTCTTGTAATATTCTTTCTCTAATTATGGGAAACCTCTTGTATAAAATTTCTCTCTCCCTCTCTCTATAAGATAGGGCTGGGACTGAGAGACTCTCCTGAGCAATTTTCTGTCAAATGTTTATTCCTTATCTGTTTCAAGTATCATAAAATAGTCTGTCTGTTTCATATTTTATAGTTTGACAAGTTTCAATTGTGTGGTGTCTCTTTTATCAAAAGGCCTCACAGTTTGAAACTTTATGAGCCTTTTTCCTTGCTTATCGTTTTCTTTTTTAGTTTTGCATTTGACTTTTTTTCTTTGTGCGCAGGACAAATACAAGGTTTATAATCTTTGTTCTGAGAGGTTGTACGATGCATCATTGTTTGAGGGGAAGGTGATTTCTAAATTTTCATTTAAGTCTTTATTGAGACAATTGTGATAGACTTGCTTAAGGGTTGTAATTTTTATTTAACACCATAAACTTTTGGTCATAACATCGACATATCACTTTAGTTTTAACCTTCAATTTTGGATAGTAGCGTTGAGGTTATCTTTTCTTCAATTAACAATTCATTCATATCCCATCTGCTCGTACATCTTGATCATGATGCTAGACAACCTAGATTACTCGAAGTTTGTTTTCTGGCCACATTATATTTTTCATGGACCTTATTTGAACAGCTTCTTGTATTCTTGCATCTGAAATTTGAAAATTCTTCTTTTAGGTGGCTAGCTTCCCTTTTGATGACCACAATTGCCCGCCAATTCAACTGATTATATCCTTCTGTCAAAGTGCTTACTCATGGTTGAAACAAGACATTGAGAATGTTGTGGTTGTCCACTGCAAGGCTGGAATGGCTAGGACAGGGTTGATGATTTCTAGTCTTCTATTATTCTTAAAGGTAAATAATTTCTTGGCATTTTCTTGAAAATATGATGAATGTGCTTGATATTTTCACTTTCTTTCTCGTGCTTGTTTGTTTAGATTTGATGACTAAAATGTACTGCAGTTCTTCCCAACTGCTGAGGAGTCCATGGATTACTATAATCAAAAAAGATGTGTTGATGGAAAGGGACTTGTTCTGCCGAGTCAAATTGTAAGTTCTGCTCTGCAATGGGTTAATTAGGTCAAAATTTGCAGATTCTGGAGTTATTACTAGAGTTTTAATGTTTTCTTTGTTAGTTCTGCAGTAATTTCTTATGGTTTACTGTGTTCTGTAGAGGTATGTCAAATATTTTGAACGAGTCTTAACTTACTTCAATGGCGAAAACCCTCCTGCCCGCAGGTATTTCTTATGGTTTACTGTAGTACATACTTGTCTTAGTATTCTTAATATTCTTAATATTCATGCTGACATCATATGTACAGGTGCATGCTTAGGGGATTCCGGCTTCACAGATGCCCTTACTGGATTAGGCCCTCTGTAACTGTCTCAGATCATAGTGGTATGCTTGACAATCTTGTACTAAAATTTCCCTTAAAGTATACATGTAGTCCTTGACCATTCTATTTGTAGATTTATAAAGTCATCTTTTGTACTGGTCATTCAATTTGTCCTTTTTCTATTATGGTGTGTTTTATATAATGTTTAGCTCTATGTTATGCGCTCAGATCTTTTAATATGAACTGAGAAGGCATATCCTCGTTAGGATTTTCATCCGATGACAAGAGCTAAGTTTTTGTTTCTAGGAAAGAGTCCTGACTGATATAAAATCACGGAGAAAGTCTACCTGTTTATGCATGTTCTTTCTTTCTACAATGCGAAGGAATTGTTTGCTTTACTAGTTATGAGTAGTGATAACTAGATATATATTTGCATGACATTATGACCTGCTTTGTTTTTGTCAAGAATTTGACTGCAGCTGATCCCTCTGAAGGTTTGTAATGTAAGATCTTAGTGTCTGACAGACTTCCCTGTTTGATGTCTACTCTAACTCATTTCTGATGTGTAGGTGTGTTGTTCTCAACCAAAAAGCATCCGCGAACCAAGGATCTTTTGGTGCGTTTCATTAGTAATGTGACATCAGTCTATCAAATATTTGATTGAACTGTTGTTCCAAAGTTATGTTTTTGTTGCCCTCCCATCCCCTCCCCAAGTATGATGAATTTCTGCGTGACTTGAGATTTCACAATTTGCAGCCGGAAGATTTTTGGTTCAGTGCACCGAAGAAGGGAGTGATGGTATTTGCTTTGCCAGGAGAGCCCGGTCTTACAGAGTTATCTGGGGACTTCAAAATTCATTTTCATGATCGCCAAGGAGATTTTTACTGGTATTAATTAATTTTCATTGTTATTGATCAATTCTCTTCGGCGTTGGTCTTAATGTTGGATTGAAATTTCTTGCTCTTTTCACTCTTTTAGTTGGTTGAACACAAATATGACCGAAAATAGAAAAGTATTGAACACTGGTGATCTTGATGGCTTTGACAAGGTAAGTTTTGTGGTTATTGGTATTAGTAAAAGTACTTATCTGGCTTCTGTTGAGTTCAGCATTTCCATGTCTATCATTCACAATTGGATCTTCTCATCAACTCTATTTTTAATTGATATGAACTTCTGGCAGAGAAAATTACCTTCTCCAGGATTTATGGTTGAGGTTGTGCTCGTGGACCATAATGCCAATGTAGTAACTTCGCAACCTAAAACTAGTACAACGAAATCAGATGAGAGTTCAAGTAACAGTCCTACTGGTCCTGCGCCAGTGGAAAGGAGCACCCCTTCACAGAATGCAGTCAAAGAATCAGAGAGTCGCAATGATAAAGAAGATGATGTGTTTTCAGATGGCGAGGCAGAACAATCTGCTTCTTCAACAACCAAGCAAAAAAACGCACCTTCTGAAGCAGTTGAAACTGTTAAAAATGACACCAGAGGCTCCGACTCCGACAGAATTTCAAATGAAATTGCAAACTTGTCGCATGCAACAGAACAAGTTTCTTTGGGAAACAAGAGCTCCTCCACGTCAATTCATCACGCTAGTGAGCCAAGAAGTAATGTTGACGGTAAAACCGTGTCCAGTATCCAGGTGCCCAGTGCAGAAAGTGAGTTTAAGGCCATGGCTGCAGATGCTTCTGTTTTTACCTTTGGAGATGACGAAGACTACGAAAGTGATTGAACTGTCTCAATGTGTCTTTATACTTCGATTTTTGTACATAAAATTGCTTGCAACTTCCACAGCAATATTTTGGTCATCCATTTGTTTGTTTGTTTGTTTGTTGTAATGATAAATCTGGATGCTTCATTGACTTAAAGCACAAGTTACAAATAAGAATATTCAATGTTATTTGTACGAGTTGGCCCCTCCCCCAAGTGATACAGTCTGCATTGGATACAGAGTCCAATTTAATTTAGAATACCTGCAAGCATATATCTTACGCTTGCATTTGACTTTTACCTCTATTATATCTGTCAGATTCTCCTTTTTTTTTCTCTGTGAATCTATTCTTCCACCCTAAATGGGGTGTGCATTTATAATTTATCTTTAGTATGGGCAAAATAAAGCTGATATAAGCAACCCTTTTCACGGTTGATTTTGTAATACTTCCAATTGATATAAACATAAATTATACATGCGATAATTATACGTTTTTATTTGTCAATAGATAACTACCTATGCCTGTGATGACCTAACAATGTGACACCTAAAATTTTTAGAATATAGAATACAGCAATAAGTAACAGATTAAAATTTAAATTGGATAAAAAAATAAATGTATAATAAGTGTAGACAAAAGTAAGATATATGTGAATAATTAGTCACTTTTCTTATTGTGATTATTTCTTTTTTCAAAACAAAAGTGTAAGTTCCAAAGATTTATCATTTGATTCGTACCATCTAATTGTTTGAAAATGTATTAAATAAATTAAATGGATGACGTTATGTATAAGAAAAGTACGCATTGCTGTGAGAAATTACTGCGGCTAAAAATAAAAAGTAATAAAAGTTTAATTTTTTAGGATTTAATTTAGAAAAATGTTATCATCACGTGTTTTTATATTCATTTGACACGTATTATAATAATAAAATAGTTATAAAAATATAAACTTTTATATTTTTTTAAGAAAAAAAAAATAAAAACTAAACCAGGATAATGTGAAATAAATTTAAAAAATTTTAGTATATAAAAAGTCATTCTTTTTTAATTTATTATCGCGATAACATGAGATTGGAAAGGTTGCATCCAGACCAACTTTTTAACATTTTTTTAATAAAATTAGAAGACAAAAGTAAAATTAAAATGTTGTAACTGAAGAAAATGACAGTGACAAAGAAAGCCATATTATCGTAGTATTGGCGTAATAATGAAGATTAGAGAATAACATTAGAACTTTTATTATGCAAACTAAGTCTTGAATATATGAAACTAATCCAACTACAAAAGTGAAGCAAAAGGAGCATGGAAATAAGCAAGATTTGGTTAGTTTTGTGATCGGAAATGCAGTCTCCTCAGCAGATTAGGAACTAATAATGGTGCGAAGTAGCCAGACATTATTACCAAGCATGGTACACTAATACATAGCCATGCTAGCCAATTGGAAATCATGTCACCGCTTGGAAGAAGGTTAAGCATGGATGCACTGTAGTTGAATGACATGGAAAATGACAACAAAATCAAAGGATAACGCCAAGGAAAGCCAGACGTTAGCCAAATGATCATATAAAAAGAGGTATAATATCCAACGCTGTTGCTCACAATAAACAACAAAAATTTTCCTTTTGATTTTGTAGCCAAGATGGATTTTCCAGCAGTGTATTGGTGTGTGTCTTCCTGCCACACTCCTCCAGGGGGACTAAGCACAGCCTGATAGGTTGCTGTTATCATAAGTGCAGCTACGGTGACCAGTACATCACGCATATGATTTGTAGAATTCCTGTTAGATGTAAGTAACTCCATAAAAGTTATTTTAGGTAGATTTGATTCTTCATCAGTACAGTTCCTTGGAGGAGCATGCGTTTCATGAACGATCTCCACTTCCAAAGGTTGCCCTATTCTACCACCTTCATTCTCATTCTCAATGTCCTTTCCACTCTTAGCTCCTGCTTTCACAAGCCTTCTGTAAATTTCTAAATCACCGGCTTCGCTTTGGAATAACGTAAGAACATCAAGAGGGGTCATTCCTCTCTCGTTCACCGAATTCACCACCATCACTTCTTTCGCAACATCATCCTCAACCAACAACATATCAACTATCTGCGCTCCAAATTCTACTCATTATATATGCTCTAACATCATTCAATATCAATTATGCTAATGATTTAGATTATTATTTTATTCAGAATTCTAGCATTCATGTAATATTACTGTCAATTTTTATGCTTTATTCTTTATGTAAATGATCTAAAATCCCTTGAATCAGATACCTGGTATTGCTTCCTTGACGCAGCGAGATGCAAGACAGTATTTGCTTGCTTGTCTTTGTCATTCAACACTTCTCTTTCCATCTTCAATGCCTTGGCGTGTTTCACCAGCAACTTAACTGCATCAAATTGGTTGTTTTTTACAGCAATATGAAACGGAGTTTCCCCTCTGGAGGTTTTTGCTTGAACAGTGGTGGAGCATCAGAGAGCAACTCCTTCATAACATGGATCCTTCCTTTGACAGAGGCACAGTGGAGAGGAAGGGTTCCCTCCCTCCCCTGAATGTGACACAGTTGACGGTCAACTTTCAGAAGCTCAAGCACAACCTGAACATGGCCATTGGCAGAGGCCAGGTGCATGGGAGTAAACCCATCTTGGTTGAGTTCATACACAAATTGCTTCTTTAGTTTCAACATATTTTGTACGAAAGAAAGGTGACCACACATTGATGCAATGTGTAGAGGAGTTTGAGCTCCAAGCAAGGCAACACTATCCAGCACCAATATGTCTTCTCTCATCAACCTTTCAAGTTCGTCAACGTTTCCTGTGGCTGCAGCTTTAGCCATTCTCTCATCCATTTCCTCATAAACTTTTCCAGCACCACCAAACAATGCTTCTGCTTCAATCATAATAAAATTTTCACAATCATTCCATTCTTAATTATTAAAATAATATTATATTAATATCTGAAACCTAATTTTGTATTTATAAATGTATATGATGATTTTAATTTTAAATTACTTTGTACTAAAAGTTGTTCTATATTAAAGATTTTGATTCATGCTTGTTCTATATTAAAGATTTTAAACACTGAGAGTAAGTTTCTAATTTTTTGAAAGGTTTCGTGCTTTTTCAAGGAAGACATTTTAATAAGAAGGAAGAACCAAATTATTTTCCGCAAATCTTCAACCCTAATTAGGATTTCTTTTCAAATCTTATTTTAGTTCATGTTTAATCAGTTTAGATCACGGTTTTTATTTTTAGCACACACTTTTTAGAAATAACATTTTAATAAACATGGTATAAAGTATTTATGTTTTTAAAACCGTTGTTTTGATAATCCTTAAGTAACATTTATAAAACGGTGAACTTTTTTATGCTTAGGCACGGCTTTTTATGTGTGGACAAATTTAGTATGATATAAGATAAAAAATATTGTATTATGTCTCTTTTTAATATTCACTTCCTTTCAATTATGTATATGACATGTTATGTGTTTATACCTTTTATATAAGTGTAATAATGGTTAATATAAGTGTCATAATGGATAATGAATTATTGTTTTTAGTTATTAAGTTTGTGATATTTTATTTTAGAAGATTTATTCTATTAAAACATGTGATGTTACAAATAAGATTAACATAGTTTTTGACATTGTTTTATCTTATGAACTATAATATAATGATGTTATTTTTTTCAAAATATTAAAAGATGTTATGCTTTACAGAACCTATTCTGTATATCATTGTTTTATTATTTATTTTCACTCAAGTCATAAATTCTCCCTTAAAAATAAATCAAACATATAAGACTTAGTCTCTAAAATTTTCTTTTTTAAAAAGAAACTTTTCACCCAAGCAATAATGTGATAACTTTCTCCCTAAGTTATAGCCACCTAAATTATATTTAAAGGAGATGGAATTTTATTAGACTACTTGTACCCTATACCTCATAAAAAAAAAAACTAACAAAAACATGGAGAACTGAAAAGAAAAAAAAAACATTAAAACCATAACATATTATCTTACAAAGGGACATTTCATGTTTAAATGCAGGAAAAAATAAAACTTAAATAGGATAGAAAGAAAGGTCAAAATTACTGGAGAAAATTAATTGTTCTCAAAACTTTATCATAACTATTTACTTTTTAGATTATATTATATCATAACTATTAACTATTTATATTATATTTAATTTAAATTTTCTCTTATAATTTTATAAAACACTTTCAAGATTTCATTAAACAAAATATAAGTTTTTAAGAAAATAAAAGTATTATTTACTTAAAAATATTCTGAGAATCAAAGAAACAGTTAGCTAATGTTAAGAAAAGAAGTGGTTGCATAGAAGTTATCTTTCTACAATGAACAGAAAGTCAGATTTATATATACATATTCAAACAGTGTGTAATGGTTTTCATGTGACTACAACATTGTTTTTATCCTTTTCGTCTCAACCACGCAAATCCACTTTCTAAGAACAAATTTTAAAAGATTAATACAAATTTTATATCACTTTCATTTATTCAAAGTCATGCGTTTTGAAAATTTTATCTGACCAATCACATGCATAGTGGTATTTAGAATTATGTATCTTTTTATTATGTGGAATTTTATGTGTCAACAAGCAAAGTTTTCTTCGGCTCTTTAATTTTTTATTATTATTTCAATTGGTGTCTATTAAAAAAGAAATACAAAGCAAATTCATCTACGTACTGCATGGTTATTCTTCAGGCCGGAATAAAAAAATAAAAAGTCACTAGTCATAAGTCATTTACTAAATACCAACCACTCTCTATGTCCCCACTATCACACACATAATTTTTTTCATTTCATTTTATACTATTTTTTTTTCCAAAAAACTACACAAATTTATTCTTTTAAGAAGATTTTATCTTGTTAAATGTGATAAATGAATGTTAATATATCTCATGCCACCTTTATTCTACATACAAATCTAAAAACAGAGAAAAAAAGCATTGAAAAGCACAGACAATAAAAAGATTAAAAATAATAAATCTATTAAATATTCAATATTTTAATATTATTGTATATCTTACCCTGGCTTAAAAAGAAAGTATTGTAAACTTTGATCGAAGTAAAGTATGATATTTCTGTTGTGATTTAATTATTAGTTTATTTGGCATTTATATTTATTTATTTTTTAAATATTGTACTTGTACATGTCACGACTTTGCTGTATTTGTTACAATGAAATGATGAATAGAAGGAAGAAAACGGTAAATAATCATAAAAGTATAAAGTTTTATATTTTCTAATTTTACATATAGTATAAAGATAAAATGATTATAAAAGTGTAAAGTTTTATATTTAAAAAAAAAGAGAGTATAAAATAAAAAAAGATAATGTAAAAAAAATTAGATATATCAAAATAATATTTTTCTAAAATACCAGAGGTGGTTTGGTTTGAGAATAACCTTTGACCAACTTTATGGCTTTGAATAAAAAAGTAGAAATTTTCCCTATACTTAGTATATAGTTCCTTAAAAACAGTGCACAGATTAATTTGGTGGCGGGAAATATTACTTAAGGAAAACCTAATAAGGCTCCTCGTGTTTGTTTAACATGTGGATATATATAGTAAATTTGGTGGTAAGTAGATGTGATGAAATGGAATGCACGTGGAAGAGACAACCTTTAGGAAGACAATAAATATAATGTTTTTTTAAGCCATGATTTTATGATATATAATTGCATCATGGTGACACACTATACATCCCAAGAAAAAGAAAAGTGGGTGAAGGAAGAAGAAAATGGAGTCTGAAGCTCCTATTCACGTTCTCATGGTGTCCTACCCAGGACAAGGCCACGTAAACCCTCTCCTTAGACTTGCCAAGTTTCTTGCTGCTAAGGGTTTCTTTGTAACTTTCTCCACCGCCGACACAGTTGGCAAACTCATGCGAACGGCTAACGACATCTCTCACAAACAAGTAACTCCAGTTGGTGATGGTTTTCTCAAGTTCGACTTCTTTGACGATGGCGGCATTACAAATAGTGATGGTTCCAGGAGATCTCTCAGTGACTTCAGTGCTCAGGTTGAGCATTTTGGGAGGCAATATGTTTCCCAAGTCATCAAGGACCATGCCGAGACACACCGCCCGATTTCATGCATCATAAACAACCCCTTTGTTCCATGGGTTTCTGATGTAGCTGCTGATCATGGTATTCCTTCTGCCGTCTTATGGGTTCAATCTGCTGCTGCCTTCACAGCTTACTATAGTTATTTCAACAAACTGGTATCTTTTCCTTCTCATGCCGATCCTTATCTTGATGTTCAATTGGCTTCGGTAGTCCTTAAGTACAATGAAGTTCCAGACTTTCTGCATCCTTTTAGTCCATATCAAGTTCTAGGGACAGTTATACTGGAACAGTTTAGGAACTTATCCAAGCCATTCTGTGTGCTGGTGGATAGTTTCGAGGAACTAGAAAGTGATTACATAAAGTATCTTTCAGAGTTTGTGAGTATAAGACCCATTGGTCCTTTGTTCAAGATCCCAACAGCAACAGAAACAAGTGATATCCGTGGTGATTTTTGGAAGAGTGATGACTGCATAGAGTGGTTGAACTCAAGGGCAGAGGCATCTGTGGTGTACATCTCATTCGGGAGTATAGTGTGTCTGCCGCAAGAACAAGTGACGGAAATTGCACATGGATTATTGGACTCTCAAGTCTCGTTTTTGTGGGTCCTGAAACCACCTGTGAAGGAGTTTGGGCTTCCGCCGTACGTTCTTCCTGATGGGTTCTTGGAGGATACGAGAGAGAAGGGCAAAGTTGTGCAGTGGAGCCCACAAGAGAAAGTGTTGGGTCATGGTTCAGTGGCATGTTTTGTGACACACTGTGGTTGGAATTCATCGATGGAAGGTGTGGCATTGGGAGTGCCGATGTTGACATTTCCAGCATGGGGTGATCAGGTGACAAATGCAAAGTTCTTGGTGGATGTTTATGGTGTGGCCATTAAACTGGGTTATGGGCAGGCTGAAAAGAAACTGGTGAGCAGAGACGAGGTGAAGAAGCGCTTATTGGAAGCAACGGTAGGGCCAAAAGCAGAGGAGTTGAAGCAAAACGCGTTCAAGTGGAAGATGGCTGCAGAGGCCGCAGTGGCTCAGAATGGCTCCTCTGCCAGGAATCTTGATGCGTTTCTCAAAGACATAAAAGAAGGTGGAGCTGTTAGGGTGAACGAGATATAAGTCTATTTCACATACTTTAACAGTTGATATCTTTGTTGCATGGGATAAGAATGCAACTGGCATTGTCGAACAGTATTACAAGCAAAATAAATTGGGAGAGTCACACGAATACAATTCTGATATATATCAGAGTATTTATTTTCCTATTTCTCCCCTCTTATCACATTATAAATTCTATAAATCTATGATTTTCTTGTAAATGTGTGTGTGATGAATAATGAATATTATGAATGAATTATTTGGGTAGGCAAATACCTACTCCCAATTCCTTTAAAAAGATTCCTCTTTTTAACATATAAAACGACCTGTAGTTTTGGACGATCGAACTTGTTGGTGAGTGGTTGGTTGTTGATTTTTGGAACGCGTCATGTTGGAGATGAACGTTGAATATTAGTACTTTAGTTAATTTTGTTAACGTTTCCAACAACTTGAAGACAAAATAGGTTTAACCATCAAAGGGCAACATACTATAGAGGTTATTGAAGTCTGAATAATGATCCTTGGATTGGACACTCCCAAAAGTGCAATTATACGGTGGCCCTTCAACAAATTATTTTCTTTTTCCAACTCAATTTTATAAATACAAAAGTTTTTTTTCTTAATTAACACATTAGCCTTAAAAATAAATTAGTCAAATACTTTTTTACTTGTCAAAACATCATCTTTCTTCCTGTGTGGGAGTTTCTTTCGTCGACTTTGACTGAAGACATAAATAAAAAGGGGAATACAAAAATATAAAAATGATGATGTGACAATATTTTTTTACGTAGAACCAGTTGAGAACCCTTAACCTTTACATAAAATATAATGGTAATAGCATTTGAATTAACTAATATTAATATTTTGACTAATAATTAAGTGATGCTCAGATGATAGTATAGCTAATATTGATTATCAATATATTACTACTCTATGAAGATGGTAGGACCATGACAATATATAATAAATTAAACACAATTGAGTGGTTTCATGATTTTTTTTTTCAGTTACTAAGCTTAGTTGTGTCATAATTTAGCATGTAAATTTTGTTAACCTCGATTGTCCACTACACTAATAACTATTGGTTTTATGCTTATATTTTTTCTTTATTATTTTAATTATACTCTTAATAAATGTATTTAATTACAAATTTATTTAAACCCTGAAAATATTAAGATGAATGCAAAATTTTATAAATTTTAGTTAATGTATTACTTTTTGTTCAAAATAATTTCAATAAAATTATTAAGTTAACTTATTATTGACTTATTACATACTATTCCATCTATAATTAACTTAATAAGTTTACATGATTCTAACTTTATTTAAATTCTTAAAATGTTAAAAATATTGTTGAAGAATTAGGTAATTTAATTAATTTTTATTTTTATTTTTTAAGTGAAAACCTTTCAAAATTAAGTTTTGCAAAACTAAATTTCAATATATTTTTTAATACAGAGAGAGAAAAATGACAACACAATTTGACACTCCATAAAATGAATTATGTGCTCAATAAATTGTGTTATCTTAGTAACTTTGCTGATACAGTGTAAAAGTTATTTGCAAACGGTGGCAACGGGGAGAAAACCTCCTAATCATTATAATATACTTTATAAGCACATTGACTGGTCTCAACTTTTTTCACTGAACGTTTTCAACCTTTATTTATTTGCTATTATAAATGTCGTTCGCTTTATCAATGGGCTGAAGGCAGACCTAAATGGCAAAGGGTTTTTCTTCCTACACCCCATCAAATTTTATCTTGTATCCCATCACAGGCTTCTGGAAATTTTAATCCGGGTGAGATAGTGTCTTCCGTATTTCCTAAATTAGTTTAGTGTGTTCCGGAGGGAAAGCAAAATCCAGTTTGATAGGGTGTTGGGAGAAATTTGATGGGGTGCAGGAAACATCCAATGGCAAATAATAACCATGCAATGCCAAATTTCATGGATCTGTAAATTCTTTACACAGAGAATAGAGGTGGAGTGGAGTGGACTCCACCCACACAATATTAACATTTTGACTATACAGAAAGTTTAATACTTTATGAACCCACAGACTATTGTATTACATCCATCGTGCCGGAAGAAAGCAAACTTTACATGCTAGTAAATTTTCCGGTTGACTTGAAAAAACTAATCATAGGGTCATAAAGATCTTGTTTTGCTTGCAAGCTTAAAATGAAGTCAACATGACCGTAGTTTTCAAGATAAATCACCTCCGGTGTGGATTGCAATTCCTTGAGTGTGTGCTGGAAATCGGCTATATCTGCTAAAGCATCGTTTCCACCGTAAGCCATCCACAGAGGCAATGATTTGGGTATACGGCTAAGGTCGAACTTTGGTGGTTTGAACTTGCCGTACTCTATCATGTTTTTTAGCTGTCCATAATCATATTTGGAAAAGGTTCCTTTGCGGATCACTGGTGAACAAACGAGGTCATCAGAGACAATCAATTAAGAAGAATAATGCCACATAAAATGAATATTGATTTCTAGACCAACAAAAAAATGTATTAAAAAGCCAGGGTGAAAGTAGGTAAACACTTGAAATGTCAATACAGAAATTTCTAACTAGAAGTTCGAACGACATGTTCTTGGAAATCATCAGATATTTAATAACATCACCTAAGCCTTCTTCCCACTTAGCAGGACCGGTTACACGGGCCATTAGATACCCTAATAAATTAAACATATGATAAAAGAATTTCAGTGCACTCATCTGCTGGTTCACCACCAGTTAAGAAGGAAGTGATGGCAGTGGCTAGTCAGTGAGAATTTTTGTACAGGTGTATGGTCTTTGGCAAGATTAAGAATTTCAAAAACATCATAAGCGTGTATCCCATGCTCGTAACGGAATATAGATAACCAAAAGAAGAAAATATAGCAGAACTTGCGTAGCTAATCTACTAGTAAGTTTGTAAATAACAAGCTCTACTTTGACGCATATTGCCCAGTATTACGAAGGTGATCAATACTATTCACCAAGAGATAAACAATACTATCAAACAAAAAAATAAACCAACAAAAAATATGATTGACTTTTAGACTAATTATCAAATTCATTTCCCTGGCTAATGTACACAACAAAACCTTGTCTCCATAGTTCAGACTTTTTTTCCAATATTTCGTATTCCATCCCTATAAAGGCCAGTTTAGCTATTTGGCATCATGCAAATGCTATGATTATTATTAGACAGGATCAGAGGGTAGTCTCTGATGATAAGAAATACTTGTATGCATAAGTAAGAACAACAACATTAACACATACTTGGGAATTGGGACAGAAAGCAAGTATCATTAAAGGCTCAAATGAAGATAATGAAGCATACTCTGGAAAAGGTGGTTCAAGTTTTTGGTGGATGATGGATGAGGTTCTTGTTCAAGATAAAACTCCACACGTGACTCGTTGAAGCAACAATTCTTCCCTGTCATTTCATCAAAGTGTCTTGAGTAGAAGTATTTGTCAAAAAAGAAAGGAAAAAAACACAACAAAACTATTCAAACTTGTAGAATGACCCAAAAGAGCAACTTGTCACTAAATTGGTCAAAATGAGTTAACGAAATAGTTATGTTAGCAGACTACATCTATTATAGCTCTAATAGAGAGAGAATATGCTCTCACAAGGCCATCAATGTAACCAGATCCGAACAGTTTAATCACCATATAGATTTTCAGGTAAATTCAGAGAACCAAGAGCAGTGGCACGAATTATTTATAAGTGAGGATAGTTTTCAAGCTGATACAACAATAGAATAAAGACACATAATTGGGTCATTTTACTCTGCTATCTTATCCTTGAAAGCTTTCCCTGTCCTGATTATATGATTTTGGTGCATTTCAATAACAGATAATGGTATAACACACATAAGAATTCCCACACAAAATCCAAACGCAATACACTGAGATACAAATTCAATTTCATACATGACAATAATTTAATAATTCCAACTTTCAATTACCATACTGATAATTTTGTGATTAGTAAAAGTAAAAAATTAGATAGTTATAAACTTTCACACTCTGACTCTCCGGCAAAGCATGTCTCTTGTTACACAATATTGACAAAACAAGATAAATATAATAATTTAGAGCATTATGAAACAGAAAAGCAAATGAGAAATTGATAGAAACAAACTTCATTCTACAAATGGCATGAAAATAGGAAAAAAAATTGTCTTAGAAGAGTTTTCCTTCGACAGAGTTTCCTCTTCCACACAATCTTCGTAATATGCTTTGGATGAATCCTTCCATCCTCATTGCCACTATTTTACAAACAGATATCTTCTGACAAACTCTCCCCGACTATTCGTCGCATCCCTTCTGTCCTAACACAGAGGGCTCACCCCCTTAATGCTCTAGACTAGAGGATACAGATTTCACATAACATCCAACTCAATGATCCATCAATTTAAACTGAGTAGGCAGACAGAGTTTACGAATTCAGAAATTTGCAATCTTTTATTTGGACCAAGTTGAACTCCCTCGCAAACTCAGAAGTGTTTCAAATTATAAGTTCCTGATACTTGGACATAGAAAGTATCATGGTTGCTGTGACAAATCAACTTATCTTAACTAAGTACTGAAACTTTAATGAGGTATGGGCGGAAAAAAGATTGAGAAATCCTTTCAAGATGCATAAAGAAAGCAATTGTCTGTCTTTCCATGTCATACACACTCATCTATTTATGAATCAGAGAGACAAGATGACTCAGCTCCACCAATGGATAACTAGATAAACGTACGACAGATCTAACAGAAAACAAAGAAATCAATCCATTTTACTTTTAGTCCTCCCACCGACAATGGTAACAGAGAACTCCACGATGTGGAGAATATTATTTGGATAGAACAGACGGTTTAGCTCTATCAAAGACACAATAGAGTGGAGTTGTCATAATTGAATAAGGCAATAACATTCTCAACAAACAGCTAAATTCAGCATAAAAATTCACAGCCTAGCTCGTGAACTCTGAATCAAATACTTCTCTGAAATTAAGAATCACAGACTGAGCCAGTGTGAAAGACATGAACCTGTTATGGATGAGAGCATGTTATTGCAACTTAGGCGGGTATCGCATAAGGAAACCAAGAGATTGGCCCCCCATTCGCTGAAAAAGAAATGAGAAAAACAATAAATTGAACATTTGCTAAACTAAAATTGATGAACACAAGAAAAAGAAAAGGAGAAAAATGTAAAAAAACCTTTTGAAGTTTAGTTGATGAATACCCATGGAAAGAATCACCTGAGAAAAACAAGTAATCATATCACGGACCATTTCTACAGTAAAACTTAATAGAACAAAGCAAGAAATACCTTATCAATGTGCATTTTAACCATTCTAAGTACAAGAGGTGCACTGGTATGATCCAAGTATGATATTGGAGATAGAAGAGCAGCTGCCTCAACCTTTTCTACTATCTCCGGTTGAGTGAAGGCAGCAAAAGATATAATTGTCCCCTATGAAGCATGGGAAGCATAAAAAACATAAGCTATATAACAACCCCTAAATAACAAGTGAAAAGGACAATGTCAACAATAATAAGTACCTGCGAATGCCCAACTACAAATATCTTTGAGTTTGTTAGTGAATTGATGTAATTGATCATTTCTGCAACATCATACAGGGCTAATTCCTGCCAGCTCCAATCCCAGAATTTCTACAAAGGAATCAACCCAAGCTGAATTCGTCACACATCACAGACAAGGTGAAATGTATTACAAACTTAACTAAATATTTCAGTACCGAACTTCCAATGCTAAATTTTCTGTTTTATCAAATACAACCTTTGTCACTCTATATAGAAAAAGAAGAGTGCCTCTCCTATCTTAATGTTTCTCCAATGGTTTACATTTATAAAAAACATCGGCTCCATTTGATGAAAATATTAAAACAAAAAAATTATCACAAACAAATAACTGACACTCAATGAATTTTATAACACGAAGGATGAAATAAACTATGCACCTTATTCTTCTCCGACAAAGATATATGCCCATGGCTCCAACGTGTTCCACGCACATTTCCTACCCAAACATCAAAACCATGATCTGCAAGTATGAAGCCAAGTGATTGGTCGGGAGTGTTTAGAAACCATGCGTCACCAGCCTGATCGCATCGACCAAACACTGCTTAGTTTCAATCAAACATTTTAAAACTCAAAAGTGAGTTACTCACCATCAAGTGTTAGAGAACCCCCCTCTTAAAAAAGTCAAAGGTTAAAACGTGATACAAATTTCTCGACCTGAATATATCCTAAGTAGTCCTCAAGGTAATAATGATATAAGTTAGCTCTCAAGCATTGAACATCAATCGTTTCAGTCCTTAAACTGATATATTTTACTAACTTTAGATACTTGGGAGCCTACTTAGAATGATTTGCAGGAGTCAATGAACTACTTGCATAATTCTTTTTTACCATAAAAGAACCCCGTAGGAGAGTGGGTAATAATCTGAGATTAAATTGAGGGTTTATTCATTTCAAATTTGGTTGTAAAGAAGAAAAGTTTACAACTATCCCAAACACAGCCCAAGAACTGTGCAAATATAGAACTGAACTGCAGTTACAAAACCATTTGGAAACTTCCTAGACATCAAATCAACCACCGAGCCTTTTGGATCTTCAGCAGTAAAAGGAAAAAAAAAATTAAACAGTGGAGACTTATAACAGACCGTGAAATCCTTGAGTCAAAAGCCAATCGAGTCGATATGAGAAAAAGAATGGGGAAATTAAAAACCAAAAAATTAAATTGGATGTGATCGACAGAAGCAAGTAAGCAAGCATCATATTGCAGTTAAGTCAACGCATTTATTACATTAATTGTGTGGAAAGCGAAGAGTAAAATGAGGAAGTGACCATGAATAAGCCATGCAGAAGCAGAACCGGAGGACCTCGTTCTCCACGGTTCCCAAGACGAAGAGAAGAAGAAGAAGAAGATACGCGCTGAAGACCTAACAAGAAGCCGTCCTTCGTTTGAGTCTGAGAGTAACAAAACAAACAAAGGAGTTGGTCATTCAATTTTCAGATTAAATGAAAAGAGAAAAGGAATATGCTATGACGAAGGAAAGTCAGAAGAAGTTTATTCAGAAGAGAAAGATTGTAGGTACCGTATATTCGGAACAGGGGTAACCGGAGGGGATAATGAGCTCTTGGCACAGCGTGGGTTGCTGTTTCTGGTGGCTACCACCGCCGTCGAAGCTGAGAACGAGGTTTCCATTTCCGAAGAGTATGGAGAGTGTTATGGCGAGAGTGAGGAAGAACCTCTGAATCCCCATCATCCCCCACATGCATCCACCTGTGATCCTCTGCTCTGCTGCAACTCTCACTCATATATATTGCTTCTAGGTTCGACCATTCACAATCTGCCACGCGCCCCTCCCAGCGCGTTTTTCTCAGAACTTGCAGGTAAACTGTAAGAAACATCGCAGCTCTCAATTCAGAATCATAACTGTTTATCAGTCTGTCTCACTGATACGTGCCACAGGGTTAATCGTATCATTCGCTCTGTATCTTTATTTTTTACTTTTTACTGTTAAAAAACGGATAATCTAGATTGATGAATTTGACTTAATTCAATTTTTTTTATTTATTAACGAGTTAAAAAAATTTAATTATAAAGTTTTTTAAAAATAAAAAATTAATTTTTTTTAATTTAAATCTAAATAGACGTTACATGTTAAGCTCTATAAACAATTAAAAAAAATATTAATTCAAACATAATTCAAAAATATATAAAAGAAAAATAAATAAGTTTTTAATATTAATATTTTTTGTATTTCTTGTCTTGAATAGATAAATTTATAATATTTTTTTTTCTTAAAATATTTTATTCTTTATCACAATCTACAATATAATAAAATATAATAACTAATAATATTGAAATACAAAATAATAAATAATTAAATCATATTATGTGGGTGGTGAGCCAACCTAGTTCATCACATGTTTAACCTAGTGAATCGGATTCTAAGTGAGTCGGATTAAAAACTAATTTCAATAAAAAAATTACATTTTCTTTAAATCCAACCCAACTCAAACCCGTGATGAGCTAGATTGACCCATTGATTATAAACCATTTTGACAGCACTAGCTAAAATATTATTTTTTATATTTAAAATATATTCAGTTTAATTTCTTGAATTTTGAAAACATTATTGTTTAGCCTATACAGTTTAAATAATTAGCTATATTTCTAAAATAAATTTTCATTAAATGATGTAAACATCCATACAAAATTCAATTTTTTTGAATATTAAGGACTTTGGTATATTTCAAAACATACAACTGTACAGATAAGAAATTAGGTGTTGGGAATTTCCGTTGATTGCAATTGTGGAAGCATATTGATAAGGGAAGTTTCATGGGATGGAAAAATGTACTAAGAAAGAAAGGTTTTGGGCAGCCAACAAAATTACCATTTACCATAACCCACTCGCACTTGAAAGCAGTGAAGAAGGATTAAATATGTTATCCAATTATCTTATCCATC
This sequence comes from Vigna reflexopilosa, assembly GCA_027742785.1. Lineage (NCBI taxonomy): Eukaryota > Viridiplantae > Streptophyta > Magnoliopsida > Fabales > Fabaceae > Vigna > Vigna reflexopilosa. The sequence continues at coordinate 41,684,718 of CM050917.1, read as the reverse complement.
ATATTCGTCTTCATTTATTAATATATATAATCAATTAGGAAAACTTCGTTTTAACAACTTTTCATGAAAACATTTTGACAATTGTCAAAGTGGCAGCTTTTGATTAATACATTTAAAATATTTTAAAAAATAATAATAAAAATGAACCAATAAATTTTCGACATGTGGTTATTGTTAAAAAATTGTTAACTTTTACTTGTTAACATATCATAATACAGTTGTTAAAATGAACCAACAATGAATTATTAAGCGTCAATAGCGCTGTGTATATTCTACCAACTGTTACGTGTAATAAAGGACTCTCTTTTATTGGTCCACGTGTTTTACTTGTGGATCAGCTTCAGAAAAAAATTTAGGTCCTCTTTTTATTTCTTTTAGAATAATAAAATTAAAAATATTTATTTTTTCTCTTTCCTTATTCTTTTTCTCAGTCTCATTTCTTTGGGTGAGCATAAAAATGTCCTGGAAGGAAAAGAGAATTCTTTTTCATGGAATTGTGCAAAGTTGATGTTAAATATTTAATAATATTTATATAACTTTTTGAGAATTAAATAATAATTTGGTATATTTTTTATAAATGTTAATTTTTTTTATATTAAACCATGGTACAAAATTAATGTGATATTTTTACTATATTAATATTTTTTTAACTTAAATAAATTCACCTTTTCCATAAAAAAGTTGTGAAGATATGAATTTTTTTTTAGAAAAAATTATTAAATTTTCACCATTCCCGTATAAGAAACAATAATTTTAATTTTTTTATTGTTTTCAATCATTTTTCTCTTTAAACATATTACATAAGTGATTGATATTAAAAATACTACACAGCATCATTTTAAAATTCAGGACTCAGATATTGAAAATCAAAATATTTAACTAGCCAAATGATCGAATCAGTTCTTGATCCTTTATATGGATACACATTTAGAACATCCTCATTGAATTTAAAACAATATACAATCTTGGAGGTATCTGAACAACCACATTAAATTTAAAAAAGAAAATCAATATTTGAAGATGTGACCTCCAGATCACAAGACATATCTGTCCCCAAGAAAATGCAAACTATCTGTGTCTGGTAATATGAGATTTACTGAACCATATGTTGAATCCTGGTGATGTAAATATTTTAGGCACTTGAGGTTCCTAAAGAAAATAAATACATACATGATGTATCAAGAGCATGAAAGTTTAAGCAAAATTATCTAAACCATGAAATTCAATCAACTAGGATTAGTCAAGATTAACAGTTCTCATTTCCTCTGGAGTTACCTGATATGCTCCCTCTAAATAACTTCTTGTCTACCAAAATCTTAATTTTGGAACTGCTGCTTTTGATGCCATGAAAACCGAATAATGTGTTCTGAACTTTTCTATTTATGAACCAGAGAGGAAAGGAACCTCTGCTAGAGTTGGTAGGGAGATGTTGAGTTTATAAAGTGCTAGATAGGCAACAATACCAGCAGCATAACCTGCAAAAGCAAAGCCACTAATCTGCAAAAAAGTAGATAAATAACTTCTGTTATGAACTACATACAAACATTTTATCATGTCAAATTATCATGATGTCTGATGTGTACAGTAGGAAATACCTTTCGTAAGTACCAAAAGAAGTCCACCTTTTCCATCCCCATGAACGCAACTCCGGCAGCTGAGCCAATAATTAACATGGAACCTCCAGTTCCGGCACAAAATGCAATCAATTGCCAGAACTCAGAATCTTGAGGGAAAGAGACGACATCATACATTCCCATTGTTGCAGCAACCAATGGTACATTGTCTATTACTGCAGATATGAGACCAATAGAACTTGCAATCAGTTCAGTGCTAGCAACATGTGCATCAAGGTAATTTGCTATTTCTCGAAGAATCCCTGCTGCCTCCAAGCTGACAAACACGAATGGTAAAATTGGTAAAATAAAACCAGTTAACATGAATAAATTAGAAATTTCAAGATGTCAGGTAATCACAGTTCATGCAAAATAAAAAGTCTTTCTCGTTCATAACAATAGAAGGTAAACCGGGCAATATATCATCTTTCCAGAAGGACTACTGTTGGGAAGTCCAACTATACTTTTGGGGTTTCAAAGTTATGTTTGATTAAGTTTTCTATGAACACTTGTATAAGAAGCAAAAAAGAAGAGAAAAAGTAAACAAGTTTATCTTTTACAAGTTAAAATCAGTTTTTGAAAAGGCTAAATTGGATAGCTTTTACAAATTGGTTTAACGGAGAAGTTTATTTTATTTTTTTCTACTTTCTGGATAAATTTATCCAAAGTCACGGCAAGTCCTCGTCTATTGAAAGGGACATGCTGACATTTTTTTCATTGATTTATATGCATGAACACTGGGAAATAGTCCAAAACTTACCACATCAGAAAAATTAAAATACATTTCCTCATTACCTGCTAACGGACAATAGAATTCCCAGGAAGAATAGTATTCCTTGAGTGTCTATTCTTGAGAGAGCCTGTGGTACTTTTAGCTTCTGCCTTTCAGATTCGCCGTAATGGATTGCATCTGTGAGGATCCAAAGCACACCGAGTCCCAGCAGCATTCCCATGTAAGGAGGCAAACCTGTTAGAGCCTTGAAGACTGGGACAAAAATCAAAACTCCTAAACCCACTGAGAAAACAAGCTGTCCTCGAGGAGCAATTTGCTCAGATGCCAAGACATTGGGAGAACTTTGTCCCTTCCCATTAACTTCGCTGAGCAAAAGAAGAAAAACTAAATTTTCTGAACTGTAACTTGTCAGAGCTAAATCTCACTATTCAAAATAATCGACCTTTATGGATGACTTTTTGTTGTGTAAATAGAGTACCTAGTCAGAGACATTAGAGCCAGTGGAACAGCCAGAGAAACTGCTGAAGGTACAAATAAACCCTACAAGTAAAGAAAATGCAATTTTATATACACTCGTTCATTCTGCATTGCACTTAGTTGAATCCAAGTGTTCTTCATGAAATCAAAGACCAGTATCAAAAAATCACACGGGAACAAATATCCAACAGATAACCTTCATTGTTTGAACTGTAGATATTTGGCCATGTATCCACAGCATAGTAGTTGTAACATCACCGATAGGAGTCCATGCACCCCCAGCATTTGCTGCTATTACAACAACAGCTCCAAGAATCCTGCCAACAGAATCCAAATCAACAGCCTGATGATTTGATAAAGTGTAGCCAAACCACGGAATAGTTGGAGAATTCTAAAAATTGCAAACTTAGAAGATTCATTCACTCTCTAAACCTTATGCTCTCAAAAACTTTTCTTCTTCTAAAATATCACTAAATATAGATTGCAAATTTATACAAGGCTAACACCATTTCATATCATCTATGAATCACAAGCACTAGGAGGAACTAATAAAGTAAAAAGCTTAAGACTCGTTCCAGGATGAAAAATTGTCCAGATCCCTCAAATGAGAATTGATAATTTTTAAGACAATGAAAAAAAAAGCAATAGTGTTGCAGTATAAAATTCCCAGGGAGGAGCAGAGCTGTCAAACTTATAAATCTAGTGATTGAAACCTTAGGCAATGCACGATGAACCTTCCCAGTCTATCAATACTGTTGTATTTTAGAAAATATGGTCATCTTTAATAGTTCACCTCATGACTTGAACATTATACTAGAAGTTAACAAAATAACACACACTTACTTTCGGTATTCAGATGGAGGTACTAATTTCCGCAATAGGGAAACCATAACTATGGTAGATGTAAGGTTGTCTAGAACTGAACTGAGAAAAAACGTAACAAATCCAATCTGCAAATTGAACTTAATGTGTCAAATTCCGTTGTTGAGACAGAATAATTAGAGATACAAATACAGAAGATTTAGAACTTAGAGTTGGGGAAGGGGGATTTGGAGCTTGTCTGGTTCAGTTTATTTTAAAAAATAATTGGTTTAAAATAATTGGTTTTTAATAAACTTTTGAGAGCTTTAAACGAACAATTATTTTCCAAAAGCAATCACGCAGAAAACGTGCACCAAGCCTTTGGCAATTTTTTGTTTGTGATGTCTTTTATTCTTTTAAAATGCCAACATTAATAAGGATCAAAACTTGACAAATTGTTGATATTATGCAGCCTAATTGGTACAGCATCTTTCTGCGAAAAGGAGCTCTTCAATATGAGTCCTTTCCTTCTGTGTGTATCATTCAAAAACTAACGTAATCATATTTCCAAGAACTCTCAATTTGCAAAGAATCTGTAGGAAGCATTTTTAGTAGGAATGGCCATGCAGGCACAAAGTAGCAAAAGAACTCACCACCCAGAGGAGGAGGCGTGGATTTCGGGTTGTTATATTGTCAGTAACCAGCTTAAATCCTTGATGAGAATCAACAATCTCAACAATGGTCATTGCACCAAGCAAGAAAAATACTATTTCACTGACTTCCGCAGATGCATGTGTAAGCTCTGAAACAGCTATATCAGTTGAAGGAGCCTATATACAAATCCATACAATTAAATAGAAAATAGAAGTGGAAAATCCAATAGGTGGAAAGAAAAAAAGAGAAAGATAAAAACCGACTTCAAAACATATACATATAAACAGACCAGGGACTGGAAATGTTGAAGTTCAGTAAGTAAAGGGGTATTGGGATATAATTGAGGCGAGCAAATATTGTCAAGTCACAAGTGTCTATAGCTAACAGATCAGCGGACAAACTACCATTTATTAAGTGGTTGTATTCTGGGATAACATCACTAAGGAGAGAGCAACTATAGGGTCTGGAAATTACATTTTTTCTACAACATATTATGTGCATCAATAGCTACAAAAAAAATGTAATCCCCATATCAAAAAACTTCAAGGTAAAATCTATTGTGTAGTTTGAATTAAACCAACTTACATTCCTTAGGTCAAGGAAGTCCCCCTGAATGTTATAATATTTTCAGAGACTGTTGTATTTGGATAACCAAAGTTAGACCCTTTTTTGACGTGTGAAAAGTTAAGAGGAAGAGGGAGATTGTCCCCACTTACCTAATTCTAGCTTAAAATTATTGCTAAGGTTAGGGGATGGGAGGAGAGAAACTCCGTATTTTTGTATCAAAATATACTGGATGAGATGAGAAAAGCAGTTTAGGTTCAAAAGCAATATGAAAACATAACATCCTTTAGTTCACAATTGAATCTGTGCTTCTACATAAAGGCAGGATATGGAAGGGTCATACTTTTGAACATAATGGTACTGGTGCCACATGCATAGAAATTGTCCTTGTTTTAATCCTTGTTAGTGACTCCTTATCTTTTCCAGAGATGACTAAATAAACACTAAACAATCACTAAGAAAAAAAGTGTGTATGGGTATATGGACCAGACACTTGAGCATCTCTTTTCAATTGTGATTCACACATATGCATATACGGGAGTAGATGCATCAAGTGAATTCACACTGTTTAGTGCCCTACACATTATGAAACAAACAGCAATCTAACTCTCAAAAGTATGACAATGGACACATTAAATCCAGACTAACTCAAAAGTAAAAACAAAAGAAATGTGGACATTTACCCCTAGACTCCGTATCACCCATAAGCCTACAGCCATCACCAGTCCCACGCCACTTTTATTGAAGGCTAGAGATTCTTCAAAAATGATCCCTGCATATCCTAGTACAAATAGCAAAGCCATAGCAAGATCCTGCAGTCCAATGTCATAGAAAACAAATAACTATTACAATATGCATATTTAGAAACGTTTTCCCAAAAGCGTGCACTTCATTGTGAAATGAGCAGCATAAAAATTAAGATAAACCAAGAGAGGACATTGATGAACCTGATTGGTGGCCACCCAAGAATGGTTAATTGCCATTGCCCCAGTTGCAGCTGCTCCTAATATTGCTACAGCTTTGAGCGAATCAGTCTTAGGCTGGTAGCTTTCTTCAAACTCTTGCGAGCTTGTTTCATCGAGTGAACAGAGGGGATCGCAACTTCCAGATTCCGGTGTCAAGTTCTGATACCGTTTTTTAAGTGAAGAGCAGTGTGAGCATTATTAACATATAGAAGCAGTTTCTCTAACCTTGTAACAGAACTAATGTGCACTCTTTCCAGATGCACATGTAAACTGACTGAATCACCAAAATTAACCGTTTAATTTTATATTTACTTTCTCTTTTAAGTTCACCCCACCACCATTTTTATTTATACTTTTTGAAAGAATTGGTCAATCCATTAAACACTACAGTGGTGAAGTTATCTCCTTGATAAAAAAAAGTCATCACATGAAAGAAACTAATTCTAAATAAAGACTATTGGAATTGAGTATTCAATCAATCTACTGCAAATTTCGATCTTTCATGGAAAAGTGAGGCACCCTTGACCCAGATTATGCACCCCAGCATCAGATATCCAATATCGTAAACTATAAAAACTGAGACAAAAAGGGTATTGCTAGAAACTTGGTTACTCGGTCATGCAGAAAAGAAGCCTGAACCTGTGACGGTGAACTTTGTTGAGTCTGAAACGAAGAAGATGTAGGGTCCCTGGCCTTATCTTCAGCACGTGCCAATACATTGTGACGGAGCAAAGTGGGAATTGTACCCGTTAATCTGGTTCTGCCAGAAGAAGAGCCAAAGAAGGGCGAAGGTTCAACGGTGCACAGACCATGGAGGGGAAGTTTGGAGTTGCGCAAATTCTGGAACATGGACAAGTGTGTCCCAATTGAAAAGGTGGCCATTCGAGCAACACAACCAAATGGGTGTTCTTCCTCACAAAATGAGATTACAAGGCAACAGAGTGAGGGTTGGTCAACGGAGTTTCATGAGTACCAAAAATAACATTATTACCTGATTATGTTTTGTTTTTCCTTCAAATTCTTTGTAACCTTTTTTTATTCCAAGAATAAGAACCATGACTTTAACTTATTCTATGTGCGTTAGCCTTGCTCGGTCGCAAAGCCAGATATTAATTTTTAAATTTCAAAAAATACAATTTTTATGGTTACAGAAATATTGTTAATTACCAACTTTTAATATCATAAGTTTATCTCCTTTTTTCTATTATGTAATTTCCATATTCAAATGATAACACTGCTTAAAAAATCAAAAGTCTAATTTTTTCTCAAAAAGAACCAATATATCGTAAAAGAATGTGAGTTTATAAACTTAATTAACAATTTAAGAGTTTAGTTACACTTTCCAAGTCTTTAATTAAAGGATAATGATATTTAGTGGATATTTTTTTGACAACATTTAAACATTATTTAGGTGTTATTCTGTGATTGATCTATGGTAGTATTGATTATTATTATTGATTGTGAAGTAATTTTAGACCAATCACAAAATGACACATAAATAATATTCAAATATTATTAAAAAAAATATTGTTTAAATATCGTTAACTAAAACTATATAGTTTCGTCTGGAAAACAATTAGGAATAAAGTACTTTTAGCTTTTTTACATTAGAACGTGACATTTAAAAAATAGAATTATCTTCTTTATATTTTATTATTCCAATTACTTTTTTAACTAATTCATTTTTAAATATTTTGAAATTCGTCTTTTACAATTTATCACACACACACGTGTCTACCTTTTTTATAATAATAAATAATAATAAATATTATTATGAATTAATTATCAAAATAAAAAAATAATCTTAAAAATTGTATTAAATTTACAAAAAATACAGAAATATTTATTAATTTTTATAATACTATAACTGCATAAAGGAAACATTTTGCATTTTTTTATCAAGGTAATTATTATTTATTATGAGCAGCTATTTTATTAGAATATAAAATTTATAAATTTAATTGTATTTTGAAATTAAAAACAATTAAATAATGCAAAAGAATTATAAAAATAAAATAGTAAGAAAATGTGTAAATCAAAATTCAATTATATATATACCGTGGTGTAAACAAGAAAAAGAAAATCATTAAAGAGGCCACGTGGAACTTAAAGGAGTGTAAATGAATGGTTATGGTGTGGAACAAGTATGAGCCACTGACACAGCTTCAAACAAAAGCAAGAGATAAACATTAAAGTCTGCAAAATCCGTAGGCACCGCACAATTGAGATAGTTGCAATTCACCACCATGGCACTTGTTCAACCCTCTGCTTCTCTTACTCTCTCTGTTCGTGGTAATCTCTCTCTCATCACTTTTTCCTTTAGTCAGAAGCAGTATCGAGTTCAATTTCTAACACGGTTAAAATGTGTCGCAGATGCATTTGTTTTCACTGCACCAAAATACCCTTCCACCGCTCACTTTCCTCATAGGAATTTGATTACAACTCGAGCATCATTCATCACTGGTTCCCCACTGTGTAAGTGTTCTACTTCCCGTTCTTTCTCTTTATAATATCTGCTTACTTTATAATGTAAAACTGCATTCCATTATGCCCGTGTGACCGAAACCCTTTTCGATAATTACTTCCCTTGACTTCAAAATTGAATGCTCCGGTAACTTGGCGATCTGGCTTCTTCCTTCTTCCTTTTTTCAGATGTTATTCCAACCAAAAGATCTTTTTTTCTTTGCATCAGTTTGTTGAGATTCAGGATACATTAGAACTCTTTGTGGGGTAGTCTATCTTAGAATTTCAAAGTATGCGGGCTGCGAATTATTGCCTTTCTTTTCTTTTTGGTTTTGCCACTTTCTTATGGTCAGTTCTTAAATTGTCCTAAAACTCTTTTAAAACTGGGAGCTTGGATGTGTAGTTTCATCCATGTGTTTATGACGCAAATGATGTTATTTTCTTCCTTTAATGGGTTTGGGGGGAGAATGAAACTAAAGTAATTTTGAAATAAAATAAGGTCCCTATTACACGGCTAAGTATTGTTTGACTTGCATCTAGTGATTCGAAGGAATTATGGAAGAAAACCCACATGCAAAGCGATGCCTGTTTCGATACGATGTGAGCAAAGCACCCAGCAAGGGAACAGTTTGGATGTGTGGCTAGGCCGGCTAGCCATGGTTGGCTTTGCAGTAGCCATCACTGTTGAAATTGCCACTGGGAAGGGACTCCTAGAGGTATGATACAGTATACTCTATGTAGTAACTGGTGGATTATTACTTCAGGCATGACTTGGACTGCTAGCACTTGTCTACATCTTAGAGTCATGATCCAATTTATCATTTTCATCAAATGATTAACCCTTTTTATAACCTCCACACCTGTCAAAAGTTTACCTTGATGTTCTAACTGTAATATGCCTATTTTTATCTCTCTTTTTCTTTACATTTATTGTGTTTATGACATCCAGTAAATTCAGCTGAAGTGTTTGGAAATAAATTAACAATCTAATGTTGTCAACAGTTCATGATGTTTTAAAACATTCAAGTTCACAATCATGGTTGTGAGTTCACATACATTTCTGATGAATCTTAAACGAAATAGAATTATTTAAAGTTTTGAGCTTCAAAGTGAATACAACTCACTGAAAACTTAGATAAGTTTACAGAGCTCAATACTCCTCACTCCTCTTTCTACCTCCCATTCACCCATTCTAAAATAATATTATGATACATATGTTGCAAAAGGAATAAAAGTATTTTTGTACCTTGATTTTGCAGAACTTTGGACTAGCAACGCCCCTTCCTACAGTTGCCCTCGCAGTAACAGCACTTGTGGGTGTCTTGACAGCAGTTTTTATCTTCCAGTCAGCCTCAAAGAATTGATCACATATTTAGACTCGCTGTGCTTGTTGTAAATTATGAAGCTCAGAGGTTTCGTTTGTTGGAGATAAAATGTCATCATTCTTTTCTGTATTATTTGATGAAAAAAATTAATTGGCATTGAAGCCTGAAAAGTCACAACTGTCAAAGTATGACAATCCACTTAGATGTGTCTATCAGATGAACTTTCTCACCATATAGATCAAAGTATAAAAATTCTCTTTCTTCAGGTCCACTTTGATTGCACAGTTCCATCGGTAAGAACATATCCCGAGTGGCAAAGAGGTTCTTAAACGAGTGTGAATGGAGGATTTGGTAGGTCTTCATTCATCTCAGGGATGAAAACAAGTCCGTCGAACCTAAAAGTGGGGAAAACAAAGCTGTCAAATACGATATCTGACTAATAAAAAGAGGGAGTGGGAAAGATAGCAGGGTCTCCTTTAGACTTCCCTGACATTGAATACCAGTGATAATGTGTTCTGTGATGGATCAGGTTTTAATTTGTTGAGTAAAGAAAATAGAAACGGAGCATTGAATTGGTTGGCTATTGAACAATTTTTCGAACAAGGAAGCCTGACAAGATCCTGGTCATATTTCCTTTAGCAAATATTAACCACAGTTATGCACATTATTAACTCCCACCCACAGGTGGCCTTCCTAGTTTTAAACAAACAGTATCTACTACCAGAAAGGAAAATACTTTTCTGAACAATTTTTAAAATCCTCACCAGTCAAAGGTGGTGGCGAAAAATGAATTTGAAACGTTAGATGCATCAGTTATCGAACGATAGTCCCAATCTCAATTTGAAACAGTTTTTCTCCTCTTTTTAGGAAACTTCAATGTTCGTTAAAACATTATATATGTGAGAAGTTTCATCTGTTCCTAATCCCACAAACAAGTCACTCACAACGGTTAATTATTGGAATGTGAATTTGAGTCTCACATTAGTTATAAATATGCAAGAGAACCACATATAAGAAGAAAAAAAAAATCACAAATTTATTGTTTTAAGATTTTAAATTGAATATGGTATCATAGTTCTTTATATGGATTTATTCATTCATTGCCAATTTTTACTTTGAATATATTGGTTTCGTCAAACACTTTGAAAAGTTTGTCATCGTTGGTCAAATGGTTTGTTTGTTGTTTAATCTTCAAACATTAACTTAATGTGTCTTTCACACCACAACAAATTATGTAAGTGGGAGAAAAATAGAAGTATTACAATCTATATGAGAAAGATTCGTCAAAGACGTTGTGTATAGAGGCTACAAGTACTGTTGTACTTTTGTTGAATAGGTTGTGAACCAGAGTTTTGAATAAAAAAACTCGATTTAAAAGCTAATTTGGGTTCAAACCTTTAAATATTTGAAAATCTTTAGCTGTATTTGTATCCTTTTTGTTCCACAGGTTAAAGAAACAAATTTGACAAACAGGCTGAACCCAAAGTTTTCATTCGACATAACATCACTTCCAAAGCTTGCAGAATTTTCCAATCACATAATGCAAAACCCCTTGTAAGTAGAGATGTCAAATTCATGGAAGATAAAAAATGAAAATGGAAAGAAATAATATGGAGCAACCACTAGAAATCTCAAGGTTTCTTGATGATGATGATGATGACATTCCTGTCAGAGGTATAAAATTTTTATCTAAGATAAACTGTGGTTATCTTAAAAAAATGTAGAATTTAATGAAAGTTGTCAAGGATAACAGTGAAATAAAGCTACTTAGGAAGAGCTCAAAATGATACATGGGAGATGGTAGAAAACCCTCAACACAAACAACCTATAGGATTTAAATGGATTTATAGAATTAAACATAATGCAAATGGTTCTATAAACAATACAAGGCACAATCAAAGGATATGCTCAAGTGTTTGGGATACTTTGGAAACTTTTGCTCCTGTTACAAACCTTTATAAGATCAAAATGTTGTTTCTTTTGCATGCACACAAATGATGGAATATCTACATTTAAATGCAAAGTCTACATTTTTAAATGGTTATTTGTAGGAAGAGATATTTGCAAAGCAACCGGAAGGATTTACAGTTAATGAACAAGAAGACAATGTGTGAACATCGATGCCTCTTATTCTCTTAAGTTTAAACTTCA
>CM050917.1:40979370-41072872 GCA_027742785.1 Vigna reflexopilosa | reverse complement strand
TTTAAGAGTGTTAGGAGGAGGGATGGGTTTTAAGGTTGATGTTGGAATATTTGGCATGTCTATCTCAAAATATCTTTCAAGCTCTGGAGATCCTGCCTGTGATCTTCCTGACCCAAAGTAACATGCCCCCATTTTGTTTAATTTGTCAACTTTATTTTCTCTTGGAAGGATCATCTTTTAAAATATGATATTTGATGTTGGTTTGTGTGGTCTTGTTCCCTCCAACTCTGTCTGCTTGGAAACTGTCATAGGACTTTATGTCATCCACAATTCTGCCTTTCACTTTTTATTCCTTTACTTATTCCTAATTAGTTCTTATTAAAATAAAGGGCCAAAATATCTTGCATGAATCCAAAAAGCTTCAACAAAGCTAAAGAAGATACCAACACAATCTAGGATCACAAAATTATAATCTCAACCCACAAAATATTCCAATTTTCTTCTCTTCCATGCAATTCTTTTTTCAACTCATTTTTTTAAAGGCTAATTTGGCTCACACACTACTGATATGACTGATTAACCTATCCAGTTTTAAATAATAACTAGTGAATAACAGAGTAATTTTTTGAAGTTAGACAATGGTAGTGTTGATAATGAAAAGTTAAACATGCAGGAGAAATGAAATTGTAGAGAGAGATAAAATAATTAAAAAAAAAAGGGAAGATATTTCGTGGCTTGCTGCATTCGATATAAACGGATAAGAATGAAAAAGGTTGTGGGGGGAGACATTTGTGTTCTTCCAACCACCGCCCAAACCAAACCCCTCTGTCATTGGAAGAGGGTAAGGAGGGTGCTTCGTTGCTTCCAACAAGTTTATTGTCTCATCTCTTATTTTTGTAATGATGGCCAATTTACTTTGGATGTTTCTATTTTTGTGGACAATGTCTGTACTCTTGAGGATTGAAAGCTCTGTGCCAAGGACATGATAATTTATTGTATGGTCTGAAACTATACCTGATTTCTCACAAATTTCTATGTAATATGCAGTTAACTTTTTGATTTATAAAACACTAACAGCATTCAATTATGTATCCCATATAACTAAGCTAAATCACAGATTTTTATTTATTTTTTGTCTTCTTCCTGTATTAGGTTCTTTCTCCCATGACTTGAATTACATACACACTGCAAATATTGCATCACTGCATAATTCTATTTCATGGTCTGAAAGTAAAGATGAAGTGTAGACTCTTATTTTGGTAACTGGTACTAAATTTCCACTGTTCAATCTGGCCTTCACAAGTAGGACAGAGGACTCTCATATACACCTTGAGGACAAGATCAGCTAACCAACTTGTTCCATTGGATAACTATTTGACTGATCAAGAAATTTGAAATTTGATCCTTCACAGTGTTAGTACAGACAAAACATTGATGGAAGGTACCCCTTTGTACAGGTGAAACCGGCTAGAGATTTGACTTCGAATATAACTTGGAAGCATTGGTAAAAGAAATTAATTCTTAGAAGCAAAGTTCATGATAAGAGTTTTAAAATTAAATCTGGCTTTAACTACAAATTGTGAGCATAGAATGCATGTGGAATTTGGATTGGTGAACCTAAAAGTAATGTTTGACCATACTACCAAATCATTCCGTAGTTTAGTCACAGACTTCTTTTTGAGGGAAGACTTTAAGGCCTTAGCCTGCCAATAATATTTCTTGTGCTTTGAACAAGTAATGGCAATGCAGTGAAATGCTTATCTTATTATGCCACAGACAATTGGCTCTCCTGTTGAGAACAAAATTGCCAGCATATCCAAATACCCCACAAGATAAAACCAAATCAAAAAGAAATCCCACAAAGCTGGAATTGTGGGAGACAACGAAGAATGTGATGCCAACCAATGTCAAGTTAAACTAATTAATTCAACCACCTGAAAAGGTTGTACTCATAGGATTTCAAGGACACAGTAAATCACACAATGTACAGGGTTCCTATGTGGATCTCTAGTGTACAATTCCATAGGTAGAGCTACGGTCTACAAAAGCAAATTCCATGTCATCTGAGCAACCATTGAAAAGTAAAACAAGAAAACCTTTCACTTATTTTTTTGAAGCCAATCAAGGATACCCTTTTCTGTATCTGAAACATTCCCATCCCTTCTCTTCAGTGTTCCTTCCATCAGTTCGAAGTAATCCTTGTAATTTCGCTTGTAATAACTATCCAGCCTCTGCACACAATGTGAAACAAAATTAAACACACACTTTATTCATGTATTGTACACTAAAAGACAAATGCATGAGTGGGGGAACTCAGCTAGTGATATGTTTACCTCTTTGTCATTTTTCTCCTTGTTTTCCTCTGATTTCTTCTGATATTCTGGTGATAATTTCATCACAAAATTATGATGTTAGCAAGAGCAATAAAAGTTGTGATAACAGAAGAAGAGTAAAGAGAAAAGTTTACTTTGAAGAAGCTGAGTCCTAGAGTCAGGTATTTGGGTGGTGGCAATTAGAGTGGATAAGACAAGGCCTCTTCTTCCCAATTCCAATTTGGTGCTTAAGGTTGGTGTGGATGTGTGTGCTCCTTTTCCTTGTGTTCTATGAACTGCTTGCAAATTAGATGAAGCATACTTGTTTAGTGTAACGGTTAGTGCCATCAATATGCTTTGCCCAATTGAACTCATTGGATATTTTTATTTGTCTTCAATGTCTCTTGTTAAGCAACCAAGAATCTAAGAGTTATCCAAATGGATAATGAGATGAGGCAGATCAAGACGTGTGGACTAGCTTTTGTAGGGACTAACTGATTAAAAAAACAATAGAAAAATATCATGCGGTCATGTTCTGAAAATCTTATACCTAATTCGACAAATCATAAGATATTTTACGTTACAATTATTTTTACTTCTATTATTTTTTTTTATGTTTGAGAATAAAGTTAAGAAGTATACGATTAATATTGTTTTTTATTTTATGGTTTTCAATTTTTTTAGTATTTAAATTTATTAGAGTAGGATGATTTTATTTAAAAATGTATTTGATAAGTTTTATATATTAATTGACTAAAAGTTAATATTAATAATGTATTTAAGAGTTGTGTTGATTTAATTACATGTTTTTGTATTTTTAGAAGAAATACGAATAAATATATTATAGTTTTTCAGCTTTTTTTTTTAGGAATTTAGATTTTTTTTATAATAAGTTTGTGTGACTATTTATATTTTGGAACACACTTTAAAGAGGGTTTTGAGAGGCTTCGATGATTTTATTTTAGTCTGTCGTGATTTTTTTTGAATAAAAAGTAATTATTTAGAGTTTAGATGAAGATAATAATAGTGTATACATTTCTTTGTAAAAGTATTTCATGTTTTTTTGTTAAGAAAAATCACTATCCTAATAAATTAACTAATTTGTTATAAGTAGTTTAATATAAAATGTTATACCCTATGATGCAGAAATGAGGTGCGGTATTGATCCGGAATACCAAATAGGACATTTAAATTTAAGTTTAAATAATATAGCAAATACAAACTTGATGATCAAAAGGTCAATAATAATGAGAAATCGAGAGAGAATGGGATAAAAATCTGTAGATATAATTAAAACATGACAGTCCAGAAGGTGGGAAGAGAAATGATCTAATTATACCCCAAGTCAAGTCACTAATAAATTCACGTGTTATCCATTATAGAAAATACATTTGCGCAAAATTACCCTATTTGTCTTCAAATTATTCCCTTGCCATGGATTTATGAATAGAGATAGCCACAGTGAATTCTCTCAAATAGAGAAGGAAAAGTTCAACAAAATCTTTACAGCTTTATATCTGTTGCCATAAATTAGTCTAAAAGACAAATAAAACAAAGAATATATTCTGTTTCTAAAACAAATCATGCCTGACCAACCTACACTGAGGAATCAACTGACCGAAGTTTGCAGCGAGTCAGACCATAACATCACAGTTGCCAAAAGTGATATCGTGGCAGTTTCAACCCGAAGACGATAAGGTCCAAGACTAACAGCTGTAGCACCTGCTTCCATCATCATACTTGTTTCTTTCTCGGTGAAATCTGGAGAACCCCATGGCAACATACACTAGCCTCAGTTCGATTTGAGAAAAAAAATAGGTATATATATATATATATATATATATATATATTCATTTCCTCCAAAAAAACACAGCAATTAATAGGCAAGCACACATGGTTAACAGTGTCATTTTACCCTGATGATGAG
Source organism: Vigna reflexopilosa (assembly GCA_027742785.1). Classification (NCBI taxonomy): domain Eukaryota; kingdom Viridiplantae; phylum Streptophyta; class Magnoliopsida; order Fabales; family Fabaceae; genus Vigna; species Vigna reflexopilosa. The sequence continues at coordinate 41,068,693 of CM050917.1, read as the reverse complement.
AGGGAGAATTCACCTCAGGCTCACAGCCAACCTCAATTTATTATCTTATCAGTTGAACTTCCCATCATTTCTAGACATTTGGTGAAACAAAAAGGTGAAATTGAACCGCAATAAACATATACTAACCGCCTTCTGGTCCAATAATTATTAAGCCACTGGTTTCCTTTTCCAATGACGTCAATGCACTAAGAACAGGAGTTGCCTTCGCCGTCGCAACAAGAGCTAGCTTTGATTGTGCAATCTAAGGGACAGAAAATAGACCAAGCTAATTCTATTATGTAATCATGTATATCAATTAAATAGCCAAGAAATAACACATGGATCAAATCCCTTGTTTAACTCGGAATTTACAGGAAGGAAAAAGGAAAGCACGAAGATAGAAGAGCATAGACATCCAGAATTACAAACAAATCACTGATTAATGGAGGTTATCAAAATGTACTGGTTAAAATTCTTCTCAAGGAATTGAAATTCATGCATCAATTTCAGTCTAGGTAATACGAAATGGAGAGCTCACAAGGTGCAAAAGGTCATTAATCTCTATAGGATCTTTCAGAACCATTTCATGCAGTCGTTGACCTGCAAAAGGGGCAAAAATGCAAGGTTCACCAACAAAAGCAAAATACAGTGCCGTCTTAGACCCAAGTTTAAAAATCGCTTCAGTCTGAATGAATCAAAGAAAATTCCGACGGGAGTATAATAATTGTATAATCTCAAATGAAAGTAAAAATATAGTTACATTGTTTGGATGCTGCTAAAATGACACGTTCCAATCTGTCCACCCGATTTTCTGAGATCGATGGAGAACGTTCAGTCAATAGAGGAGTTACACTACTGGCTCCAAGTTCCTATCGCATTTAAACATGAATAAAAGGAAAGAACCACAACACATTGTAAGTCTAACCAGATAAAATCTCAAGATATCACTGAAACGTACTGTGCACTTTTCTACAAGCCAGTCTGCACGACCACCCTTTAGCGTACCTAGACAGATATCGTTCTCAATGAGTGAAAATTTGGTTGTAAGAACTACAAAACATGCAGCAATTTATTCAGTAGTCGTAGTTTGGTAAAAGACTACAAGAACTTGCCAAAACCAGCAAATACGTGCAATTGTGTATTTTGTGGAGGTATTGATATCAAATCACTCGATGCAACAAAATCAAGCCCACTGCGATCAATGTCCTGTATGCATCCTTCTACAAGACCTCCTTTTCCATTGAACAGCTGTACCCTTGAACAGCATAATTAGGATCATCAACAAAATCTTCTTCAGATCAGATTGTAAATGTAGTGCTAAAAAAAATGAGCAAGAACTATCTCTTCCTTTGCATCCCTTGAATTAGTACCAAAGAAAATTGTGTCTAAATAAACGATCCTGGCTAAACAAAATATTTGCCATAAATCATTGAAAATAAACTATCAAAGCAACTCCGCTCTCATCCCCCCTTTTCAGTACTAATAAATTAGTAAGAGACACTACCCTACAAGATTTGTGCAGACAAGACGTTCGACATTCATCTACTGTGATTTACTAATGCCTTTATATACCTCTTCCTAATTGACATCGGAAAATTACAATTACTATCATATAAAATTTTAAGGAAAAAAAAAAGTTAACATAAAATGAATCGAGTTTCTCTCATAAGGAAAAAAAAAAAACTAACGTAACTTGTATGAATAAATTAGATTTAACTCAAGAAAGAAAGCGAAATTAATATTAAACTTCAAGGAATGGCCTATCTAATTAACGAGCAATCATCAATCTGAATTACCTATCGTTGGTGCTTAACCTCAGTACTTTTGTCATATGCCAAAATTCATCACCTTGCACGCGTATAACACTACCCTGCATTTTCCCAGGTAAAACTAAATAAAACATTATACATATCTTTAATTAACAAGATGGTATATAATATGAAAAATAGCTTCTTTTGTATCCATACGATAATCTTTCACTTTCACTGAAAAGAAAACAAGAAGTAGTGGAAAAGAGAGAAAATACCGGAAAGATGAACAGAAAAAAAAAATGAACAAACGAACACTGCATTCTTATTCTCTCACGGAAACAGAGTAAAAAAGGAGTATATAAACAGGAAGAAAAGAAACAGAAACAAAACAGGAAAAAAAAACAGAAAAAAGCGCTGAGCTGAAAAGAAGAAGGCTGAGCGAAAACACAGTGGTCAAAACTGTTTGAAAAGAACGGCAGATTTTATCATTAATCAAACTAAATAAGGCACACTGAAGAGAACTCAATTTAGAAGGGGAACATTGAAAAAAAAAATGTCAGCAAGCCGTTAAAATGGCCTTTTCCAAACACAAATTACGAACTTTGCCTAAGCCTTAGCTCCATAAAGCTACGTGCTGCTTATAAATTACATCCGACAAGGATAATGACAAACGAGGGGTTGCTAACTGAAACTACAAACACTGGAATCGATAAGGACTCGCGCAGTAAACATAAATGTAGTAATATGAAAGAGTAATAAACAAAGCAGAGAGAAAGAAGAAGAAAATGAATACCTTTGAAGGAGGAAGAATTTCAGAGTAAAAGCGAGGAAGGCCACCACGTGACTGGTCTCCATAATCGGAGGAGGAAGAGAATGTCATTGCACGCACCGTCAGGTTTCGGAGCCATGACCGATTCACGAAGCGAGGGGTTACGCCTCCTAGGGTTTGCAACATTTCTCTTCGTCACCCACTTCAATTTCAATTGTTATTCTTCTTGTCTTCACCGGAAACGGTTGTGTTGCGTTTGCAGGGTAGGGTGAGAAAGAAAAGGTTTATGGCGGGAAATCCACCACGGCCCATAGGATAGGCCCATCTAAAATTCTAGTCCAGAGACAATTACTTCCTGCACGCCCAGAATTTCTTTTCGTATCTCCGTATGCAAGAGGAAAATGAGCTCATAAAATCTATGCATTTTTCGGACCATGCTAAGGCATTCCCAGAAAAATACACTCCGAAACGATGAACACACATTCCATAACGTTGCTACGAATGATATCACCATTTAACACGTTAAAAATGTGTTGCATATCAATCTAATTACAATCCAATTATTAATAATCATATTTCACTTTTTAAATTGTTCAATATTTCGATTCTGATAATAATTTATTTGTGCGTCTAATACTAGTGGACCCTTTAGTCTATATGATTATACCGTACAAATTATATAAACTATTAAGTAATTTAGAAATTTTTCTAAAAAGGTAAAAAGGTAAATAAACAAATTGCTTCTTGAATGTGAGTACTGACAATTTAACCTTTGAAATAATGAAAAATTTAAGACGAGACTACCTTATTTCATCATTTCATTTAGTACGGATATAACATGAAGAGTCCTGTAATATTTGTTTTATCTAATTAATCAAAGAGATAAATGCTTAATTATAATAATAGATGCAGAAATCCATTTTGAGGCTTGGTTTTCTTAACTGGATACAAAACACCGTGCATGCTTTTGAACGGAAGACAATCTAAATTGTGATCTCATTGATTGAAAGTAGTGATGAAAAATAAATTAGCATTTGTGGGTAATAATCCGTTCTCACTGGATAGGTATTAATTAGGAATTGAAGGGTGAGGTTAGAAGAAAAACGAGTGAGGTAAGTAATATATAAAAAGAAATCCACAAAGTTTTAAGATTGAAAACAATATCAAACACATTTATTATATTTGTTCTGGCTCATAATTTGAAAAACCTTTATTCTTATAGTTTAAATAACTTATTTTTGCTATGATGTCTCTAGTGATGTGAAATACAAAACTCAATTTTATATTTATATCTTTTTTACTTTCTGTCATATAAAAAATATTACTCTTACTTCTGAGAATTTAATAACGTAAATTCCTAATTTACGCTGTGTTTACTTGGGGGTTATTTTCTGTTCACGATAATCAATGAGCGATAAATTGTGTTGAAAGTTGTGTTCACATGAGATGAATTGTGCGGAACGAATGCGATGGAATTGCGGGATATCCACTTTTTTGATCACCCGTTATCCAGAAGCGATTTGCACATATTATTTACTAAATGTCTCATTTGTCCTCAATAATTTAAAATTTCCACCTCCTGAATAATTTAAAATTTGGACCTCCTGTTGCATTTTAAATATAATATATTGTAAGTTTGTAAGTGATAAGCGTGGTGGATAATGGTTTCACTGGTTGTCCAAGAGAGAAAGCTAAGGTGAGCTTTGGTTCTACATGTTTACACCGTTTGTATTTCGTTTTGTGGTTGCAGGAGTCGAAGAACATATGCTGCATCCATGGAGGAGATGAAGAAGACGGTGGTTGATGAAGACGATGAGTGTGCGAAGTGGAGAAGAGAAGGACGCTGAAATCGTAATCGGATCAAAGCACGCGTATCCGGTTACAAGGCTGTGAAGAAAATGAACTGCAAAGCGTATTCGGTTACATCCTTTGCGTATTCGGTTACGTGCTTTGTATTTGGTTACGCAGATATGCACCAAAACCGGTATCCGATTACAAGAACTGTGTTACTTGGGACGCTGCAGAGGAAATCCGGTTACACACGCCGTTGCTTGTGATGTTCCGCCGTGTCTGAATTTGTAATGCACCTGATGATTATGATGATGCTGGCTGTGGCGGCTTAAGAAGCATATCATTTCCTCGACCATGGGGAAGAAAGGAGGCAGCTAGTTTTCCTCCGTCAAAAAAGTTTTCAAATCCTCTTCTAATAAGGACTCGCCGGTGCCGGAGAAGAAGGTTACCCGTTCCCTCTCTTCTCCCGCAATTATTTTCTATCACCATTTTTATCACATTGTAGCTTCATACTCTTTTCTTTTCTTCTTTTCCATTCGTCTCTAAATTGTTTTTTTTTTCTGAACTACGATTTTCGATTTTCAATGGAGTTCCACAAGCCTAATTAATGAAGCACTCGTCATGCCTCTTCCTTTTTAAAAATAAAAATAAAATCATTACCACTTTTCACTGTTTGAAGATTTCCATAATGGATTATAATGGATGTTTTTTTTTAAAGATTATGATATCATGTTTGCTGCCTTTTATCACGATGAAGACAGAGGGTGGGAGTTAGCCAACTGAATTTTTTTTTATTTTTTTTCAATAACATTATTTGAAGACTAGTTTAAGGTATGGATTACCATACGATGAAATTCTAAGAATGTTTCATTCTTCTTGGAGGAGAGTTTTACATCTGATGTTATGTTAAAAACTAATCTGGTTAACTTCGATGAATATGCGTGCATCCGATTACTATAATAAGATTGTTCTAATTTATTAATCAGTAGCTTTAAAACTATTAGGTGTATAATTAGGTTAATTATTCATGTTTTTTTTGGCTCGGTTTGACTTAAGTTAACTGAAACATCATTGCTTCAATAGAGGATATATAAATTCATATTACTTATAATTAAATTATATTATAAACAAATACTATATTTTAAAAAAAATTCATTTCACTGAATTATAATTTAATTAAATTTTTAAATTTATTTTTAATAATTATTCTAAATTTTTTACTCTTAATAAATATTTTTACAATTAAATATAACATTAACAAATATCATTTTACATTATTTTAATATCTAGGAGCATTTTAGTAATCTTCAATTTCTACCCATTAAACAAATATTTTAAAACTATCACATCAATCAAATCCTACACTAATTCTCACAAACTTCACCCCCAAATCCACTCTCAATTACCTTCAAATTCACTCAAATAAACACACAAAAAATCACCCTCAAATCCCCTCAATCACTCTCCCCCAATCACTCTCCCCCAATTACTCCCAAGTAAACACACCCTTAGTAACAAAAATAAATATATTTATTTGTATAGTTTCTTGTTTCTAGTTTCATATTTTATTTGATACTCGATTGAAAAATTTATATAAATAATAATAACATTGACAAATATGTCATTTTGATATTATCTTTATTAGTTGTTATTGATTTTATTTGTGATAAAAGGTAGGGTTAAATATGTTTGTAATTCCTTAATTTTTAGTGAAAATTGGAATTAGTCTTATTTGATGTTTTAAGCACCTTTCATGATAGCATTTAAGTTGTTTACACTGTTTGAAACATCAAATAAAGTTAATAAAATTTGGTTAAAAGGACTAAATTCATATATTTTTAAAGTTTGGAGACTAAATTAGACCAAAATTTTGAAAAAAGACTAATTCCAATTTTCAAAGACCAAAAACATATTTAACCATTTTCATCAAAATTTATAAAAGTATGAACTTTTACGAAAAAGAATAAAATAGAGATATCATACCCAACGAAAATAAAAACAAAGACAAAGATACGTATGAACTTTTACGAAATTGTGTTACTATTTCATTAATTCTCTCTGTGTTGCGGGTTTATCGATTATTGTAGAGTTTGACTTCCCTTTTAAGGTAAACATAAAAATGATGAGAATAATTAGCACTAGTAATCCTAGGTGTCGAAGTCAAAGATTGTAGTAATTGTAACAAACTTTATTTTCCAAATAGAGTTGCAAATACCGTACGAGAAACAGATGGAAATATAAATCAAGGGAGAAGAAGCTTCCATAGTTAGGTGATGGATCTACATTTCTAAGCCTATTAATCCACTCAAAATAAAATTTCTTTAAATTTTATGATAGTGGTCAAAATCATGCTTGTAGGCCAACTTATCTACATTGGTCAACAATGCACTAACTTGCCATAATGATAAACTCCATGGTAAATATGTTAAACAATCACCCAAAAAGTTTCCTACTATATATTTACCATCCTACAGATAATATCTCTGTTTTTAAAACCAAAAATGAACGGACACGATGACAGATAAGATAAACATTTTTTATCTTAGGTTTTTCAGTAATGATGTGCTCTGTGTGTGGGCATACAGCCGCACTTGTTGTTTGGAACATGATATGATTAAAGGCTACTGGGAATCTCTTCCTAATCGAAACCTCGTCAAGAATACCTACATTGTTTTCAATTTGTAATTTTTTTTATAATAATACTAACAGTAGGTTAAGTCAGACTGGAAATGGATTCCGTACATTCAAACATTCACGTAAGCACGAGTCTAAACTACTGGATATACATATGTAAGGTTTACATTTTTGGACAGATTTCTAAACTACTGGATATAACACATTCAATCTTAATGAATGATTCTGATTAATTGAATGTGTGTGAATGCATCAATACCCTGGCAATAGGAATATCTTTATAGAGGATAGCACTTGATGACCTAAAGGCTATAAAGCATAGCTAGGGTGACCACGATGACTGATTATGAATACCATTTTTGCCAATCTGCTAGTTATGAAGGCAATGGTAGAAAAGGTGGACCTTTTATATTCGGGAGATTTTTTCTGAAGGAAAACTCGTGGAAACTTCTCTTTTTTAGAAATGATATTAGTGAAAAAAAAAAAAAACTTTTTCTATCTTGAAGGTAAAATAACTTATTCTGGCTTAATTTACCCAACCCACCAAAGAGTTTTCATTTGGTAGACTTTGAAGCAAAAGGAAAGTGTGTTCCTTTTCATATTGGTGATGAGTAAGCAAAACCAAGACGAAAATTCGTGGAATTGACAAAACCATGGTATTGATAATGCTAATTTGTTACCTTAAATTCAAATCAGCATGAAAAGATTCGAACTTGCAAGAAAAATGTGTTGTGTTTTTAATAGTTTTTCTACTTATAAATTGAAATCAATTTATGGCTTAAATGTTAGACTAAATCATTAAATTCATAATCGAAAACAAATTATTGTTGCGGTGCCAGCCAACCAATACCGTGAGCCAATCAAACCAGACTTAAAAGGTTTAGCTTTACAAACACACTCAATATGGGGTGAATTTATAATAGTGAGGTGTGATTCTTTATCCTCACACAAGAAACAGGGTATGCAAATAGCAATAAAAAATTACGTCGGGTAGAGACAGCTTTTTCACAATGTTTAAGATAAATTAATTTTGAAGTATTTGATTTTTGTTCCGATCCTGCACGAGGAACTTCATAAATCTTATCAGAATAAAAATCACGACGTAGTCATATAGCCAACATGGTTCAACTAAAGCAAGAATAGTTTCATTATCTTGTAACAGTGATATATATACATATATTATACATTGATTATAAGCAAAGAAACGCCAAAGCTATAATCGTGAAGGATCTGTAATTTGAAGCTTTTCTCTTTTCTCCATCCCTAATGCACATGTTATTATTCACTTTGGGAACCAAAGTGCCTTTCGGTCCATTGTGTTGGTTATTTCCCAAACAGGTTGAACACTTTACAGCTAATGCAGAGCTTCATCATGCAAGCTTCCATTGTCTTTGATATCACCAATCAAATTGCGACCATGCCACTCGGCACCCACCCCCCCAAAAAAAAACATACTTTTCTGATGTCTGAACCCAGTTTCAAAAAAATTATGGATGAATAAAAAAAAGGGTAATATCCAAATTTATATCAATCAAAATCGATATCCACATATATGCATCGGTTTACAATATGAAACAAAAAGGAATACTTCTTTTAATACAGATTATAAGAAATCCTATCAGCAACTGCAGGAAAGAAAACTAAGTGTTTCAAAAGTGGATTATATATATATGTATGTGAAAAGTATTGCTTATGCATAATTACAATGATAAGCGAGGGAGTTATATATAGCTTGCATCTGATATGAGAAACAGCTATGAATCTCATGGTTTGTGGTTCTGTGTGTAGATATAATCCGTGTGAGCCACAAGTGTTCTTCGCATCAAGCAATCTTCTTCTGAAATACCATCACAACTTTCCTCCACGTCTAACTTCTCCTCTTCCAAAGCCTTAAAGCACATACGAGAAGAAGATCATTAACAACTGAATAAAACATATGATGTATGTAACTGTTCATATGATATGAATTAAGAAAATTAACTCACCACATGTTGAGTTTTGGTTGAAGTGAAAGAGGAAGAAGCAGGGCCAAGTCTTCCAGCATACGTGGAGGTTAAGAAGAGGAATAACACTGCAAGGCAAAGGGTGGCATTAGGGACCTTAGACGACATTTTCATTCTCTGCTTTCTAAGAAAAACTACCAACTAACAATTACTATGTGTTATATATGTTGATCATGCACCTAGAATATGACTCTATGATCAATTTATATAGATGATTGGTGTAGGGGCAGTAATGGAACTTTACTCTTTGGATTGTTAACAGTAGAATCCCGTGTTCGCGTGTGTACATATAACTATGCAGAACTTTTGTAAAGAGAATATGAAAGATGTATAAAATTCTTACTAAAATTTAATGCCTAAGAAACTGTTACAAAATCAATACCGTATTGTGGTGGGGACTGTTCTAACTATTTTTTGCATTTAAAATACTTTTAGAATGTTCTTTCACGAAGGAATCTCTTTTGACTTTTGAAAGATGAATAATGTTTATGCTACGACCATTCAAGATTAGTGTGGAAGGTGTGTTCGTGATGTTTAAGGTGTCTGAGATGGATAGTTTGATTTAGAGTTGGACATCTAGTGATCATGGTATGTTATCAAAAACTAAGATTTTGAGTTTTCTTATAAATATATATAATATGAGATTTGACAGAGATTATGAACGTGTGGTTTTGACAAATTGCACAAAGCCTGACAAGGAATGGTGGCGGATTTTTTAAAAATATATATCGACTGAAAATTAAAATAAAATAAGGTGAAATTTAAGGGAGAACACTACTATATATGTGGTATTGAAGATAGTTTTTCGTGACAGATGTTACTTTCATCTTTAACAGTACCATATAACTTAAGATGTTAAATAAATGCATAAAATAATATATTAAACACATTGTTGTAGTGTTGTTTATGCATTATAACATATAATTGAATAATTATATTAGATTAACAAGACTTTGTACTTCAAAATATTTGAAAAAACATAATGAAATAATCAGCGACAACAATTGAACGTATGCCGGCCTTAGAGTATTTAAATTGGTAGAAAAAAGAATTTCAAACATCATGTATGGTTATTTTCACTCAAAAGTGCAAATGTATATTTAACCATAAAATATGATGTTGCTATGCTATGATATGATTCGCTTCAATATCAGCACTAGAGAATAAGCTTTAAAGAAATTTTGTTTTATAAAGAAAGTCCTGATAAATTTTATTTAAATTGTGTTATAATTATTTGTATAAAATTTATTAGATAGCAGGAAATATATTTTACTCACCATCTTAATGACAAAACCACTTTTGAAAAAGTTAAAAGATAATAACTAGTATTGGATTTTTCTTTGTTCAACCATTGTAATATTCTAGAAAAATGACTTTCAATGTGAACCAAAGCATTTGGTGGCCCTTGGAATTTAAGTTGTTAAGAATTTGTCAAAATGACATTTCAATATAGAGAAAAATACGTTCCTCTATAAATTAGAGCCACATTATTTCAATTCCAATTTCCTTCCAGAAAAAAGTTGATGAAAATATTAATAACTTTTTATAATTATTTGGCTTTTTTAGTTAATGGGCGACGTTTATATTGAAAAAAATAAAAATTGAAACTTTACTCTTTCCAAACACAAGTAGGACCGACTGCAAAAATAATGCATCTATAGTGATTGGTGAAATGGTCCCAGTAATTGAGATGATGGACTTTTTTCTCATGCGTGTTATGCATAGGTTCATGTTTTTACTTAATCCTTTTTTTTTTCTTCCAATATAAAGCTTTAAAATATCAATGCCCGTGACATCAACATGATATACCAATTCGTGACAAAACAATCATGATGTGCATCCACATGTAATGCAAAATTGATTACAGTGATTTTTAAAGTTGCACATGAAATAATATTTGGCATGTCTAATGGGGAACATTAGCAGCTACAAGCAATTAGAGTGCACCCAGTGGCACTACTGGATGACGTAAAAGTGCCAAAAGAAAAGTTAGAATCAAAAGCATGAAATTTGAAAATGGAAGAAGCTTTTCATTTATTATTCAGCTTTTGCATCTCTAGAGATGGTCTACCTAAGCATCTACCTTCATATTCACGAGTTTCTTCTTAACAAGATTGTCATTTTTGTATTTATGAATGTTGTTGGCAAGTGTTTACCTTTGCAACAGATGCATACATCGTAGTAACTTTTACAAACCTGAAATTTATGAATTCCATATTGATAAATCTGTTATACAGAATTTTATATAAACTCTGTTTTTCCTCTTTCTGTAATAATAAGTTGCATCCCTTTGCCTTTCGATGCCAGTATAATGTCTATATTTAATCCATTTTTTGTAGAATTAAGAAAGAACTCGTTCTAGCTTTATCTCAAACTCAAAAGTTAGGTTCATGTACTTTCCCATGTAATTAAGGTTTGGACACTAGCGGTTAGGCCATTCTTAGACCTTACTAGAATTGAGAACAAACCTAACTCATTGCACAAGAGGATTGGAAAAGTCATACGTAATAAATGGTAATTTGCTCATATACCAAGTAATGATAGTTCGGTGTAGGATGTTAACATTACCAGCTTTGAACTTGAACCAACCAAGCTTTTAAGTGAACCTGTACCAAATATAAATATAATTGGACATCTGAGACAGATTTTCACATAGATTAAGCAACTGAGGTGGTCTACAATGTCAGAACCCACAAGTCACAATCCAGTGGCGTCTAATGCTAAAACTCAGAAAATTCTGCAATAGCCCAAAACTTCTCCATTTCTCTTTTATTAAAGGCTTTGATGGTACTAAAGAATGGAGATGGGGGGATCGGATTATTAAGTGCATAAAGGGATAGATTCAGAATTGTGCTGCGCAAGTCTCCCACATTAATGAGCTGATTTCGCTTGTCCACACATAAGAGGCAAGTAATGCATATATTCTACTTTTGACTTGGTGTATGTGACTAGTTAGTGATTAATGTTCTTGTGAACTTAAAACTCCAACATGCAAGAGAAAAAGATAAAAATGAACCAAGTTGTCACTGTTTCCGAACTCTTTCAATATGGGTGAAGCACCTCAGTGCTTGTGCCTATGACACCAAATTGTTAAGTAATGGTTTAGTTGTCATAATGAGATCGTATTCAAATCAGGGGGGGAGGGGAGAAATTGATTGGAATGACTTTATTTATAGAATTTAAGATAGGACCTTAATTGTAACTTCACACTCATTTTATTTTGAATATGTTTGTCATGACAGACGCCAAAAAATGACTTGAGGGAATAAGTTCTTACCAGCAAAGTTATTGAAAAAAGAGGGAAAAGATGAAAAAGAAAAACGGATGGAAGGGTGGGAAGAAAGGAATCAAAAAAGGCGCAGAAAGGAATAGCGCAGCTGTTGTTTGGCCCTACCAAGAGCGAAAATACTTGGAAATCTTTATCATTCATTACCATTTTTTCTGTTTGAAATACTAACTTCATTCTTCATACTGTGCCTTGGTCATTAAAAAATGGTAGGCTAGAAGCTATTTGTGCAAGAATTCTTCGGTACTAACCGAGAAAAAGGCACTTTGTACCATAATCTGATACAATACTTTTATCGCACTATCTATAATCTACATTTTCGTGCCAAAGAAGTTACAGTAAATTCCTTTACCAAATAAAATTTCTCTCGAAAAGTTAATTCAGTAATAATTATAGTAGGGAAAAACAAAGTCTAAATGAAAGGGTTGTGCCTAGTGTCAACTTCACTAATGATAGATAAAACAACGCAAGTCAAATAAGCGGTGCTTGGTTACCTGATTAAGAGAATGATTTCTCGATTATGGCCATTTCGGAATTTCCAATAGCTCGCGGTGTTAAGCATTTCCCTATGTGCCGAGTTCTGATCAATGGCCAGAATGCAGATCAACTGTAAATGATAATGGTTTAAACGTAGAATCAGCTGCAAACCATTAGCACAAAACCTCGTAGAAATCTTAGGCCATGCCATTAAATTTTTGTGAATGTAGGTCCATAATGAGTTTTGGACACACCTATTTGTGGTTATGAATCAGGTTCAGCCTAGGAAAGAGAAACAATAATTGTTACAGGAAATCAGTGACATAACACCATGGCAACATAACCAAGTCCGATCCGTTCCAGTCTGCACTCAAAACATTTGTCTAAGATTCAGCGTTAAACTACAATGATATTACATATGGACCAAAATGAAATCACACAAGTGCCAATAACCTTCCTAGTTGAAGCTAACTCAGATACATAACTAATGGGGCTTTATTCAATTAGTGATTTTTGTGATACACAAAATTTGAACATGATTTTGTGAAAACTGGACATGAGAATGTTTCATTTATCAATCAAAGCAAGTTGCAACAATTGGGATCCTCACGTGAGAACTTAACCTTTCATTCTTGTAGCAAAATCTACAGTGCAGAACATTAGAATACTAGTAAGTTCTCTTGAAAATTTGTTTTTGAACCTTTTTTTGGAAAAATAATACATATTGAGCTAAACAAGAGGTAATCACAGGAGATCGAATAGAATAATATGGCTACCATCTATCCACACCATCTCCAAATTCCCCATCTTCAAGATCTCCATGATCACCTTCTCTGCGGTGGTCTCTCTTGTGTCTTTTGTGGCGTCCTTCATCTGATTCATGGCCAGATGCACGCTGCTCCACCAAAGGAAAAAATGCAACCAAAAGGCAGAAGACAATCAGTGAACAATAAATTATAGAAATTATTATCTTTAAGACAGAGAAGTCGTAAATCTACATACGCGCTTTGACTTCTTGCGGTCACTACCATGACCGTGAGATTTCTTAGTCTTCTCTTTATCCATTTCGTGCTCGGGACTATGACGCTGCTTCCTTTGTTTTCTACTATCATCTTCAGACCTTTTGTTTTCTTTGGATGATTGGATTTCAGATAACTCCATACTGTCACTGTCTGCTTTATCCTTCTTGTGTGCCTCATCTTTCCCTCTTTCACGCCCTCCATCTTTCTCCCGTCTTTGCTTCCCTTTCCTTCTCTCTCTTTCCTCCCTGTCTTTTTCCTTCTTCATCTGCAGAAGAAATAGTATAAGCTACTCAGTCACTCCTTCTCTATTGAAAGATTTTATGAATAAAGAACATATCAGTTTAGGATATTGATATCCAGATTTTGACACTACTCCATGCCTGACTAAAAATATTCACAATCAATATAATGAAAAACTACGGAGGATTTGAAAATAATTTATAAACTCAAATTACTATGATATGCACTTTGTGTTCATTTGGAAAATTCACTCGTTTTCTTTCTTAATGGTAGAAAATTATAGTAACAAGAGTGTATTAAAAGGAAGTCATCTACACCTTAAAAGAAAAAGATAAAACAGCAAAACTTAAACATAACATACTTTCGTCTTTAATAATACTTCATTTAGCAAGATGTCCAGATAAAAGTACAACAACACAGATAAATCAGAAAACTCTTATACATCACAATTCACGATAACAATTTATGATAACTGATATTCCTAGCTATTGAACTAGGCAACAATCAACGAGCCGACTGGATTATCCACAACAAATTTGCACTCCTTTCTTCTTTATTCTACCCTATAATTGTGAGGGATTTGCAACACATATAAACATGTTATTATTCACACGTAAAAGAAAATGAATGACCCATACAAATCTCAAACACATGCAATGAGCAAAAATTATACCCTTTCCTCCTTCCGTATCCGCTCACTTTCCTTTGCCTCTTCTTTAAGTTGTGCAATGTACTCCTCAAATACTTCCTTGCAAAGGCTTTCATCTCCAATAGACCTAATATCATGCAAAATAAAGTACAAATAAGAGCTTGAATGTATTATAGGTTAATTCTAAGAAGAAAATCCCAAAGAACAATGCAAAGAGAGAAGCTCAAACATGTTACTGCAAATCACATAGTGCCTTCTACACTTTACCTAAGATATATACAGTTGTTCAAGACATTCATCATTAATAAGCCTGATGCATATACCTGGATATATAGATCCAACCAAACCATATCCAGATCCAATAAAAAAACTCAATATAAAAAATGTATTTTAACTGGAATATTCTTTGTCCATATTCAAAATTTGGTTGGATATCCACATTTATCCAAGAAACATTTTAGCAATGATCCTCTGATTCTTTTTCTCAAGAAAAAAAATCCTCTGATCCTCAAGGAACAAAGATCTATTGCTAAGAGGTATTCCATCAAATATGTTGTAAATAGTACCTCATTAAGATAAAAATATTCTCAATCTATGTTGAAATATCCACACCAATTAGAGATATGATTAAATTATAATATATTAGTGGATGCAAACTCAATCTTGAGGTTTAGGCTTTAAGTTTACTTGTTAGGTTGGTATCACAACTTATTTAGCGAGGTTTGTTAATTCTATTACAGCACCTACAAATATTTAGTCCCACATTCAAGATATTTAAGCCTTAGCATGATAAGGTGTGATAGAGATCTCACACTGATCAGTGACATAGACAAATTATAGTAAGAAGTGAATGCAAATGCCACCTTAAAAATCAGTTTTGTGAAGTCTTGAACTTTAAGTCCACTTTCTAAGAATCTCCTTAGTTCTTAAAAATATATTCAGAATCTTCCTATTCTTTCCACCATATTTTTATTTCTTATTTTAAAGGATTTGATTATTACAAATAGAGATGATAAGAATGTAACTGGTGTGATTGTGATGGATAAAATAATTATTTATTTCCTTACATAGTCCAAGTAAATGTCTTCTTCACAGTTTCTCATCATCGCTGGAGTTGGTTTTGGGCATTTGGCAATGGGAGGCACCAAACTGGGTGGAGTCAGTTCTCAGGATTGGAGGGTGGAATGAATCCAATACACCCCAAATGGATACAGGTTTGGGTTCAGGTTCTGAAGTGGTTAAGTTCAATAATCAAACGGTGTTGAATGCTCCAGAAATATGGCTAGATATCCAAAGAGGTTTCAGATGCTTTGGATTAAACACAAAATCCGCTTGTAACTGGATTTCAAAACCAAAACCACTTCTGGAAATAAATTTAGGACGAATTTTAAAATCTTGTCCACACTAATGGATTCATTTTGAATTAATCAAACCATGCAGTTCCTTGATCATTAATACTCAAAATCAATAATCCAAATAGTTTACTAAAATAATTAAAAGAAATGCATAGTAGTCTATGTCTTTGAACCACTTAAATGACACATCACATGCATCAAAACAGCCTATTATGCAAATTAAAAAAAGTTATTCCAAAGTACAATAATAATGTGAATATCAAAAGGAAAGGACACTGGCCCGTCCTCAATCTGGATCATTTCTTAAATTCGAAAAAAAAAGGACCAGATCTAGTCACTGGTTAGATATGCAAAAGAAAGAAGGCTTGAATTCTCCAGGAAAACAAAGCCAAACACCTGCAGTGGAATCTGTCAACCGAACATGACTAATTGGATCACTTAAAATTAGAGAATTTCAAATTCCACTTAAAAGATAAGAATTTGGAATTCTTCATTTCTCTTTGTATTCTCTCCTTAGCCTCCCCTACATTGTTGGGATGACTATTTTTTAATTGATGTTGATATGTGTTATTTTTTATTAAAATTGTTAGGATTACTTTTGTTGTTGAAGACAATTGTTATTTCTCGCTCGATGATAACTCGTGTCATCTTGGCCATTGTAGGGAAGGCTGTTCTTTTTTACAGATGAGAACTAGATTTTTTCAATTGTGATTATCTTTTTGTTATGGTCTATCATGATTATTTTTTTAAGGACACTAATGTTACTCGTTATCAAAATAGTCTGTTAGGACTTTTCTCTAATGTCGAATGGAAAACTTTGGGCCAACATTAACTAGGATTATTTTTGGTCATCTAAGGGAAGTTTTCATCCAACATGGATTGAGAAGTCAATATAAAAAACCAACGTCACAAAAAATAACACTAGTCATTGCCAACCTAAACAATTGTGATCGGAATTAATTAAAAACAATTTTGGCCAACGTCAACAGTAAAAAAAAAAAAAAAAAGCTTTGTCAATATCAATTATATTGATGAAATTTGACTAAAAAATAACATGAACCAAGTTTGACTAAAAAAAAGTCAATATTGATATTTTTTAATTATTAACAATGGTTTGATATTTAAATAATTTTTGCATTTGGTGGTAATTAAAATACTTTGTCCAAATTAGTAAATTAAAAATAAAAAAATTTGAATTGCCTTATCTAAAGAAAACATTTAAAAAATGAAACAATTTAAAATGAGATCAGTTCAAATTCAATGTATTTGAATGTCTTGGAAAAGGTGAAATTTTCTATCCAAAAATGCAATGCAAAGGTTAATTAAAAACTAACATTTGAGATTTAGCAAGTTTGTTATACTTGTGTGTGTATTTTACTTTTACATCACAAAATCAACTATTGAATTTTCCACGCAATTGTTATTGTTATAACTACATTTCACACTTTACAAGAGCCAAATCCACCACGGCCAATTAATAAGGCATATCAGTTTATACACCAGCTTGTATTTTTCCTAATACATTGAACATGTATTTTACTAGAATGGGCATCCACAGCAACCCTAACATCAAGGGTATATAGCACCAGATGCCATATAAGAAATGGAGTGGGGTTAAATCAACCGAAAAATCTACCTGAATAGAAAGAGAATTGTCCAAGCTCTAACAAATATAAAAATGATCCTAATTGATGAGAGACTTAACACTGTTAAAAACATCACTGGCTTTGTTCAAGCCTACATTTCACTGTAATGGCTCCATTCCTGCTTTATGAAGAATGGCATGGATTCTTCATTTTGGTTCTTCTTTACTCATATTGGCTTTACTCTAGCATGTCTTGCCACGAGTTTGATTTACTTCATCCTACTTTTTCACGCTCACTTCCCTCTACTTTTCACTCTTGATCATCAACTTATCTTTGTGATCTGCTCATTAATCCCCTCACCTACTCTCACCCCGAATGTCAGTTAAATGGATGCCAGAGTTTTGATCACTTCATTTGACCATGTTTCCATACCCTAGTAACTAAATGTCAGTATTTGGGTTTAACACAGACAATCCCGTAATTACACAACGAAATGTTGCGGAAATCAACATCCTCATTTATAATTTATTGTTTTTCCTATGCCTATATCATTGATTGTAATTTCCAATTACATGTATTTACCATTGTACAACCTTATGACTATAAATAAGGATAGCTTTTTTTTCTAACAAGTTCGAAATAATACTCAAATATTCATATGCAAATTAAATCCTTGTAATTAAAACACCATGGAATAGACTCCACTAAATGAGATTTAATTTCTTTTTTCCAAATATATACCCATTTATTTTTAAACAATTAAAACCGTCCTTCATTAAATAAAGTCTTATTGCTCCACTTCCACCCATAAAACAATTTATTCATGATGTTTAAATTTATCATTGATCCAGACCTGAACTCCTGGCTATCTTCAACAAGTGGTATTGAGTCCTCCCAATTTGAAGACACAGTAATGTCCTGCAGTAAAGTAGGCAAAAGAAAAGCATATATAATATTCATTATTTCTCAACCATTACAATATAACATAACTTAGACATTGATGTTCATGATACTGCACCTTGATAGAATATAGCAGATGAAAGAAATCATCGGCAAGACGTTTGCGCTTCTTAGCTTCCTTCTCCTCCTTCTCTTTCACCCGTTCTAGTAGCTCTTCAAACACAAGCTGCAGGATACCAATCGGTCAAACATGCATATATAGATTATATTCTGAACTGAAAATGATTAGAATCAAACTCTAAGAAGCTTGACCACTTCAATACATATGACACCCTTTATGGTCACTTGTAAATGAAAGAAATATTAAGGACTCTGGTAAACAATTCACAAAAGACAATCATGGATATATCAAAAACAAAGTAACTTTAGATTTCTCCAATTATCATAGTAACCAGTTTTCCAAAAAAAAATTCAGTTATATAGACGAGTTTTATGATGACAATCTAAGGCATTACAGGAAATCACCTCACCTTAAAAGGCAGTCTCAATGCATCATGAGAGTATACAGGGGTTTTCAAGCCTCATATAGTTGCACTTACATATACCATGAATCAGATAACCACCAACACTGTAGTAGTAAAAAAATGAAGACACGGGGGTATACAGAAAATGGTACTCGATGCATTTTCTGTTAAGGAGCTAGTCTCCCTATCTGCATTTGGGTATCGGGGTAAGATTGAATGTTCAATATCAGTGCCTCTCTCCTAGTATACTCCAACATGTGTACACATACACAAAATGTCAAAATAAAACCAGGCAAAGAAAAAACCATCAACTAAAGAATGGCTGAGAAAAACTAGTCGCATGCAAAGTTTAATTCCCCCATTCATTCT
Source organism: Vigna reflexopilosa (assembly GCA_027742785.1). Lineage (NCBI taxonomy): Eukaryota > Viridiplantae > Streptophyta > Magnoliopsida > Fabales > Fabaceae > Vigna > Vigna reflexopilosa. Next base: position 41,049,358 of record CM050917.1, on the reverse strand, counting down.
AATAAACAGACTTGTAATTAATGTTGAGACAAGTAAAGAAATTTAGCATATTTGAAACGCATAAAACAGAAGACAAACATATATTCCACCCATTTACCTACCTTTAAATTGAAGTCAGATATTGGAGAAGTACCAATGTCTTTTGATAAAGCTGATTTGAAGTCTTCAAATGTCCAGGTTGAGAATAAGGTGATCTGAGATACATGATAAATCATATCCATCAGAAAAGATTTGATAAGCAAAAACCACTGAAGACTGATACATCATACCTTTGCCAATTTCATTGCATCTTTTATTCGACTTTTTTCTTCATGATACTGTAATATACAAAACAAAGGACGATTTCCGTTTTATGAGAACCACTTGTTAGCAATCGTAATGTTTTTCAGGATCCATGAAAGTAGAAGTCCACCAGCTCTATTTAGTCATGGCAGAACTCATTTCAATATAACAAAATATGTGTATTGTAATGGAGTCTCCTTAGAACCCAATTTGATCTTTTATAGATGCAGGATATCTTTAACTCACCTAGGATAGTGTAAATCCTTATGGATGTACACGATTCTAAGTAAAGATGTTCAGCCTCATGATTTAACGGGAGAGAATTTAAGAGATTCAACAAATAATAATACTTTTCTATGTTTTAAAAATAAATTAATGTATAATTGCATGAGATTACAGATCCTAAAAGGAAAAATCATAAATTTTACCCATGAAATTAGTAGAAAAAGTTCAAAGCCAACCATAAAGAGAGATTAGCATGCTCACTTGTTTATCTAGCTCTTCAGCAACATCTTCATACAAGTCTTTGGGAGTTGAACCCGATGTGTTTGATGCCACTGCTATGTAGGCATGTAAATCTTTCACCTACAACACCACTCAAAAAATATCATCTCCATGGTCATTAATAAAAAATTTGATCCTAGACAACAAATAATAAAATGGAGAAAACTCAACAAGGTAATATTACGTAAGCTACCACAATTTAAAATTTTCATTTTAAAATATAACAAAAAGTACAAATAAATAAAACCACAAAATGGATAGTTAACCTTTGTATAATAATCACGCCAGTGAGTTTTTGCTGTAAGAATGCCTGAGGCGATATGCGCTTCCATCAATTTGCGGAATTCATCACGGTTTTTACGTTCTGTCTTTCTCAATTCTTCCTATAACATTTGAAAACAGATATTACATATTAAGCAATAAACAAAGTAGGAGGTAGAGTTCTATAGAGCCCTACAGAGGATGAACATAATAGTACCTTTTGAATCTTCTTCTGCTCTTCCTCTTCCTTTTCTAAATCACGTAAATAATCCTGAAAGGAATAATATAAATTAGATAGACACAAATTTTCAATAGTAAAGATGTTCATATAGAATGACAACTTCAATTGTGAAAATAAATAAAAAAGATACTACCTGGAATATCTCCAAGCGATCGATTTTTTCAAGACAAGAACATCTTTCATCAGCCTCTAAGCGATCTTGAACTTTTCTCCACTGTGTACTAGCCTGTGAAGCAAAAGGTTGGATGAGAGAATAACAACATAAAAATCTTACAATCTTTTAGGGCATAATAAACCTATTTACCTTTATAAAGTCACAAGATTCCAAAAACTTTTTGTATTCCATTATATTTCGCTTTCGTTCCTCCTGTACCCTTGCTCGTTCCTGAAAAAATGATTACATATTTATTTTAAACACTTCAAAGGATTTTTACGATTTAATGCGTTGATTACAGTGAAAAAACTCCACTCATGGTTCCATACCCAGTAAGAACTGAAACTTTGATCTTTTCTAAACTTTTAATTCCTTTGTTGTTTGACTCATAACAGACTTAATTTTTCCATAATATAACTTAGCTACCAACAATGTTGTCAAAACTGCAAAATGCACAATCTTGTCAGTATGGGAGAACCAAGAATACAAGGCCGATAGTGCATAGCATAGATCCTGAAGGTATTTGTGGTTTTGGGCAGGCTTACCCAGTTCAAGTTACCCAACCCACGTTTTTGGGCTTTCCGGGTTGGGTTTACAATGACCCAGTTTTAAAAATTAAAAAAAGGCAACCCATTTACCAAGAGATAATCAGTACCAAACAACGTCCTGTGTGACTCTGCTCTGCTCAACTGTGCACATCACCACTGTCGGCCATTATACCGCTCCTGTCACTGGCAATCGCAGTGTGCCTATTGTGGTCACCATCATTGCAACACTTTATTTGTAGTCCCGGCCATCAAAACAGACGTGTTGCTGTTCCTGACAACAAGGCTCACATAACCATTGCCAATACCATCATTGACATCAATCTTTGCGGACAGTGACACCCAATGTTAGGTGTCCATCAGTCTTCTCTGTTGCTTTGGAGGTTGCTAGCTATTCAGGCTTTTTCTTTTCAGTGAAGCTTCTTCTCAGTAAAATATAAAATTTTAATAAGATATTTCTTCTCAGTGTTATGTCCTTTCAATTTTTTAATATTTTCTTCTATTCTAGTTGCCATTTAGAGTTGGAGTGTTCAGTTACACTTATAATTTTAGTAAGCAATTAGGAATTTATCAATTATAATGAGTTAGTTATTTTATGATTTATGGACCTATGTTGAGTTCTGTATGCATTGGATCTTAATATGTAATAAGGTTTATTATGAGTTATTTTTCTTGTCTATATTACTTTAAATCTATTCCCAGTTGAGATATGATCCTCGAGTTTGACAACACTAGCTACCACTGACTCAAATCAACTAATCCTTCAAAAAAGTTTTGCACTTCACATTAGCAAAATTTTGGTCATCCCAAAAGCATTCAGAATAGATTTTAGTTAATAGTGAAAAACAAAATTTATCTGTGCAAATATAGGCACTAGAGACTAACAACACCATATATCATACAAGGACATAGCACACATGTCTAATCCAAAGTTTTTACCCAGAAGCAAGGTCAGCATATTAACATTAACAAATATGGACATATATAGTAACACTCAAAAGTAAATGCCCAAAGGTTCTATAAATGGTTGAAGGGTGAGGTAGCAGAACCCACCTTGTTTACAAGTTCCTCCAAGAAGCTTTCAAACATATCCCTACGGTCTCTGTCACGTTCAACAGCCTTGAAACGTTCATCGTTTTCAAATATAGACACGGCTTTGCTGAGTGATGTCCAAAAGAATTAATAGTAAAGAATAATAATTATCATAAAGTATATCAACTGGATGCAATGTCTCAAAAAAACAACTTAAATATCATTAAAATAACAAACCTCCATCTAGTGGATGAAGTCAAGTCCGTGGATTCCTGGAACATAATTTAATTTATTAGCAAAAGAAAGGTGAAAAAGAAGCCACACATAACACAGCTTTAAAGAATCACTGAAGCGCATAAACATACTTCTAACATTTTTTTAAAATCCTCCCGTGCTTTTTTTTGTTTCATTCGCTTTTCCTCAGCTTCATGTTTTTTCCTATGATTTAAGTACTGAAAAATGAAAAAAGAGAAATAGTGTTATCAATTTACCAACATTTAATGTACATCCAGAACATATTATAGAATCTCCCCAACCCGTGCATTTAAAAGAGATGTGAACATAAATCTTGTAGGGATGTATAAACATGAAGAACATAGTCTCAAGTAACATATTCTCTCTTAATAAATATCATGCATAAATATATTCTTCTTATTCAGATTTGTTAAAATAGTATTTCGGTATAAAATGTTCCTTTCGAAGAAATACTGAGACTATGAGAAGTGTTAGTTAGATTGATCAAACGAAATAATGAGAATTGTGGGCTTAAAGATCATAATAGTTTATCCAGTACATGAAATTTGACCCCATCCCCACCTGTCTGTATAATTTCCTTGTGTTGAGGAGGACTTAAGCTTCTTTTATTTTCAAAAGAGCATAACAGGTAAAACATATTCTGCAAACATTTAAAAAAAAATAGTTCCATAGATTGCATTTCTATAGCATACATCACATGTGATGCACACCTACAATACCACTTGACAGACATTTGAGCCTCTAAAGGCAGTTGTTGATCATAGACACGACTACAGTTGTCAATAGTTAGATTGAATGGCCAACCCCAAAACTGCTATAGCATGTTCAGAGATGAAAAATGTATAAGAACAGATACAACATGAATATTTTATAGGACACAAAAATGCTCAGAAATAAAAATATGTTCATAATTAATAATTAAAAGTCACATCACAATATGCCAAACTCACACTAAAGGACCATAATGGCATTAAATGGTAAAAGAAGCTCGAAGGTCGCAATAGTCACTACACAACCACGAATTGAGCATAGGGCCTATAGAACAAAAATCTAACAGGCTTGCTTGGGCATGAGTAGTGGCAAGGAAAGAGAGGGTGTCTGAGCAGTAAAGAATATGAACAGAAACCCATAGGAGGATATTAGCTGACAATGTGACTGAAGAGTAGGACATTTATGCAGTGGGTCATGGATTGGCTCAAAATAAAGGAAGGTTTTAAAAATTATTGTGTGAATGATGAGGGGTGAAGAATTTCAAACCCTATGTAGTTTCTGGTGCCAAAAATGGAGGGGAAATGACGAAAATGATAGAAAAAATATCTAATAACTCAAATATGTAAGCGAAAATGGGTTTTAAACAGTTTTGGTGTAGTGCAGCAACAGTCAAAACCACAGGTGTGACAAACACAATTATCTTAACATAAATTTCCTTCTCTATTATTTACACATTTCAAATTGGGCTTGTTCAAATACTTTGCAAATAGAACAAAACAATTGATACTTGCACCTTACAGAATAAAATATGCCAGCTAAAGCAACAGTAACATAATAGTAAAAAGAATAAGGGAATAAAGGAAATTCTTAGAAGCAATAAGAGTTCTCTCCAAATTATATAAGAATTACCTCATTGAAAGCTTGCTTCCTTTCACCAAGTGTTTTTAACGCACCATACCTTTTATCATTAATTATTAAACGCATAGCCTAAAGCATAGAAATGTCCATGTCAAGCAAGCAAATCACATAACAGGAGACAGAAACATTTAAAAATTTGAAAAATGTATACTGGTGTGTGGCATTAAAATATATTAATGAAATCACTCTACCCGATCCCAAGTCCAGTCAGATCCAACATTTGCAGAATCCAAGAGTGCTTTGAAAGCATCTTTGGCCTCCTAATAAGGTAATATGATGAATGATTAGTGCCCAGGAACATAATACTGATAAAAATATATTGAATATTTCATTCTCATACCATCTTATTTGCAAAAACAAGGGTTTCTGGCTCAACTGCCTTTGTTTCTGCAGCCACGTGATTACTTCTCTCCCCTATTGAATCAGTTTTACCATCCTGCAAAATTTGAGACAAATCAGTATGATAAGAACCAGAAAATAAAAACATCATCCAAGACATAAAAAACAACAATGAAAAACGTACTTCTTTCTCTTCTGCAGGAACTCCATCGGCAGAACCTAGAGCATCTTGATTTGAATCATTGTTACTGTCGTTCCTACAATATTTACGGTACAATGAAATTACCATTAGTCTACAGAAAAAAAAAAAATAAAGACTGAACAGGAGATTAGTCGAAAAGACACTACGTTGGAGTTATAGCAGTGTTAACATCCGTATCAACAGCTTTATCACCTCCCATACTGGTATCTGACAGTGTGACAGTATTTACAGGTGCCTCGAGTTCATCCACTTTTGTTCCAGTAATAGGGGTTGCAGAAGGAGACGTAGATGGTCCAGAAGGCATCTCAGGTTGTAGAGTACTTGTGGAAGTAGTAACAACTGGAGCAACTGAAACAGGACTTGATGGTTCCCCTTGACTGCTTACAGATATATTATCTGAATTTACTGTTGCTTCAGCCACAGAAGGTGCCGGAGAGGGTTGAGTATGAGAATTCAGTAATGCTTCAGAATGTGGTCCACTGGCAATTGCTTTTTCAACTTGCCCACGGGCCAACTTGGAGGAAATAATTTGCAGGAATAAAATTAGCTCAAAAATTAAAGGCAGAAAATAACAGGAAGAATATTTGAAAGAGCATTGTTTTCTATGGTGGAAACCTTCAGTTCCTCGGGAATTAACCACTTAGATTCCTTTGTGACCTTGTTGTAGAAATACCTACAGAATATTCATTAAATAAAATAACATAAATGAATATCAAATATAGAAGGGAGAAAGACATTAATGGAACTAACACCCACTTTCGTCCATCAGGACTAATATACTCCTTCCAGTTTGTTGATTCATCCACTCTCTAACAAAACAAAAAAAAAGCAATTAGTGGATCATTTCTCATAAAGATATTTATTTCTTTTCAAAAGAAAGATTAGTATCTTCATCTTGTAATAGAAATTAGAAATTCAGGTCTCAGAAAGCAAGATTTTGAAAGAAAGAAAGAATATCAAATCCAGAAAATAAATGGGCAAGGTAAAGGATAAAAAAGACTAACTAACCAACTCACAACAAGCACTATGACAACAAGCCTATTCAACTCCTTATATTTTTCTAATTTCTAAGCAGCTAAAAGTGAAGTTATGTTTTATGGAATTTGTAGTTTCTATTGGTCCAGTCCCATATTCTTGTGTTATGGACTTCAGAAAATAAAAAAAGGATTGAGTATTTCCAAAACTGATCAAAACTGAATATAAATAAATTTCAGAAGTCATACATTGCGTAGATAGTGTCCTATAATAATGTACCTCTGAGAAATGTCTATTTAGAAGAAAATTCTAAATATTTAGTAGTAATGCTGATTGGAAATCAGCTTCCACATTGTTTAATCTTAATTCTCTTGTTTTCACCATATTCACAGAAAATTCAGTGAAACAAATCATTTCACTGGAACTTAGTCAAGTCTGTCTTGCTAATTACAGTCCTCCCGACAGAGCATATTTTGTATAGATAGGACTATCTGAACCTTCGCTATGCAACTGCAACTCACATTATACCAAAAGTCCATTAAATAAATGCACCTGTAAATTTCTTTTACAAATATCATTCACAGTAATCTTTCGAAGATCCTAGAATCAGACACTTTTTTACATGTTTCCTACTTGCATAATATTAATAGAAAAATCCAAGTGAACCAAACCATTTCACCAGCAATGTTGTCAATGTCCATCTTGATAATCACAATCCTCCCAACAGAGCATATTGTGTATAGACAGGAGTACTAAAGGAGTCATAGGGAGTGCACATGATGATCTGAATCTTCATTATGTAACTACACCTTACATTCATACCAAAAGTCCATAAATAAATGCACCTGTAAATTTCTTTTACAAATATTATTTACAGTAATCTTTCTAAGATCCTAAAATCATACACCAGCAAACAGTGCATAGACGAAACAGAAGGCAACCTAATAGATTGCTGCCATAGCACAAAACCAGAGCTCCAAAGTGTGAGCCATGGTAATACAACAAAAAAGGGAAAAAAAGATTAACACCCATGTTCTAACAATACGCTTGTTCCACACAAATGAAGATTAGCAACATTGTTTTGGAATTTCGACAAAAAAATTGCCACAAAGACATTCACTTCATCTATTTACAAATCATGATATTTGAAACTGGTAATAGGATGCAAGTACGAAAAGCTGAGATAACATTCAAGCAATATAGTAGATAGAGCAATCAGCAAAGACACACAGCACGACCTACCTCTCAATAGAGTAGCACAGCATGCACCTGTAAGCACCTTAAAGCTATGGGAGTAACACACGTAGATTTTAATAAGGTAAAATTGAAATATATGAAGTCCTAAAAGCATTAAAAAAATTGAATTGTCTGCAGTAATACTAAAAGACAAACACCATATGTCAATATTAACAAAAAAGAAATTGTCTTTTATACTTGAAATTGTTAAGTTGTGACCTCTGAGTTTGAGTATATTGACCTTATGAATTTTCAGTTCAAGTTTACTTAAATTAAATTTTAAAACATAATTTATATTTTAGGTAGAATCTTTTTTATCCATGCTATGATTGCATTATTTATGCCCCCTCCTAATCTTAGGTAGGATCTTGATTTTGACAACCTTGATCCGATTGACACACTATCAAAAATAGAAAAGGGTAGAATATGAAGTCAAACCAATATTAAGATTCTCCTTATTTAATGTAACAATATAATATATGTATTGTCCACCATTGCATATTGTCGCAACCGGGTGTTGACACATATGAAGTACACATGAAATAAAATAATCATAATCAGAAGAAATCCCTTTAAAAGTAAAAAAAAAAACACACACACACACACATACAAGAAGGGAAAGAAACAGAACTTTCTTCTCCAATGTAAGGCCAAACAAATAACATAATATCTCAAAGAAACAAACATAAGAAATCATGAGTACTAAGTCAACAAACATTACTAAATGCCCCACCCATAAAGAACTAATCCCCAAACTAATCCCCGCTGATTGTTTTAAGGTCGAATAGTAAAAATAAACATAGGACGAGATCAAGAGTCTTTAGTCATTCTTGCTGATTTATAGTACGGAGTTTCTATTCTAGACTAAAAATTGGAAAAGAAATTTCTTCTAGAGCATCACCCAAGGAAAACAAAACAAGTTGATATCAGACAGCCCAACCGGCATTTATCACAACACTGACCTTACAACAAGACGTAAAAGTCAAGATTGATGGTTGCCTGCCTGAGAGAAAATCAGTTCAGTAATGAATGAGCTAATGGCAGATTATTTTCACCGGACTTGGACAAATAGAAAGCACATAACAATTCTTGAATAATTTGACTCAGCTGATATAGTAAATTGACCAAGAGAGATATATACATTGCGACCTTGGCAGAACCAAATAAATAAAAGATCCAAGGGTACAAATAACAAGTCGTTTAACAAAATGGTAAAAAAATCAATCGCATAACTAACCTCAATAGGCGTCATCAATTCAAAAGGCTTCTCCCAACTAGATACTTTAGTTTTCTTATTGTAATAAAATCTGAAAAATTAATTGAAAAGTTATACAATTAAACTTGTGAACAATTATATCTAGAAGCCTATAAATGTTTCTTGTGCCAAGAAAATATGCATTACCCTAAGAAAATAGATATTCAATCCAAATTACCAAACAAATGTCCTCAACATTAAATAATTGACGGCTTCATCAAACAAGGGAGTCAATATATATAATTATAAGTATATGCAGGTAGTTTTGTGTGGCTGGATCTGGGTGAGCCCCCCAGCCTTGATTTCCCTCCAACCACTGTAAAAAATATTTCAAGCTCGATTATATGTGTCCAAAATGAATGGCGATATCAACCTAGTTTGACTAAATAAAAACCTAATCACGCTTTACCAACCCCTGGTTTACATTTAACCACAATACCACATTATGCTACATTTTGATATGAGGTACTCAACAATGACTGACTGTTGTGTGGCTTCCGTTGACTGAGATTCAACTTGAACAGAAAGTTGTCTTCCTTTCCGCTAAGCCTAAGATGCGGCAGAGGTAGGTTACAAAGACACTATAACATTCAAGTTAGCAGAAATTTTGCAATTTAGTGATTAGCAGTAAATGTGCCAATTAGTGAGGCAAATGCAAATTGTCATTATTGCAACACAAAACCCCATAATTGTTGTCATATTTGTGGCAAGGCTCAAAGACTGACATCATCAAGTAATGACACATGTCCCACTAACTAATGCAACTATTGCTTAACATTAATTTACCAATATATTTGTTGATTCAAACATCAAAGTGTCTTTACTGTACCAACCCATATTCAATGAAGTAGAAAGGAACCGTCCATACAACTCGATTCTCAGTCAACAAGAGCCATAGGTAAAATTAAAACAGTATACAGTAAATATCTGGAGTAATTCAAATTAAACAATTCTTAATGCCAGTATACATTATTTTTTTTCATTCACCCCGGTAATAGAAAACAAGACCCCAAAACCGTTTCCCACTTTATAGGATTGGCTACTTGGATCCAACGACACACATAATGTTCATAAATTACTTGAAGAATATGCAATATCAACACCATTGTACCCTACGAATGCAAGCAAACATTCAAATCACTTACGTTCTTCCAGTAGCAGTGGTATGCTCAATCCAATCTGTGGAGCCATTCTTAGCTAGCTGTGGCTGGACAATGGTAGCCTGAAAGACAGAAATTAAATTTGCATGAAATTCTGCTTATATATGAGCCATAAACTCAATCCATGTTATGACAAAAATAGGTAAGATTCATACCGAAGGCATGACAGTTGGAACTAAAGGCTGTCTTCCACCGTTGCTCTGAAGAGTTGTCCCTGTGGTAATGCTCTGGGATGAAGAGCCCGTGAGAGCATGGACTTGAGGAACAGGTTGAAATTGCCCGGTAGAATTAAAATTTGTCTGCACTTGACCATAAGTGGGTGCTGCAAACTGTGTAATAGAGATCTTCAAATCAGCATTCACATATAGGAAATTTAGCTTATCCACTACAAGTGCAACATACAGACCAAGACTTTACCGTATATGATGAAGAGAGTGTCATTCCCGGACCACCTACACCTGGTGTGTAACCATTTGGAGCTTGAGAATCAGGTTGAGGCATCATTGATTCAGATGGGATGTGCAGGTTTGGGCGAGCAACCGGCATTGGAATTGCCTGCGATGGGGGTGGCAACTGCGGACTAGGTCTTGGGGGTAACTGTTGAATTGGTTGAGAAAATTGGGGCTGTTGATTTTGAGGAGGCATGCCAACACCAATCATGGGAACACCACCAGGACCAACAGGTTGATGTTGGTGATGCTGGTAATGTTGAGAAGGCATCGAAATGAACTGTTGTGGCTGCTGAGCAGGAACAACGGGTCGGAACTGCACAAACAGATATGTTCCTTGAAATAAATAATAATTTGACACAGAGCCAATACAATCACAGGAAAAAAAAAATACATTACCTGAACAGGCATAGGTGGAGCATAATTGCGGGGAGGATCCACTGAACCGGTAATAGGAGGCCGAAGAGGCTTTCATGACAAAAACAAGACACATGTAAAAATAAAAGAGACAGAGGAAAACCAAAACTTCCTAGTTCAATATGTACTCTACCTGTAAACCTGGAAATTGTGGATTATTTGACATCTGAACAGAGAACCCTCCACACACTAATGCAATCAAAAGAGTGTATAGTTATCAGTATCTTAAGAACCCCAAAGATATCATTTTTGTAAATAAATTTGACAAGTTTTAAATTGGAATCTAAAAATTACACGGAAACGGATACCCAAAACAATGTGCCTAAAAATTCACCGACAGAGAAGCTGTATGGAAGAGAAAGTCCCCGATACTGAATCTTCTTGGACCGGGGGTAAAGGAAATTAGGTTGCAAGAAGAAACGAGGGTGGAATAAAGTGAGTGTACGGAGAATAATTGAGGAGAAGATGAGACATACGTACCAATTTATTAGGTTGATGCCTGCGATTGAGTGCTGGATGAAACGGTAATGGGGATTTTACAGTGAACGAGATGAGGAGACAAGACAAGATGACTGGGCTGTTATCTTGGTAATGGTAAGTGTCCCTCTTTATATCCTCTTGATTAATTGATTTTCCAAACCAAAACCTTTTCTCTCTCCTTTTTATTTTCTGCTTTTTTTTTTAGGGCAGATTTCCCAGCAAATAATAGGACGGAAACGGGTCGTGGACTCATGGCCCATTAATTATTTTTTAAAATTAAATTATGTAATGTTTTTATACCAAAAACCGTTTAAAGTTAGATCATTTGAGTTTTTTTATTACCTTTAAATACACAAATTCCATTTCAAATATATAAAGTGAAATATATTAACTGTCTCCCGCTTAAAAGATAAGAATATTAAAATTTACTTAAAAAAATCTTAAAGTTCCCCTTCTCTAAATCCCAACTCTCTGTCTGATATAATCTTGGAACTTTAATCAATATTCAATCTCGTGTATTATTTATAAACTTTCTCCTTTTTTTCATATTTCAAATCTATTACAAATTTCCAGACTTTTATATAAAAATAATAATAATCTAAGAAAGTGAAATAGAAATGACAAAAGGGTACGAAAATGTATGAGATTATATTAACTAAAAATTAGAAGAAAAATAATAATAATACTTATTCGTAAAAGGTATATTATTATATGTTTATTGTATTCCACTCGTTTATCATCTCTAATTTTCTTTATAATTTCAGTATTATTCTTTAAAATAACTCATCGTATACAATCAGCTTGGAATCTTAAAAAATTGTAAAATGATGAGACTTCAAAGTAAATGAGCACCTCACTTACAACTATTGTGATGTTATTATGTATAACTAGTAAACTTTGATTTCAAAGTAAACAAGTATACTTTGACTGGTAGATATTATTAAAATAATTGCATGCCCCTTGTCTTTAATTTTTATGATACTAAACTAAAACATATTTAAGATAATAAGAGAAGGCTTTGTATAATCAAAACGTATTATCGTGTTTATAAAGGAATATTTAACAATGTTGTTGAAACATAAAAATACATTATTCTTCTTTGTGAGCATTTGTGAATAATTATTGATTTATTATACATTATTATAATTTTTGTATCTCTTTTGTATGATATTATTCAACCATTCATAACACGTGATGGGATGTGCTCTCCAAAACAAAGACACGACGGTGGCCAAAGTAATATGAGAAAAGCATTATTGCATGATGATGAGATACAAAAAAGTGAGAGAAATTGACTAACAAATTATATGAGCTCAAGCAACTTTTAGCAATGTAAATATGATGTGTTATTAACAACAAAACAAGCTGATAAAATATGTTAATTGTAATTTAATGCATCATAAAAAAAGTCGTATGAGACATTTAATGTCTCTCTAAAGATAATATTATATGAGGTTTTTATATATATTTAAATATATAAAAAAAAGCATTTTCAATAAGTTCTCAGGATAACATTTAAAAAAATATTAAATAAAATATTCGAAAATTGATAAAACAAAATATAATTAAATATATATATATATATATATATGTTAGCTGCCTATTTTTTAAAAGAAAATAAACTCCTATTCAAAACAATTAAATAAATGTATGAAATTACTTTATTTCATTCATGTTTTTTATAAAAGTGTATTATCACTTATCTCAATATTTATATTTATTTATATCGTGATGGTCACAAAAACACAAAATAAAAAAAAAGGTAATATAATATAAAAAATATTTTGTCTAATTTAATCAAAATACACAAGTTTATAAAGTAGACGTGTATAACATAAAATAAGTCATATTTTCACATAAACAATTGATATTAGACTAAATTGTCAAAATATGTTTTTGATATATAACTTCAACACAGACGTGTACTTGTAACGGTGTTTATACTCTACAAAGTCATAAACAAGATATTTATCATCTTACCACTTATAAAGTTAGTCTCCTTCACACTTAGGATCAACAATTTAGTATTTAAGATCTCTTGCGACTATCAGTACATAGCTCATTATACTCTATTTGAGACTGAATAATTATTAGAGTTCACATATATATATTTTTTTGACCCTCACTTATATCTCAATTCATATACTAACAAAAGCATAATCAATTCTCATTTGATTATCATGATTGGATAAACATCATAAACTAACCATCATATTAACATTTTAAAAAAACTCACATAAAGCATAACAGAAGATAACATATGAAGACTTGTTTCGCTTAACCACGATGAGCTCTTTGACTTTGATCTCTCTCAACAAGAATATTATCACTCAAAGACCACCAAATCAATAAATAATATTTGACTTTAATTTCATCCATCAAGCATATCTTAAAAATAGTGTAAACAATAATATATGATTTTATTATTTTATATACCTGTATATAAAGAATATTTATTTATTTGATGTCTATATTTACTTATTAAATTTATTTTTTAGATATTTTTTTAAATTAAACTAGTTAGTTTATCAGATTTAACTTTTAAGTGACCGTGTTTATTTAAATTTAACTGTATATTTAATTTGTTTGTTTTTTTATTTTTTAATTATAAAACCCACTAATAAATAAAATATTTTCAATAAAGTTATGAAAAATATTTATATTTAATTTTATAATACTGGTAATAAAAAAAAATAAGTTGATTTTTTTATAAGAGATATATATAAATTATAAGTTGTAATCTAAGTTGCCATTAATTTCCAATTTATATTTGGGTTAATTTTCAAGCAAATAATACTATAAGATATTCTAAAAATAATAACAATTCATTTTACATATATAATAATAAATAACACTTAAGATATATAGTCAGATAAATAAGTAAAAATAAATGTGAAATAATATTTTTAATCTTATGTACGAATCAGCCATATTTAATGTGTCAGTAAGAAATTTGATGTGGTCTCAACCTGAAAAAAATAGGATTAAATCATCCCTACATATTATTTGCATTGATAAAAAATTTATGCGCTTTCCTTTCAGTTTTGTTGTCACTCCATGTAAGTCAATTCTCCTCATCCTCTTTGAAATTCTTAGCGTAGAAGCTCTTAAAAGATTGAAAAAAGAAAAAAACTCATCGAAGAAACACATCCTTCTTTTCTTCTTGTTGGAATTTAGATTTTATGTTAGAAACTTTATGGACACTAATTTTAATGCGCTATAATTAAAATTAAATTAATATATTAATACTAAAAAAATCATTAAAAGATTTGGACTGACCGTTGTTTATTCAAATATTAGTTTCTATTATTGATTGGTTACGAATATAAATATGTGCAATATCTAACTTTTAAAACAGGTATAGGAATTTAATGAATCGTTCCTATTCTTGCGTTCTTCTTTCCACTTTAAATAATTAGGTAATTTGAAACATTTATATATTTTTTTTCAATTTTATAACTTATTTTTAAGACAAGTATGTAATGACTTATATTATTTTTTTATCATTATATTTATGTAATTGTTATTTTATTCTCTTGTTTGATATTTATACATTTACAAATTATTTTTTGATATTTAGTATTATAGCATATGATTTGACATTAAATATCATTTTATAAAAAGAAGTAATAATTAATACTTAAAACAGTAAACAAACAATTATAAGTATTTTTTTTTATTTAACGAGGATTGTTATTATTTGGTTATTAAGCAAGAATTTATGCATAGATGATAAGATTATAATGGTGTTTTGATTGTTAATTTTGTATTGAGATTTATAAGTAAAAGTGAATATTATAAAATGAATATTCTATAAAAAATAGTTGTATTTATATATGAGCGGTTGATGTATGTTCTTATTAACACTTAACTAGGGAATATAATAATGATATAATAAACACTAAAAGACTTAAAAATAATAACCAACAAAGTGAGATTGTTGATGATTTAAAGGATTTTATCGTGTTGTATTATTTAATATGCTCATTAGGTTAGGTAGGAGCGTAAACCCTCAATCATGTGAGTCTGTGTTGGTGTATGAAATTATATTAAATATTAAACGGACTTATGTATAATTTGTGGATTAATGCACCATGTTCATAGATTGACTTTAAGATTGTATTTTCAAATTAAATGAATATAAGATTGGATTTTCAAATAAATTAACTATTTTCATGAAATAATTATTTTTGTGTTTAATTTTAACTTATTTCAATTTTATATGGATTAGTTGGCATTATCAATCACATATTGAATATTTATAATTTAACTTTTCCTTTGACACATTTTTATTAACAAATTGATGTGATTGTTATATTATTCCATTGCTTTCTTGTTTTTGTATATTAGGAAATATGAAAATGCATGATTGATATAAAATCATAATGTGACTAATGTGAAACTATGAAGACCCTTTATAGTTATAGATGATTATGTGGAAATATATAAAAAAAAATATATAACAATCTTATTATATAACTAATTTTTAATAAAAATAATAAAAGTGATTTACTATTTTAAAATAACAATAATATCATTTTTACATAAGCATACAATTTTCATATTTCCTGTTATTTTAATCACAAACAAATAAAATGACAAGATACAATGGCATAGACCATATTTTTAATAGAAATTCACTTCAAATTTAACTTACGAGAACTTAAACTTAATTAAATCTTTGAAAAATAATAGTCTATTTTTTTATTTCTAAAAATTCATCATGTTTTTTTTTAAGTTAGAAAACCCACATGAACGTGTTTATTTTAAATTTAAAGATTAAATTCATCAATATAAATTATAAATATTTTGATATCGAAAACGTATGACTAAAAGCACATTTTTTTTTCTAATTTTAATTTCAAACGAGGAAAAGATACATCCTCTCCTTATTTTGTAGGTATTAAATATATAACATATAGCATATAAATTTTTCCAATCACCGTCATTTTATACATAGATGAGCATCACATGATAAATATGGTAAAATTAATGAAGATACGTATACGAGGGTTGATGAAACTGATTTGTCTTTACGGATACGTTATAAAGATCTTACTGTCACTGGAACACACAAGCTTAGTTCAAGAAATTGATTCAAAAGGAAAAGTTCGCTGATTAATGTAAGAACATTGAAAAATAAAAATAATTTATATTTTTATTTGTTTTTAGTTGTGATCCTAAATATTTAAGTATAGTGTGTATTGGTCTGTAGAAAGTATTGAGAAAGTGAATAAAAAAAAATGTATTGGTGTAGTGTTGAAAATTTATAGAAAGGGTTTGAGGGCATGGGTTCAAATTTTACCTTAGGTATTTTCCTTAACTCCTTATTCCATTTTTTGTGTGATTGGTAGACATGTAAGATCCATGTAATGAATGAAAGAGAGAAAACTTTGTGAAGCTTTGACCATTGAGCAAGTAAATTTGAGAGAAGGTGGCCATGTATTAATGTTTTATATTTCCTTGGTTTCTAAAAGAGAGGAAATGGAATTGAATAAGTTAGTATTTTGTTTGTTTGCTTCTTCTTCTTTTTATGGTGCACTTGAAGGTATTTGGACTCCTTGTTAGCTTGTATTCATTGCTTTTGGTTTGGCTTTAAAAAGAGAAAATCTAAAATGGTTGGTCTTAATTAAAAGTGTCAGGCAAAGAAAGGAAAAGTTTTGGCCCATGTAGTCATTAAGTTTCTTTGCATTTTAGTAGAAGACAAAATTTATGATCTTGAGGAATTATGGAAGGAGATAAGGGATTAGTTTAAAGGAGATATTCAAATCACCTTAGGAGAGTATTTATGTAAGGTTGAGTGAAGGGTGAAAAACAAAAGGAGAGTTTGATTCTTCCCTAACAATCCCAAAAAAAATTTAGAGTTTGTGAGGGTAGAAGAAGGGTCTCTGTTCTACTATCTTAGAGGTGTGTTGGAGAAGAGCCAAGAGGTGTGAAAGGATCTTGGTATTACAACAAGAGGGGAGGAGCTTTTGTCACCAAAGAACCCTTGAAGATTTTCTGGAAACTAGAGGTAAGGGGAGCTACCTAAAATTGTTATGATTGATTGGGTTTTGTTGAATGATGGGAAGGAGTATATGTTTGTAAGTGGAGTAACTTTGAATATATCTTGTGAGGGGTTGGGGAAGTTAAATCTTATCTTAGATATTATAATTCATATTTCATGATCATGAATCTGAAAATAATTATATTGGGATTAGTATTGGTAGCTATTTATCTATTTTTGTGAGTTTTAGTTTTCATATCTATGATTTCATTGTTCTATATTTTTGGAGTTATCATAGTAAAACCTTAATCTGTAATTCGTTTACCGTTAGATTAAGCTCAAATTTGGATATATGATTCATGAGATAAATTATTCTGATTTGGCCGTTCAGATTTGTGATTGGAGTTCTGTATCGAGAGGAATTAATTTCGTAATTTTGAATAAAGACATCACTATTTGATTTCTACTACTAAGTTTCCACGGTAAAACATAAATTCACGTCTAGTGAACCGTTAGATTGACCTGAAATTTTTATATATGGACCATAAGACATATTAATTTTCTTTGACCGTTCGGATTATTATTTTGAGGTCTGTACTTAAAGGAATAAATCTCACATGTTGGAATAAGTTAATGATCACCTTATTTTCTGCAACTAAGTCCCCTTGGGAAAACATCAATTATAGTCATGTTAATCGTTGGATTGATCTAGAATTTTGATACATGGTTCCTAAGACCTATATGTTGAATTTTACCGTTCAGATTATCAATCTAATGTCTCAAGTTAAAGATATAGATTTCGTATTTTGAGGTAATTGATTTTCAGCTTAGTTCTATCTCTAAACCATCTAAGGAAAAATTAAGAGATTCACTTCATCAACCGTTGGATTGAACTGAAAATTTTATTACAGATTTTAGAGATATATTGGTTTAGTTTTGACTATAAGGATTTTCAATAAGAAGTCAGAAGCTATAATGAATTTACTTATAGTGTTCCAATGATCTTAAGTGTTTGATAACCTGGACTTTTGTTGTTTGTTAGTATTGTAAATTTTACTGGGGTTAGTACAGTTGCCCAAAAATTACGAGTCTAGTTTCCAGAGAAATAATTTTGAGTCTAGAATACAATAAATCAAGAATCATCTCATTCAGAGTTATGTAGAAAGATTTATGAATAAAACAATAAGCAAAGTTCAAAACTGAAAATTTCCAGAACGTGAGTAAAATTAAGATTTTTAATAATTTTACTGCGGCTAGCACTGTTGTCCAAAAATTACATGTTTGGTGTCCAAAGAAAGAGTTTTGAGTCTAGAATCCAATAAAACAAAAATTAACTCATTCGGAGTTCTGTAGAGGGAATTATGAATACAACACTGGGCAAAGGTCGTTTTGACAACAACCATTTTTTCAAGAGTAATTATGTTTTTAATGCAAAATATGATGTTTTCTCTTCCTTCTAGTGGAAAAGAATGATGATTGAGTAGAGACCAGAAGTAACTAAGAGAGAATGATTAAGTTAAGAGAAGGATTTTGAGTGTTTGAAATATCAGCTAGTTGATATAGCAATGAACATATGAAAACGGGAAAGAACGATAAGAGTTAGCAATTTCTGAGAAATCATAAATTTGTGGACCCATGTGGGATCCACTTAGGTGAGATAGTAAATTTTATTTTTGTGGTGGGTTAAAATTATTAAATAATGAGGAGTGACACATTATTGAGGTGTTAAGCCTTGTTTATCAACGCTTTTGCGCATTCATGTTATTGAGAACATGTGAGCATTCATGATTGAGCATGGTTGCTTCGTTGACTTACTTCTGTTCGATGGATACATGTTAATGAGAGCATGTAATTAGTTTGTGATTGAGCACGGTTTATTAAGTTTGTTGGTGTGGTTCACGTAAATCATACTATTTGCTTGTAGTTTCGTCAAACGAGTAATATACTAATAAATTATAGTCTCGCAGATATTAGAGATTCGAGTATCACTTCCTTCTGCGCGAGGAGGTGAATGTCTCGCCTATGACTTTGGCTCGTGGTGAGTATAGTGCATCGGTGTGCGTAATATCGATGTTTTTACTCGTTATTCCGTGAGGAGTTAAGGGAGATAGGTCTGATGTTACGATTGAAGACGACTCGAATCGTGTTTTATTGAGAGCAGCTTGTGTTGACAAAATACAAACAAATGATTGTTCCAATAAAGGAAAATCAATTGTTACTGAGAACACAATATGACGAACAAGGAAATGACATTAGAGTACAAAAGGCTAAATTGTGATGATATGTTTCGCGTCGAAATATAAAGATATGAATTGTCATAATGTGTGTATGAAGTTTATATTTTGATTTATATATTATGATATTTCGAGTTGCTCACCCTTGTATGCTATGATTGTGGTTTCCACCTGCGATGATCGTACTTGTATGGGAGGAGATGATATTGCAGATAATAATGGAACGGAGTAGCTCGACGAGAGTGCTGAGAAATAATATTTGTCGGGTTTTCTTTATGTTGTTATTTACTAGTGTGTTTGAATTTGAATTCTATCGTTGTAAAAACAATTTATAATTACTTCGATGTGGTGAAAAAACATATGATATGTCTATGAATTTGCTTCCGCATTTTAAATAAAAATAAAAATGTTTGGGTTTGAATGTTTTATATAATTTAGTACCTTGATTTATTACAAGTAACATCCTATCATGGTGTTACAATTAATGTTCTCATGACTTTTAATTAAAAATTACTTTGTATTTAAATGCCTCCTTTCCAGGAAGAAAAATAATATAATCATATGAAATAAGATACTTTAATTAAAAATCAAATCAACTGACATTATTAAAGATGAAATGTGAGTTTTGTTAGTATAAAAATTTAAATATATTAAATATATATTTTAAAAGTTATATTATTTTTGTTCCTTTAAAATTTAAATATGTTTTTTAAAACTATATGTTTTAAATTTTAGAAAACACTAATATTCTAAAATTTATTGCGAAGGGAAATATTTGACCCAATTGTAATTTAGTAATTTACTTAAAAACAAATATTAGTACATAATAAAATTGTTTTATTTCGTGTTTGTTAAGTTTTCAGGTTCACACATGCAAAGCAAGGTGATAGCTATAAACGAACCGTCAACGAATTGAAGTACCGCGAGACACAAAACGTTTATCAGTTTTCCCATCAAAGAAGAACTGAGGCAGAAAGAAGAAGCGACACAGAATCGAATACGATGAAACTGAGACTCAGATCCTTGGAATCCAAAGAAACCCTAAAAATCGAAGTCCCCAATTCATGTTCTCTGCAGCAACTCATTGACACCGTTTCTCACACCATCTCTTCTTCTTCCTCTTCTCTGCACCTTTCCCTCAACAGAAAGGACGAAATTCGCGCCTCTTCGCCGAACGACTCTCTTCACTCCCTTGGCGTCGCCGCCGGCGACCTCGTCTTCTACTCTCTCAACCCCTCCGCCTTCTCCCACGAAACCCTCCCCCACAAGCCGGAGACTGCTTCCCGCGACCGACCCACCATCCAAAACTCGCCGGAAACCCTCGCCTGCGACGCCCCCTCAAACCCCACCGTGGAAAAGCATCCGACTTTGGATTCAGCGGAGGTGGAAACCGTCGAAATGATTGATGGATCTGACGAGGCGGTGGTGGTGGGTACCAATTCAGAACCTTTCTTTGTGAGAAGGATTCTAAAAGAAGCCCTCGGAAACAACGTTAGTGATTTCAAGTTGTTGGTGTTTACGGTCCACGGTGTGATTCTTGAGTCTGGGTTTGTTCGAATCGACAAGGACTCCGGTATGGCGGTTAGTTGTTTTCACCTTCTTGATGATTCTCCTTCAGCATGTTCTTCTGTGATATCGTTGAGGTATGCCCTGCCTGAAATTCTGGTTAATGGTGCTTCGTATAGTGTGAATTTGAAATTTCAGACATTGGGGCATTTTGTGAATGTTTGTGGTTCGTTGTCTGATGATACTGGGTCGAGGTTGCACTATGTTTGTCTGGATAGACGTAAATATGTTAGGCCATTAGAGTTGATGCTAGCAAATTCTGAATCTAAGGGCAGTGTTAAGGACGGGGAAGAGATTATCTTTGGGAACGAAGTTTTCGAAATGTGGAAGATGGTGAAAGATAGGCTTGCATTGCCACTGTTGATTGATCTTTGTGAAAAGGCTGGATTGGATCTTCCACCTTGTTTCATGCGATTACCGATGGAGCTTAAGCTCTTGATTTTGGGGCGTCTTCCCGGTGTTGATTTGGCCAAAGTAGCTTGCACCTGTTCAGAGTTGCGATACTTGTCCACCAGCAATGAGTTGTGGAAGAAGAAGTATTTGGAAGAGTTTGGGCAAGGAGAGACTAGAGGTTGGCTTTTCAAGGATTTGTTTGCAGTGTCCTGGGAAACAAAAAAGAGGTCGCAAGGGGTTCCTTTTCGACGACATGGGATTTCAAGACACTTTATTTTCCCTCCCAACCCTTTTAGAATGCCTCCTGCTCCAATTTGGGGTGGAGAATATGGTGTGCAGCCAGTCTTTGGTGTTGCATTCCCTAGATACCAGCCAGGCCGGATTATCATTCCCCCGTGTACTCTGAGAGATTTCAACCTATAAGCTGCTGAGTTAAATTCTCCTCATCAACGATGTGTAGTGCTGGGACTCAAACCTTGGTATGGCTCAAGTATCTTCTCCTTAGTTGTTTGGAAAATAAGTTGCTAAGTTAGTGCATCATGAGTGTCTGGTTTTTGAATAAATAATGTTTGTAAGTATTGATTTGTCGGTCTTTTTTCCTGGTTAGAAATCATAGTTCTTTGTCGGTTTGACTTGTGTAGTTATTTGTTTTGAATAAACGATAGTATTCCAAATGTGGTCAGGACATGGTTGTTCTTTTCAGTCTTTGTGCGTTAGCTTTGGTTCATGTTTTCCCCTTTATGCCAAGGCAAAGCCTAACGCTGTTCCAGCATATGTATAAAACTGTCTCGGATCATTTTCTCCAAAAATGAATGAACCTCATGCTTTTTTGCTGTGTACATATTACTGTAGTACAACAGTCAAGTGTATAACATTAATATAAAAGGATTTGAATCTTCTGATGTTTCTTACTAAAATAGCCAATTAACCATATGACGATGGTATGTTGTGAAATTAGAAAAAGTTCTTGATTGCTCAACATTCCTCTCGGCTGTCGACATTGGTGTGATGCCAGAGGTAGTTATTTACGGTAATGGTACACCTTTGTGCTATCCTGTATTTCATATTTGTAGAGCATTGTTTTGAACTTAAACATGTTTTTATAAATGGTGAGCCCAAACTTATTAGAAGTGAGTCAAATTTAGTTTTAGTTCGTAGTATGCATGCTTGCAGTGTAATGTATGTGCAGTTTAACTTGGTAGACAGATGTAATAAATAGATAGTAGGATGATGGACAATGAAGTGCATGAACTACGTGATGACATTGTATCTTGATTCTTGCAAATGGGAATATCGTGGGCCAAAATAAAGCACTGTGCATTGTGTTGCCTCTTTTTTGTGTGTGGAGGTTTACTTTGTATTGGTAACTGCTAAGCTACTCATTGCATACTCAAATAAATGGGACGTCTGACATTCTGAATTGACAACTGATTTATGTTTTTCTTTTTGTTGGCTATTCTGCTACTATTTTTGTCATGCATTAGGCTATCAGTTGAATCATGAAGTAGTTGTTTACCATTAGTGTCATGAAGTAATGGGATCTCCCTTGTTTGTTATCTTATATACATAGCATGGCTCGGGTTTGAGCATGACTTCTTATAGTTCGCTACTTTTGCTGAACCAAGTGTCAAAATTAGATCCATACATATTTTGCAGTTATGCAGGCAATGAAGATACTGAAACAGGGAGCTGCTGTATTGGCCATGGACACTGGAGACTGAAGTGAAATGCAACCTCCATAAAGGAAGTGAAATAAACTGTTTTTGTATATAGTTTTTTTTTAAACTGCTTATGGATGTTATGACAATGGATCTTTCGAGTATTATTGAACGAAATGTGATGTTCAAAGTTTGAGTGTATACATTGTAAATGGCCTTCATAAAACGACTTATAGTGTAGGAAAATTCAAAGAACAAAGAATAGGAATATGGCTAAAGGGAAGTGATTTCAGGCACGGAATTTTTTGTAGAATGATTCGAATGGAAATTGTGTTTTTAAGTTGTAGTGTAATTGCATATAAGGAATAACTTGGACACAATAATTGCTGGTTTTATTATATTGGGCCGCTTTGTTTGATACGAAGGTGGGAAGGGAGAAGAAATGGTAGGGAAATTAAACACAGGTAGGGGTGCAGATTCTACAGGCCGAACCCACTTATATTTACGTGGGTTTAGTTTTTTAACCCATTCAATAAGTTTTTTTTTTCTTCCTGCACCCCATATTATGACCAACTGAGTCCCTGTTATGATTAACTACATTATCATTATGACTAATTGCAGCCATAACAAAAAGACTAAAATAACCTTTATTGTTGCACCACACAATGACATTGCTGCTGTGGAAGAATAGAGAGGAAACGCATTGTAGAAAAAAAAAATCTCGTTCTAGAAAACTTATTTCATAATGTATTTAAAAAAGATTGTTTACCAACAACATTTAGAATTGCATTTAAAATCTAACTAAAAACACTTCCTTATGACTGAATATTTATCATTTTTACCTTGTATGGGAGATTACGAAATCATTTAATAGGAAGACCTTTCTAAATAAATTTGTTAACTGAAGTCCAAATGAGATGTAGGAAGTAGAGATAAGGCCACTGTCAAATTTCTCTTTAATAAAGTGTCTGATCTATCTTTATGTATTTGATCCTATCATGTTGAATTTAATCGTGAATGTTAATAGCTGATTTATTATCCCAATAAAGGATCGCAAGCTCTTTACATACCACATTGTTGCACTAGACTTTGCAATACCATTTTGTTTCTGACTTTTTTAAGTTATCAGATTTTCACCTAAAAACATGCAATAATATACATAATTATACACTTTCATTTTTAATTTTTCATTTCTCTTTAATCTCATTCTTGGGTTTGTTTTCAAATATTGGAAGATTTTGTTTACAACTTGTAAATATCTTTCCTCTGGGTCACATAGTAACTTACTAATGACACTCCAAACACAGGTTATATTTGGTTTAATGTGATCTAAGTAAGTGAGTTTCCTAATAGGTCTTTGATATTGACCTATATTCACACAAAAACTACCTTCATCACTCTCACGTTTATGGTTTTGTTCATAGTAATTCTAATAGTCTTGTAATTAATCATTTATGTTTCTTTTAAGAAGATTAATTAAGGGTTAAATATGTTTATGGTCCTTAACTTTCAGTGAAAATTGGAATTAGTCATTCTTCAAAACTTTGGTCTAATTTAGTCCCCCAACTTTAGATATGTATAAATTTAGTCCTTTTAACCAAAATTTGTTAATTTTATTTGATGTTTCAAACGTGTTTCTCAGATAACATTGAAACAAAAATGTGTCAAACAATGTAAACAACCCAAATGCTATAACGAAACGTGCTTGAAACATCAAATAAACATAACAAAATTTAGTCAAAAGGACTAAATTCATACATTTATAAAGTTGGAGGACTAAATTAGGTCGAAGTTTTGAAGAGGGACTAATTCCAATTTTCACTGAAAATTAAGGGACCAAAAACATATTTAACCCATTAATTACATACTTTCTATTTCTATGGCAGATAAAGATGCTTTCTTTAAGTAAGTTGCTTCTATCGTAAGGAAGTACTTCAACTTTCCTAGATCATTCATTTCAAAATGAGCCATGGAGGTAAAAAAAATGTTGACTCGAAGAGTGATAACGACAATATCCATTTTTTATAATATGCATAACCAACGAATATACATTTAACAACTCCATGATCTAACATAATTGACTATAATAATGGACAAACACAACACATTTAAATACTCAACTATAAAGAATAAAGAAAAAAAAACACATGAGAATAAAGAATATATGAACTCAATAAGACCCATATCATTTAGAATTCGAGATGGTACCTTTTTAAGATAGGTCGTAGTGAGGACAACCTCTCTCCAATAAAATCTAGGGACATGCATTTTAAAAAAAGTGTATGCAAGAAAATGTCTATTTTTTCTTTCAACAATATCATTTTGTTAGGGTGTATCCACATAAGTAAATTCATGAATAACACCATTTTGGAAAAGGAGATTAGACATGTCATGATTTACACGTTCCCTTCCGTTATCAAAACATTAACGTTTAATTGACTTCCCATATTGTGTTTTTACCATATGGAAGAATGTGGAAAATAAAGTAAAAACATCATAATTTTCTTTGATGAAGAAAATTCGTTTAACATGGGTATAATCATCAATAAACGTGACAAATCGTTTATCACAAAAATATTATAATTTTGATGCAGATCCTTAAACGTTAAAATGAATTAAATCAAAAAGATTAACACTTTTTGTATTACAAAGAGGATATGTGGCACAATGGTGTTTTTAAAATTGACTTCATCACATTGAAATGACTCAATAGACTCTTTGGAGAATAAAAGAGAGGACATGAACTTTAAAACAAAAAAGGAGAGATAATCTAGACGACGATGGAGAAGCCAAATTTGAGAGGACTCAAAATTACTGCAATATTAGAGAAAAAAAAGTACATGTGCTAATACTGTTTTTAGATCCCAATTGTTAAAACAATAAACCATCCATATTCCTCAACATTTTTTATCGTCTTCCCATGAAAAGATCTTGGAAAACACAATAAATGGGAAAGAAGATTACAAAACACTTTGGTGATTGATAATTTTTTTATATATAAATAAGATTATTACAAATGTTTGGAACATAAAGAACATCTTTAAAATTGAGGGATGATAAATGAAAACATTACCACATCCAATTAATGAGATGAGTTCCATTGACAACAATAATGTGATTAACATTTAAAGATGAAATGAAGTTCTTACCATAAGATGACTTATTGATAGACTCCAATTAAGATTTCAAACGTTTAATTTCAGTACGTAGTGCACGTATGATTGAAGTGAGAAGCTCAACATTACTTAGTGGAGTTGTCATGGTCCAGATGTGGTAGTAACAACAATTATGATGATGGTAAAAGCTCGACAACAACTCCAACAAAGATTCGACGACAATTACAATAATGGTTCCAACAAAGGTCCGGTGAAGGTTCGACGAGACTTCGATGAAAGTCCAACGAAACTCAAGTGATGAGTTTGTGGAAGGTCCCGTAATAATTTCGATGGACAACAAACAACATGTAAAAATAGAAAAAACTCAAATAAATTATGTGTATTTCAAATATTTAAAAAAATGCGTGCATTTCGTATAATCCTAAAAGAAAATATAATTAAAACAATAAAAAAGAAATGCAAAAATTAGACTCCCAAAACCCAGAGTTATGATACGAATTAAAAAGAATTAATATACGAGAAAAAAAATTTATTCACTTTTATATACATAAAAAAGTTAAACTTTAAAGTAACAATTATAAGAAATCTTTATAACCTTCTAACAATTTTCAATAATTTAATATCCTATCAACAATTTTCAATACTTCATTTAATATCCAACTAACAAAACAACTCGGTTACTTTAATTATATAACAAGCAACTATTTTTAATTTAAAATGATTATTTACAAAAAAAGTATTCATAAAACAAAAAAAAAACTACCTATGACAAAATTATAAAAAATATTTATTTACAGTAACGAAGAAAACCAACGTACATAAGGTCACAAATTCAACCGTAAACATCAGTATCATATATAGGACATTAATTTATTTATGAAAAGTTCAAACCCTTCATCAATCTGGTGGCACTCAAGATTTTCTTTACAAAATAGTCATGAAATATTTTTTTTTCTCAGGAATCATTGTAAATTTATAGACCAACATGGGTTAATTAGATAAAAGAAAGCACGTGCAGAATACTGAAAACATAAAACGTATTGTATAACTTTAGTTTCTCATAATTTTTCTTGAACTAAATAAGTTATAACTTTAGTCCATTGAAAAATGGAATCGCAGGGACATGCCCCAATCTTACCGTTGTTCTCTTTTAAACGCAGTCAAGTATAAACGGCAAATTTGGACTGGCCTCGGGCGGCAAAAAAGAATTTAAATTTCAAAAAATGAAAAGGATTGGAACTAACTGTGGTTAGGAAGTTGGGTTACATGGGATGCAGACAGCTCAACTCTTGCTAGCGCACCGTGAACCAACCATGGTTAGAGACAATGACAGCTTAGCAACCCCATCTATCTCCCTATAAATGGAATATGCAATCCCCAAACTTTCCCTGCATCAAGATTCAAAGAAGGCGTCTTCATAAACGCCTTTCTTCTCCATTTCTTCTTCCTCTCTACGCTCCAATTTTCTCGTTTCAAATTCGCTTTTTTGAATCTGCGAAAATGAGAGAGTGCATCTCAATTCACATTGGTCAGGCCGGTATCCAGGTCGGAAATGCTTGCTGGGAGCTCTACTGTCTCGAGCACGGCATCGGGGTGAGTCATCCATCTCAACATGCTTCCGCTTTTTTTTTTTTTTTCCGTCAGATCTGTGTCGTGGGTGCTTCTTTCGTGTAATTCCGCTGTTGATACGAATATCCGTTTCTCAGATCTAAGGAAATTCTAGCATTTTCTTCTTTTTTTTTTTTCAAATTTTCTGTTATTTATTTCACTTTGATCCGTACTTTATTTAAACTCGGTTTCTATTATTTTTGAAGATCTCTTTTGTTTTTGTGTTACCAGAGTTTATTTTGCCAGATCCGTTTTGCAATTGCATTTTCTAATCAGGCTGCGGGTCTGTATTACTAGTAATGTGACCCTTTAAAGCATGTTATTTCAAATCATAATGGGATCTCGCTCTCGATTGTCAGATCTACACGTGAAGCTTGCAAACCATTCTGATTAGATAGTTCTTTTAGCTGTTAGATTTAATGTTCGTGTTTCTGGTTTCAATCTTTAGCTCCTGTTGTTGCAGTTTTTAACTCTTGTATGAAATCTCCTTAATTGTGGAATTATGAAGAGTAAATATTGTTAAAGGTAATACAGAGAGCTGATACTCATGGTTTTTATGCAGCCCGATGGTCAAATGCCAAGTGACAAAACAGTTGGTGGTGGTGACGATGCTTTCAACACTTTCTTCAGCGAGACAGGTGCTGGAAAGCATGTTCCACGTGCCGTCTTTGTAGATCTTGAGCCCACTGTGATTGATGAGGTTAGGACTGGACCTTACCGCCAGCTTTTCCACCCAGAGCAGCTCATCAGCGGCAAAGAAGATGCCGCCAACAACTTTGCCCGTGGCCATTATACCAGTGAGTCCCAACTATGTTAACTTTTGTAATATTGTATAAAGGTATTATAATTTCTTACACTTATTGTTTGTACTCTATATCAGTTGGGAAAGAGATCGTTGATCTGTGTTTGGACCGCATCCGAAAGCTTGCTGACAACTGCACTGGTCTCCAGGGGTTCCTGGTTTTCAATGCTGTTGGTGGAGGAACTGGTTCTGGTCTTGGTTCTCTTCTGTTGGAGCGTCTCTCTGTTGATTATGGCAAGAAATCCAAACTTGGTTTCACTGTCTACCCCTCTCCTCAGGTCTCCACCTCTGTTGTTGAGCCATACAACAGTGTCCTCTCCACACACTCTCTCTTGGAGCACACTGATGTAGCAGTGCTTTTGGACAATGAGGCCATTTATGACATCTGCAGGCGCTCCCTTGACATCGAGCGGCCCACATACACTAATCTCAACCGTCTTGTTTCTCAGGTAATATAACTTGCACCTTAATGAGATTAATTGAAATTATTAATAAATCTGTGGATTGATTGAATTTTATTTTATTTTTTTTTATCTTTGTGGGATTAGGTGATTTCTTCTCTGACTGCTTCCCTGAGATTTGACGGTGCCCTGAATGTGGATGTGACTGAATTCCAGACCAACTTGGTCCCATATCCCAGAATCCACTTCATGCTTTCCTCCTATGCCCCAGTTATCTCTGCCGAGAAGGCTTACCATGAACAGCTTTCAGTGGCTGAAATTACCAACAGTGCTTTTGAGCCATCTTCCATGATGGCTAAGTGTGATCCTCGCCATGGAAAATATATGGCCTGTTGCCTGATGTATCGTGGTGATGTTGTGCCCAAAGATGTGAACGCAGCTGTTGCTACCATCAAGACGAAGAGGACCATTCAATTTGTGGATTGGTGTCCTACTGGTTTCAAGTGTGGTATCAACTACCAGCCACCTACCGTTGTCCCTGGAGGTGACCTTGCTAAGGTGCAGAGAGCAGTATGCATGATTTCGAACTCCACCAGTGTGGCGGAGGTATTTGGTCGCATTGACCACAAGTTTGATCTCATGTATGCCAAACGTGCCTTTGTTCACTGGTACGTGGGTGAGGGTATGGAAGAAGGTGAGTTTTCAGAAGCTCGTGAGGACCTTGCTGCTCTTGAGAAGGATTACGAGGAAGTGGGTGCTGAGTCCGGTGAGGGCGTGGAGGAGGAAGAGGAGTACTAGAATCTACTTCAGATTCTTTTACGTATTTTCTCTGGTGTTGGTGTTCTGTTGTTTTTTATTCGGATGCATTCCTTTTATGCTTCGCTGTTCATGTTCCGGACTTATAATGACAATATGTGTTTTGTCCTTTTTCTGAACCTTTTATGCTTCGCTGTTCATTTTTTATAATATTTTAACATTATCACACGTGATTTATCTAAAATTATTCAATAATTAATAATTATAATAATAATTATAAACACATCAATTACATAATGGCATAAAAATGATATTACATGAAAAAATATTGTCAAAAGTATATTATCCTTAAATTTTATTCTAAATCTAAAATGTCTTTTATTTGTTTTATGTTCTCATGTCCTTTTTTTCTTGTAAACTAACTAGGCTAGATTTTTATTGGTTTTTAATTTTGATTAAGCTTTTTATTCAGGATATTGTTTAGAATTTTGTTTATTGTTTTTTCTTTCATTTAATTTTGATTAAACTTTTCTTTTCCTTCTAAGATTTTGACGTTTATAAATGAGTAAAAAAACATTGTATGAGTTTTATATAACAAAACATTTATAAATGACTAGAAAAAAGCATTGTATGAGTATATTTTAAATGGATCTTAACTGATCAAATCAGTCTGATATACAACATACTTAATACATGTTATTTAATGAATATTCTTTGTAATATAGATCTATGAGCGATGTAGGTTTAAAATATGATTGAAATGAGATATTTGCTTATAATATAAATGTTATTAGTAAAAATGTATTTGCTCTAGTATACATACATATATTATTAATATACACCTCAACTTAAACATGACACATTCACTTTATGACTCTTTTTCTCTTTCATGTCCATGAGAAACAATTTCCAACCTTAACAAATTCAAACAGATATATGTGTCATCCCTTCCTCTGGTAAATCTAAACAAATAACTTTCGGAACTTTGTTTTTGTTGCTTTCGTTCTAATAAAATTAATTTTCATTATTTTTATAATTAATAATTAAAATTTTTTACAATTATGTTTGAAAGTATGAATGTAAATTTGACTATTGGTTGATATATGATTTAATTACTCATGTAAATGCTAAGAAGAAAAGTGAAAAATTCCCTTCACCATTTAAAGATAGACAAACTTATTTTTTCTTTGGCATCATGCAATTACATTGATATAAATAATGTTTCTTCTAGTATTTCTACAACTTTGTTTACTTCAAAAGATAAATTTGAAAAAGAGTGAGTGAATGAATGGATCAATTTGATATAAGAAAATGAATTGCAATGTTGCTTGTTTAAAGAGATAGATAAGTGAAAGTAAAGAGATTTAAAGAAAACGTTTGTAAAAGTAAGTGAATGATCTAATAGATGTTATAGATAATTTTTTTAATGAATTAAAATATAAAATTACAATTATGATTTAAATTAATATAAAATAAAATGTTATTATTTAAAATTAATTTAAAATAAAATTTGGATGATTACTTTTTTTAATAAAAAATCAATAGGTATAATTAATTTAAAATACGAAATCATTGGTTGAAAATAATTTTAATTAAATATTATATTATAATAAAATAAATATTATTATTAATTAAATATTATTGTGATTAATTAAATAGTGTTATTATTCCACGCACATTCCCATGTCGACAATGAGTTACATATCAACCCACAAAATCAACACCTGTGCATCCATTTTAATGCTTGCATAATTGATTTCCACATGCACACAGTAAAAAGAAGGTGACGCTTGTGCAAATTTAAGAGAAATTATAGATAGTAAAAACACAATTATAAATATTATTTATGCTTATTTATCCCTTTCATCCCTCAGATCATCGCCCTCAAATATGCACAGAAACTAATATATCTACGTCAATATCAAATGTCTGAAAACAGTAACAACACATAAATTCAACCTCATACGTCTTTTTCAATTAACCATTCCAAACTTGATCAAATCTTATTGTTAATAAAGAAAAGAAACGTATTTGAAATATTGAAGTTATAGATAAAGTTAAAAAAACAACAATATATTATTCTAATTATTTTTAAATCGATTACTATATTAAATAATGTGTTATATTTTTATTAAAATTTTATGTAAACTTGAATAAGTTATATGCATACACCTTTGATTTTTTTTATTTTAAAAAAAAAACTGACAAAAGAAACATCCCTCAAAACATATTTTTCTACAAATTAATGCTATAGATTTAAATAGCACTCATAAATTGATTGTATTATTATTCTGTTGTGGTTATAATATATATATATATATATATATATATATATATATATAATTAATAAATAACATATATAATAATTATAAATTTAATTAAAAAGTAAAAATATTTTTTATTAATGATCATTAATATTAAACATTTTATCTAGTCACTGTTTTAATTTGAACTTTAAAATTTGTCCTTGTACTAAAATATTCAGAAAATAATTAATTTACTCAATCAAATATTCAGAAAACTTAATTTTACTTTCATTATTTATAGAATAAGACTAAACAATCAAATACTTTATTAAGATTTAAATAATTAATTCAGTCAAATTATATTTTTTAGCTAATTTATTAGTTATTTTCTTTTACTTTTTTAAATAAAATTATAACGGTGTTTACATAAAACAGTATTATTTTGAATTTCTAAAAATGTATTAAAGTATTATTAAACTTTCCCTCTTTTTCTTTGGTAGAATAAACAATCAATCAAATACTTTTTAATAAAAAATTAAAAAAAAAACATTTAATTCAAAAGATATTTTCAACTAATGAGTTAAAAATAAATTAGAAATACATACATTTTCCAATCACCACTGCCACCACTTTTAATTTGTCACACGAGAAACGAAAAAAGAAAATAAATTTCGGAAATCAAAAGAAAATACTGATTAGAGTATTACAATTAAGATATTAAGCATAAATATTCATTTAATATACACATTGTGTATATAGTTATATATAGTGTTTTTCAAAATATCATTAAGACTATTTTTCAAAATAAAAATATTTACATTAAGAGAAGTGCATCAAAATATAAGTATATATGAAAGGTGAAAACTTCAAATAGTCCACTCACCATTACATCTACATCATCCTCTACTTATACATAACGTATGATTAATACTATACTGTATGTAAATAGACCACAAACCAAACCATAAACAGGATAAGTTATTATAATTATAACAATTTATATTAATTAAAATCTATCGGTTTTCTTTTTGTAAATATTTAATAAAGTTACATATTTTAAAAGTGTATGATTTTTTTTTTTGTAAACATATAGTAAAGTTACATATTTTAGAAATGTATGATTGAATAATGAAAATTGTTTTTGAAAAAGAAAATAATCACCTTCACTAATATATTGGTTTCTCTGTACTTTTACTATATGATAACTATTCTTACTCATCGGATAACTATTATTAAAACATTCTAGACATACTAAACTTATTTGTATTTTTCATCTAATTTTTTATTATTATAAAATTTAACAACTTGTTGTCTTAGTTTTTTAAAATTAAACGTTTTTTATTCATTATTGATATATTATTTAAGTTTTGATAGAAGATTTTAATATAATAAATAAAACAATAAATGATTTAATTCATTTTTAGATTTTATTATTACTATTTTTTTGAATAAGTAATTAACATCATTATCACTAACTTGTACTGGGTGTTTTGTGTTAATATAATAACACTGGACAAATGGTTATAAAATATAGTAATTTAAAATTGAATTTAAATCCAACAATTATCCTGATGAAGGAGAAGAAGTCAACGAACAAATCATATTGGATAAACTTAAAATAATAAAAAAAAGACAACTCAGTTTTAATGTCTACGAAGTCAAAGCATAATTGATTGTTTTTAAGACAAAATTATAATTAATTAATATAAGTGTTAAGTTTTATCTTAAGATTTACATTTTAAATAGATAAAAAATAGAAGGTTTATGAATAAAGAATTTTATCTTTTATTGTATTTAAAATGCTATTTCACTAAACGTAAGTTATTTGACTTTTTTTGACGTTTAGATAATATTATTTTATGCTGATAGTATTATCATATTATATTTTTGAAAAATTTTCTTAATAAAATCAAACTCAAATTTTAATTATGTAAAATAATTCTTATTAAGAGAAATTTTTTGTTTTTCTATTTTAAGCGTTTTGAGGGTTACCATTTTATATTTTATCAAATAATGATTTACAATTGTTAAATATGTGCAAAGTGTGATATTTTAATTTATGTATATAAAGGTGAAAATATACATAATAACTTTCATGAATCGGAAAAATATGCTAATTATATGTGGGGGACTATTTTACAGCATGGTAATGATTTTATTATTTTGTGTAAAGGAATTTTAGAATTTGTTTTGGTGATGTAAAATAGTGAGAAATCTCTTTATTTTCAAATTGAATGTCTCTAAGAAGATCTCTCTATGTTTTTTTAAGCCAGATAAATTCACTCAAGTGTACTGTATTGATATGATAATATTTGATGGTTAAGATGACTATACTGTGTGCCATATGTTGCATTAAATATGGATTATGATGACAACTTTAATTCATTAATTATTCAAGGTCAGACATGCAACCAAAATATGACATGCATATTAATATATTAATATATGATGATAAGGACTAAGTCAGATCATTATGATATATATATATTTGTATGTACATATGTATGTTTATATGATATATAGTAAACAATATTATTAAGTCGAGATAATTTTATTTATTATAATCTTTTATAGTATTGTAATATTTTGCAGATATTATGACATGTGTTATATACATTGTGTGGTATTTTTTTAATTTAAATTAGTTCACCCTTATTCTTGGCTTCTATTAATTCCTAAACTATTATTTTAAGTGTAGTTGATTATTATAATTATA
Organism: Vigna reflexopilosa; assembly: GCA_027742785.1. Classification (NCBI taxonomy): domain Eukaryota; kingdom Viridiplantae; phylum Streptophyta; class Magnoliopsida; order Fabales; family Fabaceae; genus Vigna; species Vigna reflexopilosa. The sequence continues at coordinate 41,014,460 of CM050917.1, read as the reverse complement.
TCTAAGTACATATGATAGTATACATAATAGTGGGCAATATATATTATAAAAAGGCAGGTTTATTTATGTGTAATCTTTTGCAGTATTTATAATGTTTTATAGAGAAATGGAAATTTAAAAATTGTATATATAATGAAGATATTAGAAATTATAATTATATAAGTATACATTATTATTGCTACTCGGACGATATGATTAATACTTGCTAAAATATGCAATATGAAATAATCGTCAACTCCAACGCATACATAAATTTATACTTCTATTAGGCTTACAATTAAATGTGTTTAAGAAATAAAATTTTAAGCACATTAAACACTGTCATATTTATTTTCTAATTTATTAGCCGGTGATAATAATAAAAAAATCGTAATTTTATATCTTAATTTTTTTTAATTAATACTCTTCTAATTTTTGTACCATCTTTTTTCTTTAGTTGGAAATATTTTGGTTTAAAAGTAATTAATACGAGACAAAATGATATTGTGTTACTTATTTAATCTAAAATTCTTTGATTAGATATGAGTTCGAAGTCCTTCTTTTAAAGGTAAATTTTAAATACTATATTGCGTGTAAATGTGATATTCTTTATGTGTTTGTTAAGTTTGAAATTTATTTATAAACATTCGTAAGTAATGTTAAAGACTAAGTAATTGAAATTTTAACTAATTTGAATTTTAATTAATAAATCAATTATAATTTTCTATTAATAATATGTACTATTTTAATTATTAATAATTTTTAATTTATAAAAAAATATTTAATTTAATTAATATAATAAATAATTATTTTTTGCCTTTATATTTAATTATTATTTAATTACATTTTTATAGTGAATATTAAATTTTGTATTTAACACTACAATAAAATGTTTAAATAATCATTAATTTTAGAGACCAAAACAATTAATCAACTATATTAATTAAGTTATATATGGTTTTATAATCTAAAAATTACAATTATCTAAAATAAGAAATAATACTTATTTTAATATAAGAAATAAGAGGTCATGGATAAGTACTTAATAAATATTTTATACTTATCTATAAATTATATAATAAATATTATTAATGTAATTAATTTAATTCTTCATCAATATCAATTTTGACCAATTAAACTAAACTGTTATTGAAACTATTATTACTTTAAAAGTAGAATGGGAATAATACTCAACTGTAGTGTCTGTCATCCATGTGATAATTATTAACAAAATATAATGAGATTATTTACTCTGTGTACAGAATTTTTTTTTCAATAATTAGACAGAAACAAAATTTATTAAAGAATATAATGAGATTATTTACTCTGTGTACAAAATTTACAAGGATATAAATTTTACAAAAATAAGACAGAAACAAAAATTATTAAAGAAAATAGAGAAAAAAAGCTAACTGGGTGATTGAAAAAAAAAACTAAGTTAAAAAAAAGCAACTGCTCACATTTTTGGTATAATTTAAAGCATGTTTAACTGCTTATAATTAACTATTTTATCACAGTATTATTTTAATATAATAAATAATGAATAATCTATTCAATTATTTAATTTTTATATGATAAATAAGTTCAGGTAAAATAAAAAATAAGACATATTTATGGTCCACATTGTGGCAGTGAGTAGTAATTTAAATAAGGATTGTGCTTGTAGTGTTTCGCTTATTCATTCTCCATTCTTATAATAAGAAGATAATCCCACTAATATGGTCAATTTTCCAGTGACTGAATAGAGAGAAAGAAAGGAAATGGAGTCCCATAACTTTAAATATGACGACGATGGTAGCATAAAACGAACAGGTAATTCTATCCATCTTCCTAAAACATTATTATATAATCTCAAATCAAATAATTTATTTTTATTTCATCAATTATTCATGTGATTTTAATTTTGTAATGGTTGTGTTGGGCGTGAAGGAACATGGATGACTGCATCTGCGCACATCGTGACGGCTGTTATTGGGTCTGGGGTGCTGTCGCTGGCATGGGCCGTGGCTCAATTGGGCTGGATTGCTGGGCCTGTGATTCTGGTGCTGTTCTCTCTCATCACTCTCTACACTTGTTTTCTGCTCTGCAATTGTTACAGGTACCCTGACCCTGTTCATGGAACCAGAAACCCCACCTACATGAACATGGTCAAAACTATTCTAGGTATTTTCAACTCTTCATTTTTCTTCTGATTTTCGGAGACCAAATTCAACTTCTTTTTTTTTTTTTTTTTTACTTCACGCGTTTTATTATTACTCAAGTGTAAAAGAACAGTTTAAAAAGAAAAAAAAAAGAAATATTAGACCATAAAATTTATGAAATTATATTAGTTGAGCTGTAAAACGTGTAAGTAGACATTGTTTTAATGAATGTTATCGTTGACATATTTAGAATAAAAGACAACAGACAGACTTATTTAATGAGTTTATTATTATTCTTAAACGTTAAGTATTGTTTCTCTATACGACTCTGATAAATAAATGTTTTTAAATTGAAATAGTTTTTTTTAGTTCAAGGTGTACCTAAGATAAAATTTAATTCAAATAAATTTCATGCATACAGATTTTATATTTTGCGGACAGACAGACATGCTATTGTATGTATGTTCATACTTTTTATGTTATCGGATGATAAAAATTTAATATTTACATTAATCTTAATTCTAATTACTTATTTAAACACACACACACACACATATATATATATATATATATATATATATATATATATATTATTACCTCTATGTTTGATGTATATATTTTATATTTTGAATAAAACTGTATTAAACGAGTAATATAAATTATGTATCTATGTGAAAAAAAAGTTTAACTATATTGTTGAATAGTAGAGATATCTCCAGTTATTTCAGTTAGTAGACTTATGTTTATATTCATCATTATTTTTCCTCACGGTTAAGTATAATAGATAATTATGAGGTTCAATGAGATTTAAAATATTATAATTTGAAAATATAACTAAAGATAAAATAGAAATAAAAGAATATGTGTACTAAATGAAGTATTTTATTATATATTAGTGGAGTGTAGTAACCTTTTTTATGATAATAAAAAATAATAAAATTATAAATATATTTTTTAAATAACTTTACTGGAAATAATTTTTATTTATTTTATAGATAACGTTTTTATTACAGACATTTATTTTGATTTTAAAAATGGTTAAACTTAAAAATTAATTAAATAACGGTTAAATTTAAAAACATCAATTATTTAAAAGATAAAATTGGTAAAAGAATATTTTAATTTTAAAAAAATGTTGCTAAAAAAAGATAAAATTCAAAGTAAAATATGAAAACGAAAACGAAAATGATCTTTTATATAATAATATAGATTATTACAGGTAAAATAGGTAAAAAATACTCTGAATTATAAATTGGTCGATGATATGTTGCCACTAATAAAAAATCTTATTTATAATCTAAAATATTAATATTTTAACATTTTTAAATTTAAAATACTAACAAATAATTATTAAAATGAGTTGTAAGATGATATTTAAGTATGTGACAATTTTTACTATTCAACAATATGGTAAAACCATCGCATGCATAAATTTATTCATAGGTATTTATAAAAAAAAGAAAACAATAATTAATTTTTGTAATAAACTTGTTATTTTTATGAAGGAAAGAATTATGATCTTTTCAAATATTTATGTAAGTATATATCTATATATTAAAACAATATGAGTATTGGATGAGAGAGTAATTTAGCAGAATATGGTGTGAAGTATTGAGCATAAAAATGATTTTGAAAGTTATAAATAGTGTTGTTCTTGTTTGCGTCCAGGAGGAAGGCAATACCGTTTATGTGGACTAGCTCAGTTCTCAAATCTTGTTGGAGCATGCATTGGATACACCATCACTGCATCCATTAGCATGGTGTAAGTCAAACTATTTCATATTAGATTTTTCAAAAGCCATGAGTTCAATCATATGATAACTCATGCAGTATAGTTTTTAAAGTGGTGAAAAGGAAATAAGGATGTGTTTTGGTTGTACATTATGTGACTGATGTTTGCGAAGCAGTGCCATCGGAAGATCGAATTGCTTTCACAAGTATGGGCACGAAGCTAAATGCCATGTATCAAATTACAGATATATGTGCATCTTTGGAGCGGCAGAGATTTTCTTAAGCCAAATCCCTGATTTCCATAATCTTTCAGGCCTCTCCTTCATTGCTGCCGTTATGTCTTTTGGTTATTCTTCCATAGGCATTGGTCTCTCCATAGCAAAAATTGCAGGTTCTCCGTTGCATTTAATCAACACATTTTATTATGTGCATAACCATTTCTTAGGCCACGCATGAATGAATGAATAAATAACTTTGAACGTAAAAGGTGGAAGCCATGTGGATACTAGTCTTACGGGACTGGAGGTTGGAAAAGATGTGACAGAAATGCAGAAGATATGGTATACTTTCCAAGCAATTGGAAACATTGCTTTCGCATATAGCTTCAGTCAAGTAATGGTTGAGATACAGGCAAGCAACCTTAGCCAAAATTGCTGCTTTATTTCAATTTATACTGTTCTTTCGAGGATTGTTTTGTTATATAAAACTTGATTTCAACAGGACACATTAAAATCAAGCCCACCAGAAAATGCAGCCATGAAGAAGGCAAGCGTGACTGGAATCTCCATCACCACATTTTTCTACATGCTATGTGGTATTCTAGGCTATCAAGCATTCGGCAACAAGGCACCTGGAAACTTCTTAACAGGATTTGGTTTTTATGAACCATATTGGCTTGTTGATATTGGTAATGTTTTCATAGTTGTTCATTTAGTGGGCGCCTACCAGGTAATTCTTTCATCACCAAATTAACTTGTGTTGAGTAATGTATTAATAAAAACACAAGAAAAACACCTGAATTTCACTGTGTGCACAAACAGGTATTTTCCCAACCAGTTTATCTGCTTGTGGAAAGTTGGTGTGCAGGGCGTTGGCCTCAAAGCAGAATCATGGCAAAAGAATACGGTGTGGACATTCCATTGGTTGGAACATACAAAGTGAATGCATTCAGGGTGATATGGAGGACAGTGTTTGTGATATTCACAGCACTCATTGCTATGATACTGCCATTCTTCAATAGCATTGTGGGGTTGCTTGGAGCTATTGCCTTCTGGCCCTTGTCCGTCTACTTTCCAACACACATGTACCTGGTTCAGGCTCAAGTGCCCAAGTTCTCTATGATCTGGATTGGGGTCAAAATGCTAAATGTCTTCTGCTTGATCGTCAGTCTTGTTGCTGCAGTTGGATCAATCCAAGGAATGGTTACAGACCTTAAAACCTATAAGCCCTTCAAGTAAATCCTACGCGTGGTTTATCTCTTGGGATGAACCATTGTTTGTATCAATGTCTTTGGTCATTATTTATCAGTTGTTTGGATCATTTTCTTTTAAGTGTTCTCTATGATAGTTTCTAATGGATTATTAATGCTTTCTGTTCCTCTAAAAAATTTAAATCGTGTTTCTAGTCCACCACTTCCATAGTTAATAGTTTTTGTCTCTATTCTTTAAAGCATGGACACTAGACTAAAGCTGAAAGTTTTTCCTTTATGCAGACTTATCTACTTTAGTATTTTGGGAAAACATAAAAAACTAAAATAAGTATTTCACATATTAGAGGCAAAATCCGAAAGTGAAAATATTTTCAGAGACTATAGAAACTTCATTTAACATTTTTTTTTTATATATTCGTTTGTCTGATTCTTCAAGTTTCTTTCCTGTTTCACGTTATTCCTATGTAGCATACTATGATGAAGATTCTCCAACGAAAAAGGTATATTTAATTTCCATACTATATAATAAAGTTTATTTATTTTTTTAAAAAAATGATTTTTTCACTTGAAAAGCTGAAGTAAACCAGCTTTCTATCTTTGCGCTTAATCAGAGACATGATACTTTCTTTGTTCAATAATATATACACTGCGTATTTACATAAAAGCTTACGTAACAACTGCTACATGATTTCCCATCCTTTATCAAACCAACATTTCAACATTCGATGATCCCTTTTTTCTCTTATTCATGTTCAAGAAAGTGCAAGACTTTCAACTTTTCCCAAGTCTGTGGCTTTCATTTCATCATAATATCGTCTAGAGTGAGGAATTTTACTTATTAACAGAAAAATAAAGAGTTATACGCAATGTTTGTTTCTTCTGATGGAGCTTTTATTTAGTTTTAATTATACATAGGATGTATGTAAAATGGAAAAGGCAGATGTAAAGAATTGAGTCAATGATGAAAGGAAAATAGATAACAGCAAGTTGATCCTGGATGATATTTTACAATGGCACTAAATCAACAGAGGCTTAAGAAAACAGAAATTTGATATATGCAACTAGATTCCTAAGAGGTATGTGTAGTCTTGCCTTTAGTTTAGACGGGGTGCTATCTGTGATATCCTTTCATCTTCTAGGAGTGCGTAAGGGTCCACATATTGTGGAGGTGATATGGCCATCTGGCTTGCATCATGGACAAATGTTGGTCCAAAATACTGCAACAGTAAACTAAGGATCAATTTCAAAGCCATCTCAAAAGCATAGCTCCTATTTATCCACTATAAAGTGATGCCTGAAGTGTAAGAAGAACATGCCAAAAAGAACACATCAAGCATTTCAAGCTAAGAATTCATGTTGTATTGAGCTTTGTTGCCGTGATACTGATATACATACAATATGATGAAGTGATATATAAAAAAATGCACTCATCACATCTGTTGTCAGGCCAAGTACTTACGAAGTATAGAGCAGAAAAAGTTGCAACAATTATGAGGATCAGCGGTCCAAATCCCAAGAAGAATGTTCCTCCAATCGTCAAGAGAAGTTTAGCACGAGGTATTAAGCCCTGAAATGGATAAATACACAAGTGATTTCACCCCAAAAGGAAATTCAATCAGATCTAAGCATGAAAGCTCACTTCAATACATCATTACTAATTCTGATTTGGATGCATTCTAATAGGATATATAGATTTGTTTGTTCATATCTGTCAGCCAAAAGACTCCACATAATTTAGGCAGTGCAGCAATCGCTAACTTCCATGTAGTAATATTCGACGCAAGAAAGTGCGTCAACATCTAAACTGGCCTAACATGGTCTAACAGAAGAACTTTGCATATTATGGAGATCATCATGTTAATTTTTTAAGACATATTCTGTTATAAATACTAGAACAGTGTACTCATGAAAGCTCTTTTTAAGTTACTAATGCCCATTTCACACTCAAATTTAGGAAGTATTTAGGTAAGCAATTTAAATAAATACTTGTTCAATAAGATTTTACGAGTTTACTTTTAAGCTTCATTGTGAAACGTACTAGAATAAGCTAAAAACAGATTATTTTGATAAGCTTTTCTACAAAGCTAATTAAAATAAGTGAAAAAGAACTTATGAGAAAGCCACAAGTCATGAACCACTATACTTTAATTCATTTTCCACATCCATATCCGGTAAGTATATCATACTCTTCAATATTTCACCGATAAAGTATATAAGACTTCAGAAGAACTACAAAAATCGAATATGGCTACATACAAAACATTGAAGAATGTACAATATAGAAGTAGAAGCATAGTCCATTGGTAGGGCAAAAATGGAAATTATTCTCTTCACAAATGATTTCAAGAAAGAAATAAGACTGATACTATTTCTTCTGATGAAAATAAAGAATATCAATTATTTTGTTTGGATTTGCAGAATATCAATTATTATGTTTTATAATTTTTTTAAATATCTGTATATTAATGTTACGCATTATATCTTATGTATTTTTAGAACAATTGTATCTAATGCATCTCTTACTAGAAATACTTATAGTATTCAGAATCATAACATAAGCACAAATAAGCTCTGGCAAACATTCCATTAGTCCAATGCAATAATTGAAATTCATAGTAAGAAGTGCGACAGCTGTATATTCAGAAATGAAAAACCCAAGACTTTAACAACCTATTATTTTCTTAAGTGTTAAAATAATAATAATAATAATAATAAATAATGCCGTTAGAATTTAGCTATGAAATCTTACATCTCTGAAATTAAGAGAGTTATTTATTGCAAAACTGATAACATTCGATCTTATTTTGAAAATTATTTTAAATTCTTACTAATTCTATGCACTCAGCAGAAGCCATTTGAATTTTAATTTCCAAACATGTGATGTCTCAAAAGGCACTCTGTTCAAAATTTAACAGCCAGATCATGTTTGTTGATTTGGGTAACAAAGCCAAAAGTTTATAGCAGTAACAGCTGCTACAAAAAAGGGTTAGTGATGTCACTCATTATTGGACTTAATATTTATATAATTGTTCATCCATAGAAGATTAAAAAGTATAGAATGTTTTGGGAATAAGGTTGAAACCAGTGTTGTAAGTTGACATTCATTATTCATAGCTGAATTTCAGTACTTCTTGAAATGTTCATCCTTCCTGTGTTTTCTTTGTCCTCCCTCCCCATTTCCATTTTCTTGCTTCTCATCAATATAAAAATTTTAATTAGTATTTTTTGTTCAACACCAGATAACAAAGACAAACTACTGACAAAAAAACCATAGAAACAACATAGCTGATTGTTTATAAATTGTTTAAGGAAAAGGAATGTTGACAATGAATCAACCTCAAGACCTTCACTGTTCAGGGCCATAGATCGTTCTCTCTGATTTTCTAGACTCCTCTCAACATTGGTTGAGACAGATTTTCTTTTGGGGAAACCTCTATCTTCCTCATTTACGAACACCTCTTCATCAAGTTCATAGTTGCTTTGTTTGTAATCATCAAGCAATGATGTAGGGGTCATACCTCTCCTCTTCAATTCCTTCATAAATAATGACTCCGGAGGCTCTTCACCTGAAAACACAACAGAAGCAGTATGATGACACAAAAGGGTAAAGTTATTCACTTTGATATTCTCTTTAACCAGTTGTAGATTATAATCCGAACCCCTTCATTACAAAATCTACTTGTCTGGCCAAAACGTAATAACAAACAGTTTTCTTGCTAACAAACAGATAAAATGCCACACAGACATGCTGAAAGCACAAGAACTCGTCCTTCATCAGATGAAGACAGACATAAAAGGGAAGAAAGATCTAAATTTTATTTTAGTAATCTGCCAAGCAAAGAGAAGGGAAATCACAAATACATGTCATCAAACAAATAGAGCTAAGAAATTTTAGTAAACTTCTGTATTATTTCAAATTAAGAGCAACTCTTATTTCTCACTAAAACTAGAATTATAACAACTTCGAAGAACAATCGTTAAATGAGACTTGAAAATAAAATTTAAAAAACAAAATCAAACTTGCCATTGTTTTGGCTATTGGACTCTTGAGAACTACAGCAGACCCTGAAAGCGGAAGACTTAGAAGAGGTGAAAGTATGCAGCTTTGCGATCCTTTTGTGGAAATAGCATGGGAGGTGATTGTTCCACGTAGATTTTCTGGGAAAATTATACTGCGAAAGGGAAAGTTGAGAAAGGGTAGGTCTCAGAGAAGCCATAACAACGGCACCAAATTTGAAGAGACAGACAAACCCAAATGAATGAAAGGGGTTTGGTGGCAGAGAGACGTGAAAAGGCTTGTTCTAGAGGAAGTAAGAAGAAGAGTGGAGCTTGCACCGGCAAGCGCAGTTTAGAGTGATAGAACTGAGGATGGCTAATGTGAGCGGGGGGTGGGTCTGCGTTTGTGGTTAGAAAGAGGTAACCAGTCGTAGATTTGCGGTCAGAGGCTGCTGACAACATGGACAAAATAATCATGATTTTTGTTTCGCGAATAGATTTCCTTCACTATTTATTTTATTTTTTATTCTCATAAACTCCAATCAATTTGTTCCTTCCACGAAAATATGGCAAATTTGTTTGGTTGGCTTGTGATGGTACGCAGTTAACCATTTTGTCTTTTTTTCGGTAAATTTAGAAACGTATTTATCAACTTTATCAACAATGGTAAAATAATGCACAAAACAAGGATTCAAATACACATGTATACCTAATAATATTAATATACTTTAATCTTAATACAAATCTTTCTTATCAGTTAAATATTTTAAATATTAAAAATCAATTTTGAAATAAAATCTAAACTCAACTAGGTAAAAAAAAATAAAGTATACAAATAAAGATAAAATAATGATTTTAAGTGATGGAATGACTTTTGTTTATCAATTTAGGATAATACTTGATAAATATGATACAAATAAAGATCCATTGGTAAAGATATTTTGAGGTGGTATTAAAAATAAATTTGTAAAGTTTTAATCCAAAACGTATAATATTTTATATGGAGTCTATCTGTGTTGTATTCCATATAATTAGTATTAGACTGGATAATATCAATTGTTAAGAACAAAACAATAAAAAATAAATAAATAAATAAACAACACTAAAATATAAATACAGTTTCTAATAATTAATCTAATTAAAAGTTACTCTCTTAGCTATTTATCTAATATATGAAAACATAAGAGTATAGTTCAATTTTTTTCAAAGAACATCATTTAAATTTAATTTCATTGAGAATGATTTTGATTTTAATACACTACGTCTGATTAAAGGGTTCTAAAAAATAAACTTAATGTTATTGTAACCTCGGTTAATTCTGAAAATAGTGTACATACCAATAGTTTAAGGATTTTTTTTCTTTCATTTAATCTCAAATCGTGTCTATATATATAACGTCTTACTCTTTTTTCATTTTACTTTGGTAGCATATAAGTTTTGGAATGGACGAGACATTTCGAAATGGGAAAACTTTACTAAATTTTATAGTAAATAATGAATATCTTAAAAATTATATAACAATAAGTTTTAATCGATTAAGATATTTGAATAGAAACTAAATTTTAATTTAGGTTCTCAATAAACTACCTATAATCATAATAGAGGGAATGGCACTTTTTGAACTTCACTTCGATAATCTTATCTTTTTAATTATCCACTAACTAACTGTGTAACTACCATTTACCTACTACTTTTTTCAACTCTAATAGCAAGGGAGAGACAATTGGGGAGATCCCTTTCGTAAGAATATCATGGAAAGACGAAACTAAGTATTGGATTCGCGTGTAAGCAAAGAAGCTTGCCAATGTAGTACTCTGTAAGTTCACCATAATCAAACAAAGTTGATCAATCAAATATAATTGCGATATATTAGTGCAATTTTCTTAGTTAATTATAATGGGCAATTCACGAAGTGTAATTCACAATCATCTTTTGAAACGGGTTTCAGAACTAGCTAGAGTTCTACAGATAAGAACTTATGAACTTTGTTTTACATAAGGACAAGAAACCAATAATACAATACTATCCAAGCCTAGAAAATAAATGGACACGTGTCTCTCAATATTTTGCAACCTTGCGTTTTAGGCAATAGTCTTCACCTGAATTGATTGGAGAGCCATAGGAGAGGATCGTGTGTGAGCAATATCCGAGACCACTAGAACAACATCTCCTTGTCTGATCAATCCTCTGGATTCCATAAGTTGGACTGACTTTGAGATGTTAGATTCAAAATCATCTGATAAATCAACCAGAAGGGGTACAACCCCCCATAACAGATTCAGAGCCATGCGGGTACTTTCATCGTCGGTGAAGGCAAAGATAGGAGGATTTGGGCGGTTGCGTGATAGAAGTGATGCCATGTGTCCATGCTTCGTGTACACAAAGATGGCATCCACACCAAGGTTGTTGGCTGCAGAACAAATGGGTAATTTTTTATTTTTTATTATGATTATTAGACTCTAACCGCTGCGCAGAATTCATAATAGAATCAAGTGGCAAGAAGAATATGAAATACCCATTTCAACGGCACAATTACATATTTGCTCAGTGATGCATTCTGGCAATTCTGCTCCAAGTTGGTGATGGTTGAGAAGATTCTGCTTGTTCTCCTCCCGATTCCATGATTCCATTCTACTGCTAGTCATATCCAAGACTGCCAAAGCTTTACGCCCATATGACCCAATAGCTGATTCACCAGACAACATCAAAGCATCAGCATACTGTCGAACTGCTTCAGAAACATCTGCTACCTATTAAATAAAAGCAAATATTTGTGAGGTAAGAACCGAAATCCAATAGCGAACTGGAAACATAACACCATAGAATGGAATTCTGTCTTAGTTTCCTAGTAACATGTTTTTTCAATCTAAGATCTTTTCTCAAGTTCATAATAATCATCCTGGAAAAAGATTGATTTTTACCTCGGCACGTGTTGGGGTTGGATACTCGACCATTGACTCAAGAAGCTGAGAAGCTACAATCACTGGCTTGTTTAGTTGTCTGCATACGTAAATTATATCCTCTTGGACTGTAGGAATCTGTTCAAGTGGTATTTCGACCCCAAGATCACCCCGAGCCACCATGATTCCATCAGAAGCTCGCACTATTTCCTCAAGTTTATGAAGAGATTCTAAGCTTTCTATCTTCGACAAAACTTTAATGGATCTGAAACAATTATATGCAACTTAGCTAAAATAACTTTGAAATAAATCCTTGGAAGAAATTAATGTTGTAGCTTAACAGGCGGATTTGGTTAATTATCGAATAACTATGCTGTTACCAACAGTATTATCAGACAGACAGCAATGGCAGAGGTAGCTGGACAATAAATTTAATAGCTCAGCCTATGCCATTTTCGACCACAATAGCTGCAATTTAACATAGGAAATAGAACTGAATAACCCTCTTGAAGACGAAAACATGAAACCACTAGGTGAAAATGATTGGGGGTTGCATTGTAGTGCAAGTGCCAGACACGAGTGTTCTTATAGGACTTCAAAGGGAAAACGAGGAAAATAAAATAGACATAGTGACACTGCAGTAGAATGCTTGCGATACTTAGTATACTCCTAGCCACTAGCACGTCATTTTGTACTAAAAAATAATATCAACATCCTTTTAGAGGAATTAACGTTAAACTATATTGCTAAAACCATATAACTGTTCCTTTTTGAACGTGTGCTTACTTACTTGGTTGACTTCGTGGAGAGGTAGTTCTTTAGATCCTTAACAGAATCAGCGTGATTGACAAAGGATAAGGCAAAAAAATCAACACCCTCAGCTATACCGAGGTCAATGTCAGCCCAATCCTGTGGATGTAAACAATTCAAACTTCGGAGAGAAAAAAACATAAAAGGGCAAGATTTTCAATTCATAATTATAATTATTCAAAGAAAAATACAAAAAAAAAGAGAGGTTTGAACAGACAAAGTCATTATTAGTTTTTAGTAAAGTATGAATACGATTTGTTCAGTTCAGAAAAAGGTAGTTTCTCTACATTGTAAAACAGAAAGGTTTATTGTATTGTCTGAGAATTTAATAAAATTATTGCATATAAGGTTGTTGAAGAAACATCAATCCAGCCAGTTCTTCCAGATCTTCGGAATGGGTTTTGAGGAGTAAATTTGGGACTTTGGAAGGATCAATATACTATACAATCTATCCATATATTGAAAAATGTAAGCACTGATTCTTGAGGTAATATATCATTTCACCAATTTACAAAAAAAAAATATTAAACATGAGTTTTGACAACTGTTGGCATTGTTAGCCTAGGAATGCTTTCAGAAAACCAACGCCATACATGTAAAGAAATAATTGCAGAGTGCTAAATTTATCCTCCGTGATCTTCGTTAAATGAGCAGGGGAAGAAAAAACCGGAATATGCATACCTTTGTTGATAGAGTGGGGAGCTTGTAATTCCTCCTAACAAGCTTTCCATCTCTCCAGAAACTAAATTTAGCTCCAGGAAGGAAAAGACCAGCATCGATGCACTTACAATGCAAATCATTTCCTTTCTTTTCAACGACTTCAAAGCAAGCCATTCCACCATCAATAACAAGTTCATCACCAACTTCAATATCTGATAGACATTAACTAAGCTCAGTACTTAAATGCATAAATACATTGTGAAAGAAAAGGAAGAGTTGGTTCTTCACTCGTTAAGCAAGACATCACCTTCAGAAAAACCTGTGTAGTTTGTCTGTACTGTGAATGGGCGAGAACCCTCAAAATGCTCAGCAGTAAAATGCCAAATTGAACCTTCCTGAGATGGAAACAAAAACAATAGACAAAAGTGCATGTCTCCAAATCAGCTAAATCTAGTAAGTGTGATCATATAGGACAATCTATCACAAAAAAGCCTTTCACAAAAAAATATAAACATAATCTTTTAAATTTGGATCTAGGTCTAACTTAACCCCAAAAGACAGCTCGTGAAGGGAAAGTTGCTCCACATCTACATATTCTGTTATTTTACCATGTCACAAGTGAAGGTGAGATCTCTAACACTCTCTCAAACTCAGTACTAGATAGTTTGCAAGGCTGAACATCTATGAATGATACGATAACAATCCAACGAGGGGTCTGATAGGGCCAACAACAGCCCCTAGGACGGGCTCTAATAATATTTTATAATTTGGGTTTGGGTTAACTCAATCCCAAGAGCTAATTCGTAGTCCTTGTTAACCCCATTTATATATACTATTTTTTTAACATATAACTAGTGAATGTTAAACAAAAGAAAAAATAGCATACTTCTACTTTAACCGAGGATGAGGCTCCATGATCAACTACATGAATCTGACTACCTTCAGTGTCAATCATCACAGAAACACAGAACCCTTTCTCCTCATTCAACTTCTTGATCTTCCTAATGACATCACGGTGCCACTCCCTGGTGCCATGGCACATGTTGAGCCTGGCAACATTCATGCCTCCTGTGGCCAAATTCTCAAGTTCCTCCAAAGAGCTGCAAGCAGGACCAATTGTGCAGACGAGTTTGGTCTTCCGCAACCCCGCAAAACCCTTTACCGTCAACTCTCCCTCTGAAACCACATCCAATCCAGAATTGCCCTGCAAAGCCTTACTCTTTGAACTCCCCACTCCCACCTCCACAGCAGCACGAACCTTAAAGTCAAACCTTTCATTCCCCTTCCATCTCCCTCTGTTAAAACGAAATCCGAGGCGGATGACTCGGCCGCCAAAAACCCGATTCTTGAATTCGAGCGGAGCGTTCCCAGCAACACTCACTACACTTAGATCGCTCGCTGATGCAACTATTGACTTCAAAATCATTTTTATAAGAAGCTAACAGAAGCTTGTTTCTGGTTAGAGTATAAATTTAAATGGAAATGTGGTATCAGAGATTTGAAGTTTACGAGGGTTTAGTTGTGGATTTGAAGGGTTTCTTTGTAAACACCGTCAGCGTTGTGTTTTGGATTATGGCTGCCAATAAGAAGGGAGTAGGTTTGGGGATGGGCAAGTTAGCTTTGGCTATTTATTATCTAACGGAAGACAAATGCCAAACCCAGGACTTCATTCGTCAAAAAATATTATTTTAATCACAGAAATATATTTAATCTTTATTTTTTTTTTAAATATTAACCATTTAATATATTATACTGAATTATTTAGTTAACCATTGTAAAATCCTAGGATTGATTATTTAATGCGGTGAATAGATACGTGGATTTAATCTAATTTAAATTAGTTTAGCTTCCAAATTTTAGTCAAATTTAATTATTTATTTGTATAAATGTATAGATTTAATATTTTAATTAAATTTTATTATATTTATTTTACTTGTTATTAAATATATTTTTCAGTTAATATGAGAACGAAAATGTATTAATTAAGAGTAGACCTATCAAACGATATCATAAAATATATTTAAAATATATATAACGAAATGTTAATTAAACTTAATAAAATTTTATTAAAAAAATAGCATTTTATTAAAAGGACTAAATTTAAATATTCATAAAATTAATAATTTAAATTGAATCAATTTTTTAAAAAAAAAATTAATATAAATTTTTCTAAAATTTAAAAAATAACATATTTAACAATTATTTAATTCAATTAATTTCGACATTTCCAAGTAAAGATAGAATAATTTAGATTTAACTCTTTTATTTTTCCTTCTTTGTCTTTTTTATACTCTCATTTTCACTTTTTAATCTAAGCACAACCTTAAATTTAAAAATTATTTAATTATTTAATTATAACTATATTTTATTAATTAATTTAAATTGAATTTCTCAAAGTTATGTTAATCTTATATAATATACTTTTTAATAAACTGATCAATCCAAATCCATTGATACGATGTTTTAATTTGGACCACAATTGGGCCGATTTTTCATACTGCGACCATATACAGGAATAACACGTTTCTTTATGCTTTCTAATATTTATAATCAGTTTTTATAACACTTTACAATTAATTTTAAATTTATTCATCTTATTTTGTATTAACTTTTATTTACTTATATACCTCCTTTACTTGCTTATGGGTCTGCTTTATTGTGAAACATATTGTATTCTGTACGAAATTTTAGTTATCATTTTGGTTTAACTCAGAACTTTTTTCTTTGAAGTTTTTTAATTTTTATATTCTTTCTGCTGAAATTTAATATATTGACGATTAAAAATTTATATTTCTGTGTCAGTTGTTAATTATTGTATGTTTTTAAATTATGGATAGAGTTCATTTTAAATCAGTATAAAGTAGCATACTCAAATTCCTAAAATTTATTATGTAACAACCTAATCATAACTATAATACTAATAAAAGTGTCATTTCATTTGTGGAATATTAAGCAAATAAAACTATATAAGCATATAAATTTAGTAAAGATATAATGGATATATAAGAATTTTACTTCGTATATATACATTACACTGTATAATATGTTATGTATCTTTAAAAATATCATATACAATTCATATCATTTTGTATAATTATCTTTCATGTTTCATTATATTTTTATATTTAAATCATATTTATTCAATCAGTACTATAATCATTATCATATTTTATATTTTCAAACTTGATATATCACCTATACTCATTCAACGAATCATTTTTATGCCCAGCGAGATGCTTTAGGATGTAAGCTCACTCAATGAATAGTTGGTTCATCAACGATTCTAAAACGTACTTACCATGTTTGGAAAGCTTTAAAGAAACCAATTTAACTAAACAATACATCCTTTAAAAATCCAACCACACAAATTACATACATCACAAAGCATTTAACTAACACAACCAATATTTCATTATGATCATATAACAAATATTTAGCCAACTAATAAATCGATAACAATGTTCAAACATCATATCATACCAATATAACACAATTATTAGTAGAATAGTATGTTGTGTTTTTAGTTTATTTTAAAAATTATTAATATAAAATTATCAATAAAGGCCTTAATAGTATTTTTTTTTTGGTCCTTTTCTTATATTCATTTGTTGTCTTGCTTTCAAGGTTAAATAATTCTATAAATTTATAATTTTAATTAGATAGTATTCTAATCATTAACTTTGACCTATTCTTTTCCTGTGTTCTTTCTTTTCTTTCTCCTTTTACTTCTTTTATTTTTCATCTCTCTCACAATTATATCCTACCATGTGGATGGTAGCAAAACAAGAAACATATCCAAAAGATTGATTTCTATAGTAGAATAAATTCAATTTTATTTTGTAATTTCTTTTATTTTTATATACTCTTTTATTTTATTTTAAAACTCGATAACTTTGAATCTTTCAAATACTTGGATAACTTCTTTTAATTTTTACTTTTGTTGTTCTTAGAATTAAAAAGTTTATAACTAATTTTGTTTTTGAAGTTGTAATGTTTTTGTTTTGGATTTTAAGCAAACTTTAGGTAAAAGAAGTTAATCTATTTACTTCAATTTATTTAAAAACATGGGAACTTATTGCATTGTTAATTGTTGAAAAGAAAAATCTTATAGATGATGGAGTTAAAATGGTATTTGACTAAATAAGTTTTGGTTTGAAATATTTTTATGCCGGTTGAGTCTAAGAAAGGCTTTCGGAAGTATATCATCTAAACATGGTTATGGTTATTGAAATGTTAGAGAGATTGAAGTATAATTTTTTAGAAGTTAGGACTTTTCGAGTTAATATGCTTGTTTAGTTTTGTTTGACTGGTTTGATTTTTTTTTTTAGTCTATTTTATTTACATTTATCCTTAGGATAAAATTAGTAAAAAAAGTTTAATTGATATTAAAAAATATTGTCAATTAACATTAATTAATATTATTTTTAATCAATTTTGATCATGATTATTTAAATTCTTATTTATTGGGTTATTTTTACGACATTAATTATTATATATTTTTATTATAACATTAGTTGGAAATTTTCTGCAATGGTCATTTATAAAAATAATATTAGTCTGTGTTATTATTTTTTTTTTTAACAAACCATTAGAAAAAATAAAACAGGTATCAGTTTTTAAAAAATACCACTAGAAACATTCATGATAAATCAATTAAGGTATATTTTAATTTAAAAAAAGTATAGTTCACATATATCAAAAAAATAATCTCTTTCAATATTTGTCAAAAAAGAAGTATATTAATATTGAACTATAAATACCATTGATCTATAAAAAAAAAATTAACTATAATATTTGAAATAAAAATTTAATATATCAATAAAACACATTAATCGATAATTAGTTATCTAATATTGTATAGATCTTTAAACTGATAACGTCTAGATTAAAATCAAGACAAAAACATAATAAAAATAGAAAAGACATAAATTTGTTTAAAATTGAAATTTGAATTTTTTTAATTTTATGTAATTTAGTTACGCAAGTAAAATTATAAATTGTTTACTTTTAATGAGATTTCTGCAAATTTGGTCTATAGAGATGTTTTGAATGGTAACATCTGGTAAATTATTTCCTCAAATATTATTAGGATGTCGAATGACAAGAAAAGTTCTCATGATGGTCCATTAAAATTACCTATATCTATAATTTATAATTTATAATATAATAAGGCTGTCTTCGTATTTACTGATATAAGGAAAGAAATTGCGGATGATTATCCATATATTATTTCACATTGTATTTCACATTGTAGGTGCATGAAGCTGTAATATTGGTTTTATGGGTTGGGACAAAAGATTCGATTGTTTGGTGAACAAATTTCATGGTGTGCACATTTCGCCTATCCTGCATGATGCATATTATTATTATTGTTTTTTTTTAAGTTGTGTGTTGTGGTTCATTAACATTTTTTCTTTCTTTTTTTAAATTTAATTTAAACTAATTAAATATATATTTTATAATATATATATTTATACATAATAAAAATAATAATATTAATAATAATAATATATTATTTTTAAATATCATTTTATATTACTATTATCATCAAGGACAATTTGGTAATTTTTTATTTTTTATTTAATAAAATATTTTTTTATCTATCACGTCAATCAAATCTTATACAAATTTTTATAAATTTTATTTTCAAATTTACTCTTAATCACCTTCAAATATCTTCAAACAAATAACATACAATTTATTTTCAAATTCATTCACTTCAAATATATTTTCTACAGTGAACACACCTTAACTCTTTTTTTAATGTACACAATTTTCTTTAATTTATTTTATCATTTTTTTTAAATTCAAATAACTACTCAAAATAAGAAAAATATTTTTTAATTTTAATTTATTAATAATTATTTTTTAAAATTTAAATAATATTTCATAATAAAAGCCAATTTAATCAATAAAAAAATTCATAAAATTTAATTATTTTTATAAATACTTTTTTTACAAAATTTATTCTGCATTTTATTAACATTTTTTATTTCAATAATTTAAAATTAATCTATAAATTAATATTTTTTTTGCTATAATAAAACAAAACACATGTAATAAAGGTGTTTCTATTGTTCACGAATCATCATGTGAATACTACACGGAATGTCTTTTTCAAAACTATGAAAAATGAAAGAACGAAACTTTCAAAGGTAATAAAATGGTCAATTTGAAACTTGTTTAAGTCCAATTTGACTTTAGTCTATGAAAAATAGGTTAAGTTAGACTCACTCACGTACATAAGACCCTACAACTTGGTTTGTAGAGTTGGCGTGAGGATGAAACATATGTTAGATTGTATTTAAATAATTTATTATTTTTTTAATATAATATTATTAATGTCGGGTTACCTAGCGGACATGAGTGTTATCATAAAAAATGATGAATTTTTTTTAATGATGTTTCAAACTACGGCCTAAAGTTTTGTTGTCGTTAAAAACGAGATTCTTACATTTAGATGTTTTTTTATGATGTTAGACTGACTAGCAAACTAGACGATGGATTGTGTCATACTATCGGGTTAAAAGAATAGTTTAGGTCCGCTTATTTTACAAATAAATTAAAGTTAATGTATAAATCATGGGTAATGCCAAGCCAAGCCAACACATGTGGATAAGATAACGCTGGTGTGTAACTTAGCCAGGGGTGCATATGATACAATAGACTGCGAAGCTTTAATTTCACAAACAAAACATTGACGATTTCAAATTTTATGTCCTATTCCGTTCATAAAAGGACATTGTCGTGTCAGTAGATAGTATATACGACATCAACAGATAAAATATGATATGAATTACAATTAATGCCAAATTATTCTTCATGAAAACTATTAAGTTAATCTGCATGCGTACAGATTTGTTTTTATTACTTTGGCCTGTAGCATCAAATGTCTGGTGTAAAGACAACTGTGGCCTATGTTTTTCAATGACCATTTAGCTTATACAAATTCTATCTATATCCATTAATATTCAATAACTTGGATTAGCAACATGCAGAGTTTCCGACAAATGACGAGCTAGGTGTTACCGTCTTAAAAAACTAATTTCTGGTATGAATATGCAGATTTTGTCACAGTCAATCACTCATGTCTTTATTATTGTATTCATCAAATTGCTAGCTATTATAAATTTTCATAACAACTAAAGCCATGATGGTGAGTAAAGCAAAGGTGAGTTCACTTCAGAAAACTATTTCATCATGCCGCAGTCATGAAAATTGGCAATTTCATGAAACTAGTCATTTAGATCAACAACTTTACTAATTAACCTTGGGAGATTTCAAATTATTCTGACACTTAATTAATGGAAAAAGGCTATATATATGTGTGTGTGTGTAATATTTGTTTTTCTCTTAGCTTATAGAAATATTCTTGATTTATTTATGTGGATAATATGGTGGGATTTGGATAGAATCCAATGCTATGATTATGAGATATGATTCCTGGCATCTCAACCAACACCAAAGACAAGGGGTTATATATTAAGAAGAAAAAGACACGGCCCTAATAAAACATTATTCTAAGACATAAGATATTATCACCATATCTAACTCAAAATTTTAAAACAATATTAATTTTCTTCTTCATACATAAATTCCTAATACTAACAATATTATTGGTAGGCAGCTCCTTGGACTAATGTAAGGTCGGAATGAATTTAAGGTCCTCCAAAAGCCAGAGTTTTAATTGGGTGTACTGCACTGATGTCAGATGCCATGCAACAGGTTTGGCATAATACTATTTTAAATCATGAAAACAAAGTTGATGACGGAATTTCAAGGAAAAAGAAGATGCTATAATTAAGTCAACTGACAAAATGAATAAGTTGGAGCATGTGAGGAATATGGTTCACGTTGCTGCTTATCTTTTACACTTATAAAGAGCAACAAACACTTTTTATGACGCACCTATTTTACCATGTGCACAAGCCTAATATCGTGTTTGGACGGAACAAAATAAAATAGAGGAATTATACAAACATTATTTTTTTTTATCTGGTTTATTAGTTAGAAAATGAAAAGGAAAAAAAAAAGTGTTAGGAGTTTTCTGTTCACAATCAAAGTAACATATGTTATGAATTCTCCTCTATGATGCAGTCCTTTTTTACCCTTCCAAAACGTGCTATCATTTTTTAGTGTTAGACTCGATGTCCCTTTCAAGATGATAGTAGGAAACCTGAAAAATCATTGTGATTAGGTCAGGCATCTCTTGCATATCTCTATAGTGGTGCCCTAATTTAGCAAGATCGGTTTTAATAGTAAAATAAATAATAAAAGGATTCCAATGTCAATGTTTCAATGAGATGCTTTGATGTCGAGCTAGATGCTTTCAAATCCCTGTTAAATTAGATGGTTTATAAAGTTATAAATTTTACTTCCCACTCCCATATAATTATAAGATTACTTGGAAGTTCTTACACTGTTCAATAATAAAAAATAACCTTATATTTGATATTAGTTATATCCAAAAAAAAATGTTTTCCTCTTGTTGGGTTTTCAAATGCATGTTCATTTAAAAAAAATAATACTCAGATGTCTATGTCGTATTATACTAACATTATTGTTTATATTTAATTAACTTTTATTTTTTTAAATGTATATTTTTAATTGACTTTCTATTACTTTCTTTTCGTTTGGATACTTAAATTTGTATGGTTTTCAATTTTTACCAACTTTTATACTTTTTAATTATGTTTTTGTCATTTAATTTCTTCATTCTGTAGTGGCATATCTTTTATGTATTAAGAAATGAATAATTTTATGGTGAATATAAAATAATATTGAAATATTAAAATTTATCAATCAATTTACACTTATTAGAGTAATGTTTTATTAACCACAAAACCTCACATTCATTATTAATATGCAGAAGCAATATGACAGATAAGATAACAACCACTTTGGCTAATTGACAAAAGATATCAAACATTATATATCTCATGTGAGTTTGTATTGTTTATCTTTTAATATATTTATTAGTATTATTGGGAATTTTGGTGATATATATATATAATCTTTGAATGATCCATATAAAACAGGAATTTTCGGTTGTTTTCTTATTGTGTGCATTAAAACATTTTAAATAAGTTATGAACTTTTTCAAATATTTTAAATATTTTTATCTGAAATATAGTTATATTTTAAAATTAAATATATATTATTTTTCTTTCATTATTCTAAAAATATAATGCATTTATCATCTTAACGTATTTTCATAATATTACTACATTGATCTAAAATTCTATAATAAAATTTGATGATAGAGATAAAATGTCCATTGAAACACATAAAAGTATTATAGATACAAACAAAATCTATATTGTCAATACTTTAATATGCAGAAGTAAAGGGATTATTTTAAAATTATCTGTACAAATACAGATGTCTATATAATATATTATAATTACGTATATAATTGATGTTTACAACAATTCATTTTGATAGTTAATCAAAATATAAAAAGCGTACACATATTTATTTATTTTAGTATATTATAACAACTTTTGAAAGAAAATATCGTCTTTGTCTAAACTATAATAACTAATAACTATTGCACAAGAGAAACTATACTTGTCATGTAAAAAGTTGCTTTTTAAAAATAATTATTTTATCATGATTTTGAATAAAAAATAATTTGTATATTAAAGATAATAGTGTTACAGATTTTAATTATATAAAATAAAAATGTATTTTACACATGCTATATATAATTTTAAGTTTGACCAAACTAAACATTCACAACTATTTATGATACGTTTTATTCTTTCTAAGAAACAAATCCAATTCTAAAAAAGACAAAGATAACAATTCTAACATAAAAATCTATTAAAAAATAAAATAAAAAATACAAAGTCAAACTATCAGGCATATTATTCTTTAGTGAAAAGAAATTTAAACCATTAAATATGAATAAGGTATATATCCTCAGCTTAACCATACCATATTGATACGCTAATGAATAGATACTATAGTATTTTTTTTTTTTTTTACATTGTTGTCTAATTATATATTACTAAATATAATATATTTAGTAATTTTACAATAGTTATTTTTAAAGTTATAATTATTGTCTTTTATTAACTCATAATCTAAAACTTTTTTTGCTAACAAATTACACTCCTTATTCTCCAATTTACATGCTGAAGACAGTTTGTTTTAAATTTCACGTACTAAATCCTAAAAAATTATTTGATAAAATATTGATCATGTTTCCACTGATTTTTGCACTTGTGATACGGGTTCTTTATTTCTTCCAATAAAACAAGTTAATTAAACTCTTAAAATATAAGTTAACATTCGAAAGCCTTGAGTTCAATTTTCTTGTTTTTTTTTTTAATTTGATTTTAAAATAATTATCGAAAGGGCTAAACCATGGACATAATTAACTTCATTTTGAAATAAAAGAGTACAATTACTATTTCTAATTTTTAAAGATGAAGTTATGGAAGAGAGAACAACTTTTTTTTAATAACATTAAAGTTGTATTAGTTAAAGATAATTTTTGTGAAAATTAAAATAGTTAAATTCAAAGTAAATCGTCAATAAATCTGATTAAAATCATCATATTAAACGATTTTTGTTAAAAAAGTTTATTGAACTAAAGTCATATGACCAAACATTAACTACACTAAAGTTGTGTTTGATGTTAACACTTTCAATCTAAAATAAATTTACAATATATATGACTTGACAAATTTTTCTACAATATTTTATATAAAAGTTATATTTTATCTTCATGACTTCTTTTACTATAGTTTTATAATTTTTATTTTAAATTTTTTTGTTTTAACTTATCACTTCTTTCTTTTCATTATTACTTATATCTTTTAAAATATAAGTTTTTATGTTTTTTAAATTTGTATATACACATGTAATTTATTTTTATATTGTTTATTAATAATGTAATTAACGATTTTTTCTAAATTGTTTAATCTTTTCTTAAATTCTTATAGAATCATATTATTTTCATATTCTTTATTTTGAAACATTTGGTAATAATTTAATTAATGAATTATAAGTAATGTTTTTTATTTATTTTAGTTTTTAAAATTTATGTTTTTTAATTTTATATGATTTTTTTATTTTGAAATTTTACATAATTTTATTATTATAATTATATTTACAAAATTTATTTATTTAAATAAATAAAAATTTATCTTTTTTATTTTAACTTATCAAAGTATTAATAAAATATTATTATATAAGTTAAGTAATATATAAAATTATTAAAAAAATCTGAAATTAGAATTTATATTATTAAAATTATATAATAACAGTTTTTGAATGATTTCATTAATAAATTAAAATTAAAATCACATATATTTATTTTTTTATAAAAATTGTAAATATAATTTCAAAAATAATATAATCTAAAAAAATTAAAAAAAATATATTTCTGTATAAAATTAAAAAGAGCACAACAAATTTTAAAGATAAAAGAAATAAAAAAATATTTTTAATTCATAGATTAATTTATCCATGGCTGTAGTGGGTTATTTAATGTTTTGTGATGAGGCTGAAAACCAATTAATTAAATTGTTAAAAATTAATTTTCAATTTTGGAATAATTAGAATGTTATTCATGATCTAATTTTAATTTACGAATTTGTATATGTTTCATACCCGTATGATGAAGTATCCTAAAAATTGACAAACTCTACTTCTATTAAGAACATATACTAATACCACAAAAATGGACAAAATATTTCTTAAGAATACATGGCTAATAATTTGCTTATAATTAATCATGTATGATTTAAATCTCATGAACTAATAATTTAGAAATATTAAATTTTACAGAAAAGTATAAAAGAAAAATAATATAAATATTAATATGTTTTTCGAACCACAAATTAGAAACTTGTCTTTTTTTGTTTTTACTATCATTTCCCAATCTATTCAAATGAGATCTGAGACCCTTTAGTTAGGAAAACCGTACTCTTGTTTGCAAAATTTTAATCTTTTGACTGACAAAATAAAATAGGCCAACCAAAAAATTAAACTAATAGAAAAATAGAAAAAAACAACAAAAGAAGAAGAGCAGAGGAAGACTTTCTACAAGGATTGACAATATCATATACCACACTATATATATATATATATATATATATATATATATATATATATTCTTCTCATTCCATTCACTTCTTCCACAATTACATCCAAACCCAATCTTCTTCTTCCTCTGCAAAACTCAATATTCCTCTTCTTAGAAATCATCACACATTCCTCTACAACCCTTCTCTACCCTCTTAAACACTTTCCTCCCCTGTTTCTCGGATTGGAAAATCCGAGATTGAGAACCTAACGGCTCCAAAATTGAAGCAGAGGAGGGCAAAATATTTGATCTTCGAATCGAGGGGTTTCTGGGGTCTGCGACGATGAGACTAAACGGAGAAATCTCAAGCGGGGAAGACGAAAAGGAGAAGCAACCGGGAACGACAACGTTTTCGGGGCAGAAACTGGTGGTTGGGTACGCCTTAACGTCGAAGAAGAAAAAGAGCTTTCTGCAGCCAAGTTTCACTGGCCTTGCACGGTAGCTATTCGTATTTCTCCTTCATCTGCATGCATATTCATTTTTACTTTTCAATTTCCCTAAACAAAGGGACTTCATTCATCCATTTATTATTTATTTATTTATTTATTCATTTCGATTTTATTGTTTTCATCATTTTACTTGTTTAACGTAAAAGCAGCTTTTGCTTGCAGTGGTGGGGTTCACAGCCATACGTTGTGTCCTTGTCTGTGTAGTATGTAATGGTGGAGCAATTTTTGCACCATGCCTAATGGCTATCACTTTCGTGACTCGAACCCTGGCCACTGTGTTTTTTATTTTCCTTTTTTTGTTGTTTCTTAAATTATTTTAAAGGTACCGATTTTGCTTATGCATATCTGCTATGTGTTGTGCTTTTCTCGATTCTAATTTAAATTGGAATATTCCAACATTTATGCCCTACTATCCTTTCGATTTGTCCACATGGACAACCCAAGGTCAAATCTTGGTACATGGTTTTGAATTCTTAATTTGAATTAATTCACGTTGCTTCCTTCTCTGGAATGTTAAATTTACATTATTGTCCACTAATGTTGCCGTTTGTTGTCTGTTCACTGACAAGACTGCTGCCAACTGGGCATTAGAATTAGAGGAAATCGAATTACGTCAGTATGGCCTGTATATATATATATTACTCCATTCATATTATTGTTATTTTTATGGATTAAATTGAATTTTTATTCGTGTCCTAAGTTCTGTAACAGTTAAGCAATAAAAAAAGTTTAAGATTATTTTTCATATAATTTAAAATAGAGTTAATCTTAAACTATATCAGTGAAGTTCAGCTACATAATGAATGATTTAATGATTTTTTTTTGAGAAGTTTTACGGTACAAAATGGAAAGTTCATCAATATTACGTAGAAAACCTTATTTCCCATCATGATTTGCTTGATATTGGTTGTTATAATTCAATGATTTGATCGATATCACATTTCATATAAAGCTATTTAACGGACCAATATTGTTATTTCCTATTCTAGTCTAAACCAATCTCTCCTTAAAAGTATATACACAGGAAACATATAAATTATGAGTTTGAGGGCATGATAAGATTAATCTTGCTTAGATAGTCAGGATTAGTTTGAGGTAATACATATTTTGACCATTTGCGTGTGGTAATACATAATTGGTTGGCAGTATCTCTGAATAAATTGCTAACAAAATCCTCTGCTACTCTCTCGAGACTCTTAATAGTGATGTGTAAAAATGTTGTACGATGCAGGAACAAGGGGATAATCTTTGTTGCTGTTGATCTAAAGAAGCCACTACCAGAACAAGGTCCTTTTGACATTATCTTGCATAAGGTTTGTGACAGTTCTTTCAGAATTTTATGACTGGTGACGTTTGAAGTTCTTCATATGTGTCGATTTGTCCAATAACAGGCTATTAGCATTTTAACTTTTGCTACAGTTTCCCATGCTCTATTATAAAATGACTGGGTATTTGCTTTTTCCAGTTATCAGGGGAGGAGTGGCATGAGATTATTGAGGTTAGTGAACTCCTGACACTTCTACCCACTTCCACACGGTGATAGCAATTTTGCGCAGCTATATTGTTTTTCTATACGCACATTTGTGACATTGCATGAATATCGTTAGTATCCTTAGTCTGGGAATTAAGCATGAGGTGGCGGTGATGGACTGGACAACCAAATCGTTTGGATTCTTAAAAGCTTATTATTGTCTGACAAAATTTGCAGAGTTCATGCTCTCCTCATCATGAATCATGATCAGATAGTTGAAATCAGTCCCCAAGTGTTCAAACAAGTGAGGATTTACTTTTGTGATTAATCTAAATAATTTGGTTAGGCATGGCTGGAGTTTGTTGCCCAAAGAATGAATTGTTATCTCTATCTATCTACTATCTGGTTCTTTGTTTCTTAGTTAAAAATGTTGTCTCTTTAATACTTTTGCCGGTGACTACTACTGTACTATGACATGGAAATCAAATTTCTTATATAGGTTACAAGCCAATACTGCTACACACCAAATGCATTCATTTCGTATGAAAGTTTTATCTTTTGCTTCTTCAGTCTTCTAGCTGATAATATTATTTCACGATTTCTAAATAGTATGTAAAGTTTGTATCGATGGAGCTAATTCGATCTTTGTTCTTCTCCCTTTTTAATTTTGAAGGATTATAGGCAAAAACATTCCGAGGTAACTATCCTTGATCCTCCAGATGCAATTCGACACTTGCACAATCGCCAATCCATGCTGCAAGTTGTGGTGGATCTGAACTTATCCGATTGTCATGGTAACTCTCATCTGAAAGTTTCAGAATAGTAAATAAATCTTAATCAGAAGTACTAGAATGTAGCATGCATCTTGCTCTGGTGTTGAACTACTCTGTTTTATTTTATTTTTGCAATGTAAGAAGTTATTAGCTTTTCAATTTTTCAAGCTGATTCTGTGTTTCCTAAACTAGGTTTTTGCCCTACCAGTATCTGCATCTACGTATTAACTACTGTTGTTTTTCAGGCAAGGTTTCCATTCCTCGTCAGTTGGTTATCACAAAAGAGAAAGACCCGTGTAGTATCCCTTATGAAGTTACTAAAGCTGGGATGAAGTTGCCATTAGGTATGCATCTTTGTTTAATCTTCTTTTTCTGTCTTTATTTCTTGGGATACATCTAACTTACTATTTTAACTATATGATCGGCATGCATTCGATCAATCTCTACATTGATGGGAGTTGAGCACAAATAGCCCAGAATATGTAAATGGAATTTGAAGAAACTTGTTTTACCTATGGATATTCTGTTATAAAGTTAATGTTTTACGACCTGAAATTGACTGAGGCATGGTTTCTTAAAAATATTACCGTTTTTTTTTTTGTATTTTCAGTTGCAAAACCGCTAGTTGTGGATGGCACTGCGAAGTCACATGAACTATTTCTTGCTTATGACGAATTCTCTTTATCAGAGCTTGAACCTCCTCTAGTTCTACAGGAGTTTGTCAATCATGGTCTCTGAACTGAACCATAGACTGATATTTTTCTGTTCAATTTGCACTGTTACCTAATCTCTATTTTGTTTTTTGGTTTGGGGATTGACAATACAGGCGGCCTTCTTTTTAAGATTTACGTTGTCGGGGAAACCATAAAGGTTGTGAGGCGTTTCTCTCTTCCTAATATCAGTAAGCGTGAGCTATCAAAAGTTGCAGGTGTGTTCCGTTTCCCAAGAGTTTCATGTGCTGCAGCTTCTGCAGATGATGCTGATCTAGATCCTAATATCGCAGGTAAGGCTTAAAAAAACTACCCTTCGTCCATCATCACCAAAAAGGTGTTACATTTTTTTTAAAAGCAATACTAATACCCTTTTTATTTTCTCTTTTAATTTTTTCAATTTAAGTTGTATGTCAAAGGTGTGCTAGTTATGGACTATTGTTTTGTCTTTTACGTTCCACATGATAAGGACGTGTCTTTACTAAAGCTTTGCAAAGGTCAACTGAATGGTTGATACAATTAGATAGTGTGTATTGACCATTAGAGAGTGTATCCCATTGTGCAGCAACCACTGACACTTTCTCCTCCATATTTGAAGAGGCTTTTATGTTTGTCTGGTGATTGTTTGTGTGAGTTACTACATGCATCTAAGTGCTTTGATGCAATGGCTGGAACTAGTGTCTCATTTCTTCTGTGATATTTTTGTTACAGAACATCCCCCTACACCTTTATTGGAGAAGCTTGCGAGAGAGCTCCGTCATAGATTGGTACTGTTGTAATTTCTTATTTTCTTCTTTTGCAGTAACTTTTCATTTCCAGATGATATATACTTAAACGAAACTGATTTATCATCTCTAGGGACTCCACTTGTTCAACATAGATATGATTAGAGAATATGGAACCAAGGATGTGTTTTACGTAATCGACATCAACTACTTTCCTGGCAAGTATCTCTGGCCACACATTCTGTGTAAAAAACATGTGACACTTTGTCCTGTGTCGATTGTTTCATCGAAATTTGTCTATTCTTTTTTGACATGTTATGTTAATAATAACTGTGATTTTTACGATTTTATGCACTTCAGGGTATGGGAAAATGCCAGGTTATGAGCACGTATTTACAGATTTTCTACTTAGCCTAACGCAGAGCAAGTTTAAGAAGAAACTTACGACTTAAACTGGAGGAAGTTAGTAAGATCCACTTAGCAGGCTGTTCTTGCTGGTGGCTTTTATAAAACTTTATGCAAGCGGCTTTTGAATGCCAATGAAGCCACCAACCAATATATTGAAAAAAAAGGTTGAAATATATAGAATGTCTTATCTCTCAATAATGAGCGAAAATTGCTTTTATTGTTATGTATTTGCTTATCCAAGTTAATGCAAATTTTGGTGATGCCAAATGGCTGAAGTCCGAATTTTCTATTTTTATTCTACTGGATAAGATAAAATGCACCCAAATTTGAACGGCGTTACTTTTCCTGTAATTTCATTACCAAGCGAGTAGCCGATAAAAAATAAATAAATGATTTATTTAATTCATTTATAACTTAAGTAGTTTCGTTTTGGTGAAATTATTTTAAAATTTGTATTAAATTTAATTAGTAAAGCATCCAAAAATCATTCTAATATTAATCTACTAATAAAAAATATGCATTAATTTTTTTATCGGAAAAATAATTCATATATTAGAAGAGAAGATAGTTTTATAGGAATACTAAATATTAGTTTATAAAACGAGTTTTGAAAGTGTACTAACATTTTAATAAAACTTACGTTATAGTATTTTCAATATATATATATATATATATATATATATATATATATATATATAATATACACACACGTACGTGGGTTCTTGATTTCTTGCAAGTCAAAATTTTAAATATAGTACATGACTCATCTAAATAATTAAGTCTAAATAAAAAAAATTGAATTTATTTATTTAACTTAACATACGTCTAATTAAAAATTCGAGTTGGAATAATTTACTAAAAGCTTGACCCATTCTATATGCAGCCATGTGGTGTTAATATAAGATATTCAGATATAATTTTTCACGTAGATAACCAAATTCACGAACCTCAGTTGTCACTTCCTTTTTCTCATTGCCTGCTTTATTGATATTCGAAAAAAATGTATGTACTAAAACGAATTGGATTATTATTAGTAGATAATGATACTTTTACAAATGTACATGAACTTTAACTTTTATACATGGTTTTGAAAACAATTTTATTCCGTTCATCGTATGATTTAAAACATGGGCTTTTATTTAATAAGATTAATTGAATAATTGATATGTAAGTAAGTTGAATAATACACGATTAAGGAATGAAATTAGTGTAAAACATGGATATTTTATATTCATATATTTATGTGATACAAGAGGTAAGTGCTTCATCATGCGGTGTTCAAGGGATGCCCGGCAATGGGCGGGATGCATTCAGGGCTTCAAGCCCATAGGCTAGTTATTATTGGGCTCAGTCTGATCCAATAGCTAGCAGATTGAGGCTTTACTTTTAGCTCGCAACATATTCCCCCTGCAACCTCCAAAATTTTGAAATGTCAAGATTACCTTTTGTCATTTTGTATCACATAGCAGCAATTGCAGCGCATAATTTTCCGTTTCAGAAACTCCATTCCTCGAATTATGTATTTTACGAGAAAGCAGATTCTGGAAGTTTAAAATTTTATTTGTGATTAGTTTGGATGACTCTATTACAGTGGGTTTATCTTTTTCGTTTGTATAACTTTTGTAACACATGAAGGGAAGAAATTGTAATAGAAAATGGCATTGATGATGATGGTTGAGGACATGTCTGAAATATCCGAACCCCAACGAATAATAACCATGTCACAGCCATGGAATTAACTAGCTAAGCCCGAGCTACACCGAAATAAAAATAACATGAAGCTTTTAACATGAAAGAGTAGCATTATATGTGTGGATTCATGGAAAGGATCAAAAGAAAGCCCCAGAGGGTCCTGGTCCAGGTGCATATCCTCCCATTTCCATGTGATTAAACCCTTGGTGGCCTACGATGCTCCCATCAGGAAGCATGAAGTTCTGAAGCATGGGTGTCTGAATCAGCGGTTGGGGGAACACCGGAGAAGGGTGTGGGTAATGCAGCAGATTGGAAGAGGAAGGAGCCCCGGGGAAAAACTGACGACCCTGGTTTGTTGCAGTCTCAAGCATGGCCCTGTCAGCAAGATGCGCAACCAGTTTCTTCAGTTCCTCCAACGCTGCCTTGTACTGCTCCATCTGGGCCAGGCTCATTTTCTCGACGGGCTGGGCCCACCATAGCTGGGCCTGTGATTCCTTCTTAATGCGATTCAGCTCCTCCCCGTGCTGCCTCCCCTCCTCCAATTGGGCGTTGATCTGAGTGAGCTGCGCGTTGAGGTCACGCACGTTGGCCAGGCGCTGAGCCTCGATGAACTGCATGGTACCCATGTCCTGCGGCGGGGCCCGCGCGAGGTAGCGGTCAATGACGGCGTCGACGTTGGGGTGACCGAAGGAGAAGACCTTCTCTCCAGGGGAGAACACAACGAGTGCAACGTCAGCAGCACAGAGGGTGCAAAGCTCACTGGCTTTCTTGAAGAGCCCGGTACGACGCTTGGAGAAGGTGACTTGGAGATTGCTCTCATTGCTCATTTTCTTCATCTCGATCTTCTGACGGCCACGGCTTTTCTTTGTATCCGAAGACATGGTGGTAAACAAAACAAAAATAACAAAAAAAGAAAAGGTTATAGCTTGGCTTAGGGTATGATGCCGCTACGGAGAATGTTACTCTATATGGCTCATACAGATGTTGCAGAGCGAAGGGGTGACTTTATACAGATCTTGTCTGACACAACTGGTTTTCCTACCATTCAAGGGGTTTCTGGATTGGGAGATTCTCAAAATCCCCTTTGCATGGCGGATATGGCAGGAAATTCAATGTACAAAAAAGGCACTGTTATTCAGAGTCTTTTTCATCCAATAAGACTTTACAGTGTGATGGTTCATGAACAATGAAAGTGAGTGTTAATTTCACAGTATATTTTTTGGTCTAGAAAGCATGAATTCTTTGGGAAGACAATTTTAAGGGACAAAATTCTCTCTCCAAATATTTAATATAATTGCATATCTATTCACCCAAATTCCTACCACTTGTTCAACCCAAACAATATCTTACAAATTACATTCACTTCTATTGCATATTTATCATCCAAACTTCCCACCACTTGTTAAAGTGAAACAATCTCGCACCAACCGCTATTCATAATATAGTAAATCAAAAGTGATATCATTAATTAATATTTTATCATTGAAAAATATAAATTTTTAAATAATTTTGTTAGGGACATAAAAAGAAAGTATTACTTATTCCAAAATTATAAAACTTTCCTAAAAATTTATTGGGCGTATACTCTTTCATTTTTAAATATGTTTGCTTTTTGTTACTTTATTTTTTTAAATATAAAAGTTGCTCAGCTCGTATAAAAACAATAGTGAACGAATATTATAGCTCCAAATATGTAATTTGGTCCTTCCAAAGTAATTATCTCAATAGCACCCTTTTTGAAAATATATAAACAAATAAAATCGGATGTGCTAATTATTTCTATTACACATAATATGATTTATAGACAATTTTAATGCTACTATTATCTCATTTGAATAGTATAACTTTCCTACACATATTTTAGTTGTTATAAGGAGAATGTGACAATAAATTTCTTTTCATAGATCTAACTAATGTAATTTTTTTTATCTTCAATATTGGATAGCTATAATTCACTTCTATCCTCTTATATATATAATAAAATATAAAGTCTGAGTTAACAATCTATTAAAATAATAAACACATTTTTCTGTTATAACTTTAGATAAAAAAGTTCTTAACTTTTTTTTTTCACTTACGTATATCATAATATTACATAACATTTATACTTAATAATAGTAGTAGTAATTCATAAAATTAATGGCTATTTCTTGCACTTGAAATAATAATGGACCTTATTTATTTATATTCCAAATTTAATAAAGAAATCAATTTCCTGGTTTTCAGTAATAAATATATTACTGGTCAATGGTTACTTCAGAATGTTAATTAAGCCTTCTTGAATTATAAAATAACTATAACAAAAATAAACATATATATATATATATATATATATATATATATATATATATATATATAACTTTTAGGTGCATCAATATTTAATTTTATTAACACCTTACATTATTATGCCTTATATATAAAATTCCAAATCCCTAACGCCATTAATAGGTACAAAATAAATTAAAAAGCTTATCTTCTTATTTATTTAATTTTTTAAATATAATAAATTGAAGTCGTCATATAAGTAATCATAAAAGTTCTACTAATAGTATTTTAAGGTGTGATGCATGCAGGACTTCTATGCATCCATTAAATCTTCTGCAACGTCAAAGGCACTAAAAGTGTTAATAGTGAATGAGGAGCACACGGAAGAACCCTAATACACCTTTCATATTGAAATTAAAAGTAAATAAAAATAAAAATAGAATTCATATGTCAAGTGACTACTTTTATAAAAGAAATAAAAAGTACAGAGTAATTATCTTTATAATTTTTTATTTATTTATAATAAAGTAGTATGTTTACTCAAGGGTAATCCTTTTAAAATTTATTCATTTCCATAATTTTAAAGAAATAAATTTTGCTGTAACTAATTAAAATCCATCTTTCAACTTATTCAAAATAATAAAAAGTCCGATGATCGATTATTTGTGTACTTCCTTATGTATCTAAATATTATTCATACACTTTTATTAATTGAACCAATCGATGTTATGTAAAGCAAGCCATGTAATTTGTTTTCTGTCTTGAAGCACTTGTGGTGGGCCAGGTCCATAGTAGAGATGAGTAATGTCCAAGTGGAGCAGTATGCGGCAGCATTAGATAGAAGGCTGCTTCTT